>JAVQMG010000036.1:1627500-2159392 GCA_032878915.1 Castanopsis chinensis | reverse complement strand
TTTACCAAATTGAAGATTTTTTTTTTAAATAGATATAATTTTCTTTTTCTTCTATAATTTCTAAGTTAATAAAAAATTTTAATTTGATTACAATCCAAATTCTATCACAATTTAATTACATTCAAAATTCTTCATCTAATCCTTTATAAAAAAAAAAAATCTTAATTAAAAAAAAAAACGCAATATAATACACTTTTTAGATTTAGATTTAAATATATATATATATATATAAATTTTTTTGTTCTTATCTTTTTCTCCTACAATTTCTAAGTTGATAAAATAACTTAGAAATTAAATATATATATATATATATATATCTATCTATCTATCTATAATCTATAATATATATAAGAGGATTATCCTCTTTCATCTGGACTTTTTTCATGTCAAAAATACTCTCATCAAGTATTCAATAACTTTTCTTACAAATTTTTTAAAAATAGGGTCAATAACATCACACCAATTTCCTTTTTCTTTTTTTTTTTTTACAAGTTCAGACTTGCTTCAAAAACAGACATCCTTATGCATGTTGGAATTGTGCTCAAAGATTTTGCAACTTCGATGCTTATTGATTCTGTGCCGTTTTAAGCATGGACCCATGCAAAATTTGCAATAGCAACCATTTGATGATAAGGTTGTAGGAGAATAATTATCTTTCAAGATGTCTAGAAGATAAACTCTTCATTCCTCTGGGTTATTATCTTTAATGTATGCTCATTATATTTCAAAATGAAGTGTTCTTTGGATCAACTCTTGAGTTATCTCTAGAAATCTCTTATTTATACATAAACAAGTCATGCTACAAATTCAACAAAAATTTACAACATTTTCAAATTAGTGTTGAAAAAAATATAAAATTATATGTTTAAATTGTATTATCGATTTAAAATTTACATTGTAGACTAAATAAAAGTGTGCAATATTATACTCATTACAAAAAAGGCACAATGTTATACATATTTACATAAAAGTGTATAATATTATACATATTTATTTGGTGGTAATGTAAATCTTATATTTATAATATAATATAAACTAAAAAAATTTCCTTTAAAAAAACTGAAATTATTATAAATTTTTATTGTGTCGACTCGGCATGAGTCCCCAATAGAAGGAGATGAAAGCCTAGTTGAAATAGAGAGAAAAGCAGTCCAAAGAAAAGAGAAAGAAAAGGACAAAATTCCTTTTGTTTTTTTTAGATGCTGACGTGATGCAGCTATTCAATGGGGGTTGAACCATTTATTTTTGGGCAGCTATTTTGTCCTCTGAAGAGTCGAAACCAAGAGAACGACGCGTCACAATTCACATGCCGAAGCAGATTATTGTGTTCTGATGGACTAAGCTGCGGTCTACAATAATGTAAAACATTTGTTGACTAGTGAAGGTGGTCCATCCGTACAAATTTATTGCAACAGAAAGTGTACGATGATAATTTTGTTTTTATGGGAAATGTTAACTGTAACTGAAAAGTGGGTGATGATTTATTGTGATCATTTTTCAATGCTGACATGAGGCAGCTATTGGGACCATTTATTTATTTAGTGCTTACGTGGGTCTATCATCACTTCTCTATCAATCATAATTCACTATTATAATTTGTGGCATTAGACATGCTTTTTATTTTTGGGCATCTAATTATATCCTTGGAAGAGTTTGTTTTTTTTTTTTTGAGAAGGATATCCTTGGAAGAGTTGAAACCAAGAAAATGACGCGTCACATGCCGAGCAGATTCTTGCGTTCTGATGGACTAAGCTGTGCTCTCCAATAATTCAAAATTAATGTAGAACATTTGTTGACTTGTGAAGGTGTTCCACTGTTCTATTCGTAGAAATTTATTGCAACAGAAAGTGTAGGAGGATAATTTTTTATGGGAAATGTCAACTCTCAGTGAAAAGTGGTGATGATTTATTGTGAGGTTTACCTAATATAAAAGAGTCCAGTTAATATATGTCCTTAGAACATACATTAATAAATTCGTTTTTTAAAATATTTTATAAGGAATTGAAAAAGTTATCAAAATTTTTTTAATTTTCGATAAAATTTTTTTCAAAAATAGTATACTATTGTGTGCCCTAAGGACACACATTAGTAAAATCTAAAAGAAAAAAAAAAAAAAAAAAACTAGTAAAATTTTATAAGATGGCTGAAACTCAAAAATTAACTCTACACCCTCTAAAGTTGGTCAACAATCTAGGGAATATTGGGCTTTTGCTATTATTTTGCAAAAACAACAACAACATATCCCTGTTTTAAAACTATTTAGGTCCGTGTTCCTATCTTGAAACTCGATTTTGTCACTTAATTTTGAAAAAAATATTTAAGTGAAACTCGACTTTGCTAAAGTCGAGTTTCAATTAAAAATTTACATATAACTCAATTATGAGAATATCGAGTTTTATACCAAACTCGATTTTATTAAAATCGAGTTTCAAAATCATGGACATAGACCTAAATAGTTTCAAAACAGGAACATATTGCTGCTATTTTTGCAAAATAAGGGCAAAAGCCTAATATCCCCAAATAAATTGGCATAAAGGTGTTTCTTTACGATGCCCGTTAATACTAACCATTTGTTATTTTTTATTATTAGTTTTTTCGACAACACTTAAAAGCATACAAAACCAAAGCATCAGCCACCTCTTGCTTTCGCTAACAGACATGCAATTTCTTTTGAGTGGTTTTAAATTTTTTTCCTAAAGAATATATTTTGTCATGGGTTAATTAATTTTAAGGACTAAGGAGGGACTGTGAATAAGACAACTTATATATAATCCATTAATCCTATTTTCATTCAAATAAGAGTAATTTAAATAAATAAAACAAATAAAAAGAAATAAAAATTCACAGGATTGAAACGAGCACTTGGACAACACTAACTTGAACAAAAGTTATGGTCAGAAAAATTGATATGATTATTTTAAAGGAGATGAATTCAAGTTATTCATTTGAAATTTCCCTTTTTGTAACTTGAAGGGCAAGCAACACCTCTAAAATTCAAAACAAAATTCATAAATAAAATATTTATTAAGAAGTCAAGTGAATTCAAGAAGTGTACATGCAAGTTATTTTTCAGCTTATTTATAGGAGTGAAATAAGTTATCTAACATTACATCTACATGAGAGAGCTTGAAAAGATGCAAGTTTTAACATGACATTCAAACAAGAAATAAAGAAAGTGATGACAAAACATGAAAAAGACACACATTTAAACAAGAATAAGAAGTTGATTATCAAAACAACATAGGATGTATGTGGAAAATCCTAGAGAGGGGATAAAAAAACCATGATTTGAGCAAGAACATCATATTCTTGCTCAGCTCAACTTGTGTTATGTATGAAAAAGAGATCAGTTTACAATGAAGTTGCCTTGTTTTTTCCTACCAAATCTTCACTTTCATCTCAAAATATCTACTTGGGTTCTTGCCCTAATAGCACCATTGCATGTTCCTCTTATATTCTGAGGAATATGGCTAAGTACAAAGGACAGGTGTCAAATCATCATATTCTCTCTTTTGGATCTTTTCACAACTGTGATATTATCTGCTGACTAGAGGATAAGAATTGTGTCAATGTGGCACTGGGACCCATATATATTCAGATTAGACTAGATTAGAATTTTTATCTTATATACATAAAAATAAAAAATAAAAATTATGTCCTCAAAAGAGTTGAAACCAAGAAAACTACGCGTCACATGATGAAGCAGATGCAAGTGTTATGATGGACTACGCTGTGGTCTCCAATAATTCAAAAAATAATGTAAAACTTTTTTTTTTTTTTTTGGATTTGTGAAGGTGGTCCATTTGCAAATATATGATATCACCCTTATGAAGACAATCATAAATTATGTGGTTGACAAGAACTGAACGTGGCAACTTTAACAGCTTAGGGTACTCTACACGCATATATATTCAGATTAAACTAGATTAGAATTTCTATCTTATATACATAAAAATAAAAAATAAAAATAAAAAGTATGTCCTGAAAAGAGTCGAAACCAAGAAAACTACACGACACATGATGAAGCAGATTCGACTGTTATGATGGACTAAGCTGTGGTCTCCAATATTTCAAAAAATAATGTAAAATTTTTTTTTTCTTTTTTTTGATTTGTGAAGGTGGTCCATTTGCAAATATATGATATCACCCTTATGAAGACAATCATAAATTGTGTGGTTGACAAGAACTGAACGTGGCAACTTTAACAGCTTAGGGTACTCTATAAATACTAACTAAGAAGGTGTTACAGTTCGACTAATTCCCAAGGTGGCTTATTCTATAAAATAATATTTGGTAAAAAAAATGTGCTCTCAAGTTTCAGCAGTAGATGCCACAACCAAAAATGATATGCCGCAAATCATTCGTCGATCAGCAAATTTTCAACCTAGCATTTGGGGTGACCGTTTCCTTGCATATGCTTCTGAGTCTTTGGTAAAAATGCTTCTTTTAATTCAATATGTTGTCCTTTAAGCTGGGACTGAGCCAGAACATAAAATTAGGGAGGCAGCTCTATTATTGACTGTGTGCAGCAATTTTGGCCTCCGGCTATGCTGCTCAGCTATTAAAAAAATTTATTTTTATTTTTTTTTTATCTTTGATATGCACGTCTGTTGCTAGATAAGGAAAAATTATTTTGTTTAAAATTTTTAAAGAACAAGGTTATTTGTTTTGGGCTTAATTGTTTTTAGCTTTACTATTTGTATTTTTTTGGGGGGCTAATTTTTGTTGGGCTTGTAGAATTTGTTTTAAATTTTAGATATATAAATTTTTTATGGTCTTTAAAATGAGGAAAATGCTAGACTTACAAACTTTTTTACTAATTGCTGATATGATGATTAATTATTGGTAAATTAAAAAAAAAATGTAAGTGGTGGGCCCTAAATGCAAACTTATAAGAATTTGCTGTCTCAACAATTTGTACAGATATTGTGGAAAAGTTTGTGACTATAGCATTACTCTTAAAAGAACAAAATTGCTAAAATTATTATCTATATATTTATATACTAATATTTTTTAAAGTAATATCATAAAACAAAATTGTTAAAATTAGTAACTATATATATGTATATACTAATATATATTTTTTTTAAAATTATTTGGCGCCGGGGGGTGGGGTATTTCCCCAAGTCTAACAGTGGCTCTGTCCCTGCCATTGATTCTGTATATACATGTAAAGTAGAGCTTATTTTTGTATTTTCTAGTTTAATTAAGCATTTAAATTTTGTTCATCTTTTGTGTACATAACTTCATTCAGAAAATTTGACAAAGTTTTTCCTTGGTTGTCAACCTATTGTAACCCTCATAACTTAAGTCTTAGAAGTCAGAACGAGTTGTGTATAAAATTTAATAAACTAAGCTTTTTATTGGAGCATATATATCACCTTCAACTGATGATACACAATGCATATGTTATTCATTAATTTAATTGCTCGTGTAGGAAATTGAGGACAATTTGAAGCTACAAGTTCAGGAAATGAAGGAAGAGGTGAGGAGAATGCTAACATCTCCAGTTGAGGAGCCCTCACAAAAACTAAACTTGATTGATTTACTCCAGCGCTTGGGTGTGTCTTACCATTATGAAAATGAGATTGAAAAAACTTTGCAACAATTACACATGACGCATCATGATAGTGATGACCAAGAAAATGACGATGACCTTTATATTGTTGCTCTCCAATTTCGATTACTTAGACAACAAGGTTATTACATTTCATGTGGTAAGTTCCCCCTTTCCCCCTCTTTTTTTTTTTTTTTTTACCATTTATAAGGAAACTTAATATGCATAATTAGTTTTATAGTAAATGTGGAGCTAGTGTCAATTTACTCTAACCTAATCTAAGTGTATATATGTGAAGCTCCCTCTAGAGACTTAAACCCCGACTCTTGTCCCTCACATCCCACAAACATTTATACTTGTGGATTGACCATCACACTAAGAATATGCAGTGGTCTTTGAAAATAATTGTTTGTCATTTTCAATTTATACAATTTTGCTACCATTTATAACGAAACTTAATATGCATAATCAGTTTTATACTAAATGTGGAGGTACTATCACACTTAATGTTTGTACATATATAAATGTGTTCAAACATGAACCAGCCACATGAATGGATTAAGTTTGGGCCTATACTATTGAGCTAATATATTTTTAATATTTTTTATATTATTCTACGCATTTCATGTAATCGGATCATGATGTAGACAAGTTCACCAAGTTCAAAGATAGCAATGGGAATTTCAAGGACACACTTATCAATGATGCGCGGGCAATGTTAAGCTTGTATGAAGCCACACATCTCAGGGTCCACGGGGAAGATATACTAGACGAAGCTCTGGTATTCACTACCACACATCTTGAGTTCGTAGCATCGCACTTAAGCACTCCTCTTGCAGCACAAGTAAGCCACGCCTTAAAGCAGCCAATCCACAAAGGACTACCGAGGTTAGAGGCAAGGCATTACTTTCCTATCTACCAAGAAGATCCTTCACATGATAAAGTTCTTCATACCTTTGCAAAGTTAGATTTCAACATACTGCAGAAAATGCACCAGAAAGAACTTACTGACATTGCAAGGTTAGTTATTAATACTTGTCAGAGTTGCAAGTGTTGAGTTAATATTTTTAAGCTTGAACGTCACTGCACATTGACAACATGCATGATTCAATTAAATTGTATTTGTAGGTGGTGGAAAGAATTAAACTTTTCAAAGAAGTTACCCTTTATCAGAGACAGAGTGATTGAGTGCTACTTCTGGATTTTGGGAGTGTTCTTCGAGCCTGAATATTTCCATGCTAGGAGGATACTAACCAAAGTGATAGCCATGACCTCGACTATTGATGACATCTATGATGTGTATGGCACATTTGAAGAGATTGAGCTCTTTACAGAAGCAATCGAGAGGTTGAAATTATTTAACATCTGAAGATCATTGCTTTATTTTTTTTCATGGTTAAAGATAAATTACCACACTTTCCCCGTCAGTTATATGAGTAAAATGTTAAATTAGCGGAAGCTCTGATAACAAAGTATTTAACAAAACACCTAAACAAAAACACTTTTATATTGAAAACTGAATTTGGTTTGGTCCACGGGTGTCTTTACAGCATTTGATAATGGACCATTTAACAAAAAATTTTATACTACTTTAATGAAAAATATAGAAGGTTGCACCAAAAAAAAAAAAATAATTATTTTTTTTATTTTCTCATAAAAAGTTTATAAAAATATTTTTTAAACCAATACTCTTAGTGTATTCTTTAACACTTTACAAATTATAATGCTTGACTCACATACACTGTGACTCTAGTGCACACACGGCACCTTACTTTCACTCCACACACTAGGTTTTTTTATTTAATGTACTCACTCACTTAAATACACTTGCACACATCTCTAAAGCACACACCTCAGCTCTTTAGAGACCAAGTTACTAACATCAGGATGATTTTCTTCTCCACTTACAAATTTGGACACCATCACACCCTATTTATAAGTGTTGTAAGTCGGTTTAAGTGAAATTTACTTCTACAAAAGAGTACCCTAGAGAGATATCTCAAAGAGAATTCCACGGAGAGAGATTGATAGAGAAACTCTAGAAATTTTTAGAGGCAATATTGATTTTTAACATAAAAGTCATATCTTATTTTATCATTGCTTTATTCTTTCACATGGTTTATAAGAATTTGCCACGTCTTAAAACCTTAAATTCCTTGTAAATGATAAATCTAATCATTTTAATCTAACACTCCTTACCACCGCACACTCTTGATGCGATGATCACTCCACAAGTATAAGTACTTGTGAAGTGTGAAGGGTAAAGGTCGGGATTCAATCATTTGACCGTTCTTCCAATAATTAATCAATATATATATATATATATATATATATATCATGTGGTACTCTAATTTTGCATTTAACTTTTTTTTTTACCTCTTTTTGTTATGTATTTTTTACTATTACTCACAAGTTCACGTTAACTTATTTTTACCGTTATCTCATTGTTCTACCAAAAATTGTTGAGCTTACATCATACATTTCTCTCTTCTTTTCGTCTTTTAGCATACCCAGTATTTTAGTATTAAAAGCATAAGCACAAAAAAAAAAAAAAAAGGTTAAGAACTAATAGTAATAAATATGTTAACTTATTAATCTATCTTGTTAAAAAATATAAATAAATAAAACTATGTTAACTTATTTTTAATGTTATCTCATTAATCTATCAATAATTGTCTGAGCTTACACCACATATTTCTCTCTTCTTCATGTATTTTAGCAAACCCACTGTTTTAGCTTTAAAAGCAAAATTCAAAAAAAGAAACAAAGGTTAAGGACGAAAAGTAATAACTAATTAGATAATAAGGCCATAGGGATAGATAAAGAGATACAAAAATGTTTTGGGTTGTTAAATGAAATGCCTTATTTCACTATTACCAAACTAAAAAGACCTGAGTTTGACAAAACATTTGTAAGAGAGAGAGAGAGGAATCTGAGCGGCTTCCACCTCCATCTTGTTGGCCTCCCACCACCATTAAGCTGCCAAAACCCCTACGAGTAATTTTTTTTTCTTTTTTAATTTTAAATTAGAAACTTAAATATGATTTAGGTTTGGGTAATTTGGTTGGATAATTTTTATTTTGGGTATATAAGTAGATAGAATATTTGGGGCGCAATGTAAACCATATTCTACAATAGTTTTAAATCATTTATAAGATACATGCATATGCACTTGCCCACACCTTGTCTTAATGTTGCACTATCGATAAGAAGAAGACGGTGAGAAAGTTAGACATACTTTCATTTCATGGTAAGCAATTTGGGAAAACAGTACAAATTAGATAATTTTCATGGTCCTATTACTCTTTAGCATTTATTTTTGGTTTCATGATTTTTAAAAAAAAAATCTTACCTTGTGAATGCTACAAATGTGTAGTAAGGCTACTAGACTAATTTTTAATAATTCAAAATGTATATATTTCTTTACTCTAATTTAGTTTACTTTTTCTTTATAATGTATATACAATATTTTTCAAAATTGTTTTGCATAAAATATCACAAAATTATCTGTGCGTGCGTCCCATGGGAACTTACTAGTGTACATTAATGATTAAAAGAACCAATTGACACATATTGTTTGCCTCCATATATTACAGGTGGGACATGATCAGTGCAATTGATCAACTTCCAGAGTACATGAAAGTGTGTTATCAGGCACTATTAGATGTTTATTGTGAGATAGAAGAAATAGTAGGTGAAAGAAGATCAGACCGTGTGAAATATGCAACAGAAGCAATAAGTATCATAAATATAAATTTAGAATATTACCGTTCATTTAAGAGGAAAAAGGAAAGAAATTAAGAACGGTTGACTATGTTGTAAATTTAGTTAACCTGATTGTAAACTTCTCTTTGTGTCAGATGAAGAATCAAGTTCGAGCCTACTTTGACGAAGCCAAATGGTTCCACAAAAAACACATACCTAGAATGGATGAATATATGGAGATTGCACTTGCTACATCTGGCTATTCATTGTTAGCAACCACATCGTTGGTTGGAATGGGAGACCTTGTTACAGATGATTCCTTCAAGTGGGTGTTTAGCAAACCCAAAATGGTTAGAGCTTGCACAGTGGTTGCCAGACTCATGGATGACATAGCGTCACATAAGGTGAAACCATATGTCACTAAAACAATATATTTATATATATATATATATATATATATATATTAAAAACCAAAGTTCATAGAAAATCTAATTGGATTTCAATTAGATTCTAAGTTGAATTTTAATTGGAGTCCAATTTTGCGTTACGTCCATCTAATTTTTTAATTTTTATAGTATATGAATTATTGAGAATAAAAATCAAAGAGTCTAAATCCAATCAAATTCTAAAGCATATATATATATATATATATATATAATGAGAAAACCATTACATATTTTTAGAAATGTATGATTTAAAAAAGTTTAAGCTAATACCACGTATAATTCAAATATTTTCTAAAAAAGAGTATAAGTTGAATCATGTAATTGTAATTATTTTTAATTATACTCGTGTATATGCATAGAGTTACACACTAGTAATTGTAATTTGAAAACATGATTCGATCGACTACTACAATATTCCAATCACGTGATGCCTTTCTAACGTAATAATTCAATTAATTGTAGTTTGAGCAAGAAAGAGGACACACTGCCTCGGCTGTTGAATGTTACATGGCACAATATGGTGCTACAGAAGAAGATGCAATTAATGAGCTCCGCAAACAAGTTACAAATGCATGGAAGAACATTAATGAAGAGTGCCTCTATCCAACTATTGTCTCCAAGCCAATTATAATGTCAATTCTCAACCTTACACGTGTGATGGATGTTGTGTATAAGGATGAAGATGGCTACACAAATGCTGGAATTGTGCTCAAAGATTTTGTAACATCTTTGCTTATTGATCCTGTACCGTTATAAGCATGGACCTATGCAATATTGAAATAATAATAATTTGATATGGTTATGTCCTAGATGTATATCTCCACAATCTACACTCATCTGAAACTATATATATATATATATATATATTTGGTCAAAGATGTTTGTGATGCCTTATGAAACCATAGATTTAAAAACTAGACCGACCAAAAAACTAGGAAGGTAACTTGTTCTTAGTTCACTAGTTTGATCGATATCAGATAGGTAGTCGAACCGATGACATTATAAATAAATTTATAATAATTTTATAAATAAAAAATAAAATATATGTATAATAAGTTTATAAGTTGGAATATTTATTGAAGAAAATATTTATAAATTTTAGTAGTTTTTAATTGATTTTATACACAATTACACACAGTCTCTCTCTCTCTCTCATACACAAACACACACAATGGATGATATCTCTAACATGTAGCAAAATAAGAGCTTGTCTATAGATTGGTAACCTTGGTTATTGATAATTGCAAGTTAGATCACCATGTACCCGAACATGGTACGCTAAACATTGGGAGCTAGTTAGTTTGGAGGGGGATTTTTTTTGTTGGGGGGGGGGGGGGGGGGGGGGGGGGGGGGGGGGTGTAATGTGGGGGGAGGGGATTTAGACGATCCAATAACTCATAGAGTAATGACCACATCAAAATCAGGGGCTCAGTTGGAATGAAGATTCATGGAAACAAACGTCCTCACGGTTAAAAGAATAAGCTCTATGTTCCTTGCAAGGTAGTCTTAGGACAATTGATTTGGGAATGTAGTACATTTTTTAAATTCTAGCCAAATTCCTATATCCCAAATCTTTCCAAAACAAAATGGGCCAAAAAAAATCTAGCATTCCACCCTTGCTAGGCCTGCAAGGTATGTTCGAGGGGGTGTTCTTGTTCAAAGAAAAGAGCTCGAAACCCTAGAGGACAATTGTAGTTCACTCGAGAGATATTCCAAGTCAACGGGTGACCACTTCTTCTTAATGGACGACAACTTTTCAAAAGATTTGAAGGGCTTCTATAGCAGGACTAAGTAATGAATGCAACACCACCCACCTGCATGGGATGATGATAAGATTAAGGCCGGCAATTACAACAGTAGCACTTCAGATGCGCTATACAGTGATGTTAACAATGAAGAGTTCAAGAAAATCTCCACTAATATTGCAAAGGAAGTATGAACCATTCTACCAACCACATACGAAGGAACCAAGGCTGTGAAAGATACTAAGCTTCAGAGGCTTACTAGCAGTTTTGAGGAAATTGGAATGGAAGAAGATGCAACCTTTGACTAGTTTTATGCTAAACTCAAAGATATTGTGAATTCCTCTTTCTCCTAAACAAGAGGTTGCGAGGAAAATCCTATGTCTCTACTAGAAAGGTGTCGATATCATATTTTGTCAAGCCCTAAATTTTGCTGAAATTTTAAGCTTTAAATTAAGAATTTGGTGAACTAAAAGACCATAAAATTCTATTCAAATGATTTTTTTTAATAAAATTCATGCCTGAATTGGGTGAGTTATTGTGAAAATGTGAATATTATCTCTTTGAATCTTTCATAAAAAGAGGAATATTTTTTATTTGATTTGATTTGGATATGTGTTAGAAAGGCATTTTTCATCAAACGCGTCTCATTTTTTGAAAATTCATTTAGTTTTCTATTTTATTGGGTATATCCAAATTAAATTAAGTCCCTTTTTATATTTTGCTAATTTTCTGTTAATGACATATTTTATGTAGTTGACTAATCCTTTAACAAAACGCATTTTACCTGTATTTGGATAGATCTAAGATGTGTTTAATACTTCAAAGAACATGATTGTTCAAGTCTAATATTAAAGCCATGAAGATTGGACCAAGAAACAAGTAAAGAAAAAGTATTCACTAAAGCTAGACAGATAATTGGACACCTGCAAAAAGCTGCTTGACAACTGCTCCACAGATAGCTATCTATCGAGGTTTAATGAGGCTCAACACCTGCTATCTATCAAGGTATCTATCGAGATTACGGGAATTCAGATTTCTAGATCTAATTTTCAGCCCATGTTTATGTATTTATGTAGGGTTTCTTTTCTCACAACCCTAGACATATATAAGGCTTATTTTAGAGGCCGTCACACAAGAGAATACAAGGAGAACATATGCAAAAGGTGACCGAAGCCTTATTCTCTCTAAAAGAAGGTACTGCGTCTTTACACCTTAGGGTTTTGTAACCAAGTGCTTCTGGATCTTCATTATTGATGAAGTGAAGAACTTTGCAACCAACATTCTTCTTTCTCAAGTTGATGAGTGAGTCACGCACTAGGATTCGTGCAAAGGAGTTAGTGGCGTACTGGGATCCATGCATCAAAGGGTGGCGTTCATATATTGAAGAGTTTAGAGGTTCTGAAGCGGTAGAAGGTTTCTGTTGTGAGTTCATCTACGGGGATTGTAGAGTCCAGGGATAAAGGTTTTGTACTAAATATAAAACTTTTCTTTACTATAATGAATTGCTTTTCAAGAAAGTTTCCCCCCAGGTTTTTTACTATGAAACTGGTTGGTTTCATTGGTTTTCCTAGGTCATCATATCTTGTCTTATTTACTTTTTTGCTGCACTTATATTTGACATGATATTGATGTTTGTTTGTTTGTTTTAACAAGTTTTATGCGTAATAAATCTAATTAACAACTTGGGTTTAAAACTTGTTAATTCTATCAACCGGGGTCTAAATTTCTCAACAAGTGATATCAGAGCAAGTACACTCTGATTGAATTAATTTCTTGAGTGAGATCGTTGACCCCCGTTGTCATGGAATTTCTTGGTGAGTTATTAAAAGTCTTGAGCTTTTTAACTCAATTTCAGAAGAATTCTAATTCTTCCATGTCCTCTAGTAGTCATACTAGGACACATGTCTTTTCATCTTCACGGCCAAAGACTTATGTTGTATGGGTAAGAAAGGAACCTAAGACTTAATTGTCTTTTCTATTTGTCCTCTGCTTTAATTCTTTCTATCTGTAGTAGGACTCTCTTTGCTTGATTTCTTATCTGCTTTTGAAATCATGCTTTCATACATCTGCATTTCTTTTCTTGCTTTCATGTATAAGCATCCTTCTTTCATGCTTTCATGACATTTGTCTGTTTTTGTTTGGTTGTTTAGCTTTTATTATTGTTTTGTTTTCAAAATAAAAAAATGGAAAAGGTTCTTGTGAACCTTAAAATGGCGATTGAAATAAAGTTTTCTAAACTTTGTATCGCTTGTAACTTAGATGAGCATTCTTATGCACAAACTAAGCAAGTGCGCTTTATGGCTCTTTGTTGGTGATGAGTAAGGTTAAGTGATCTCTTGTAATTAACACTCGTATCACTCTTTTTGACGGGTAGAACTAGAAAATCTTAAGAGAAATGCATAAATAACTATCTCACTACTATTACCCGTCAATCATGATATGACATCTGTATGCTTCGACATAGCAAAAGTGCAATGTCAACAAGTTTAACATAACTGGGTATTTCTTTTCTCTCTTATATGCCCATGCATGATATGCTTAATAAAAGAAAAATATGCAAAGGAAAATAAAAAGGAAAAAGAACAAAATGCTTTAAAATATGATTGCAAGCGTGCTTTCTAATAGATGTGGAAGTTATAGGATGTACCTCGAAGGTGATAGTTCCCATCAAACAGTTATGATTATGTGTGAGTTAAAGTAATTTTCTCATATCTCAAATCGCCATAACATTGAGACACTTATGCAATTTTGCGATGTTCTTCACACACAACACGTAATATTCTTTGCTACTTTTGATACATGTGCAAGTACAATGTGATTTGGCCATCACAAGGTTTACGTGTATTGATGTATGCTCACTAAACTATCTTAACTTGTTTTTGAAATAAAAATTGGTTAGACTTGTTTAGTGTGCGTGTGTGTGTGTGTGTGTTTTGGATCAAAATGCACGACATTTTTCTTGTTGAGAGATGTTTTTGAAAGGTTGAAATGTTGTTTGGATCCTTGGTTGAGTTGCATGCTTGATTGCATTCACATCTGTGTTTTTCTCTTCTTGAAAAATTGCTTTTAGGCTACTCGACACCTTCTTGACACATCTCGATACCTGACTTATCTGTCGAGCTCTTCAGTTGCATCTTATCGCAATCTCGGCGCCTCTCGATAGTTAGGTGGATCGATCGAGATATCTTTTGTTTGCTCGATAGATCCTCGACACCTTCTCAATCCATCAAGGTTGGCTCGATAGCTTCTCGACACCTCCTGATTGATCAAGATATCCTTGCATGCATATCATTTTTCTTTGTTTTGCATGTTTCTCTTATCTTGTCATCTATAGCATCTTGTTTCATTACATTCATGCATTTTTATGGACTCTTTGTGCCCCCTTGATCATCCTTGATCATCTTTATGTTTCTCGGGTAAAGCTTTATAGCTTCTTGTACCCTCTATCAATCGTGACAAAAAGGGGGAGAAATTGAAGAATTTGTAGTTTCTTTCTTTAAGATTCTACAAGTTAGGGGGAGAAATACCTGCCTTTGTAAGGGAGAGTTGTGTTTTATCTTGTTAGGGGGAGTGTTTAGCTCCTTGTTCATGTACCTAGGTCTTATGACCATTTTTACATACAATATGGTATTTATCAAGTGGTATACATATGATGATGTATGTTTTCTTCACCTATCTCTACATGTGTTGCTTCTTTTCTTTTTTTATACACATGTTTCTTTACTTGTATGTAATCTATTATTTCTGCTTCACACAAAGATGCCTTGATGTGTTTTGTTTAAAGTGTTTTAGAAATACAGGTTATCAAAGTCTTCCATGCCATAAACTCTCTTCTTGTAAAGTTTTTCAGGAGTTTGTGTTAGGGTAGATTTTATTGTATTTGACAAGTGAGTATGAGTTGAGTGATTTATAACTTCTCTCATATGTTCATTTGTTTGTTGTAGTTTTGTCACGGATTGCCAGATGGGGATATTGTTAAAGACATATTTTATGTAATTGGCTAATCCTTTGACAAAACACACTTTATTTGTATTTGGGTAGATCTAGGATATGTTTAAGACTTCAAAAAACATGATTGTTCAAGTCTAGTATTAAAGCCATGAAGATTGGACCAAGAAACAAGTGAAGAAATAGTGTTCACTAAAGCTGGACAAATAGCTGGACACTTGCAAACAACTACTCGACAGCTACTCGACAGATAGCTATCTATCGAGGTTCAATGAGGCTCAACACCTTCTATCTATCGAGGTATCTATCAAGGTTACGAGAATTCAGATTTCTAGATCTGATTTTCGGCCCATGTTTATGTCTTTGTGTAGGGTTTCTTTTCTCACAACCCTAGACATATTCAAAACATGTTTGGACCTATATTTTCCAACTCACTATGTGACCATTTATGTTTGGGGCTGGAACTCTAATATTTTATAGCAGGCAGTAAGGATTACTTTCATTGGTACAGTCCTTTCATAGATGTCAATGTACACTATGACAACTTTTTTTGGGTGATAGTTAAGATAGTATTTCATTGAAACAAGCTGAACACAGTGATCACCGCTAGAAAGAGTACAGAAACAAACTGACTACAAACAAAGAAAAATTGCCAAACACATTAAAACAAGGACTGAAGCCTTTAGTATTGCTGTAGAAATATCCCAACTACAGCAGAGTTCCCTTGTGATAGAAAAAGGATACTGACCCTTATAATTTTGATCACTTGCCTCCGCACTCTCAATTCCATTATGTAAAATTTCATTTTGTTTCTGCCTGATATGATACTCAACTGCACCTAAGCCAAGCTTGTAACATACAGCTATAAAGCTCGTCTTTACATTTTCTTTTAGCCCAAACTATGGTTTTTTTTTTTTTTTTTCCGATTTCCTTCAAGCTTGTACTAAAGACAAAGCCTCAGGATAGCCTTCCAGACTCTTTTCACAAAGGACCACTCAAAGAATAAGTGATTCCATCTTTCCATCTTTCATCTGCATAAGAATAAAAAAAAAAACATAAAAAAACATCACCTCCCACTCCCTACTTCACCAATCTATCTCTGATACCTAATTTGCCATTCATCATTAACCAACTGATATAAGTATGCTTGGGATTGACTACGGAAACCAAATCAGTTTCTACATCACTGCTAGAGCCTTGGATATAGCTCAAATTTAGATGAGATCCAAGCTACCAATCTGCATCACCTAGACCATAGATGGAAGACTGTTCTGTATCCTGACAATGGCACCTGATCTTGTAGGTAACCAATTCCAAGTTTTATTACTAATAACACTTGACAATATGGCACCATACACCATTAAATAACCATGCTTTAAGTAGAGAAGACTCTCAAGGTGCCAATTATCATGCACAAAAAGTTATTAGATCAATCCCCAATCTGAAACTTGAAATTTGGTCTCATCAAATCTCTAGTTTTAGTATCTTCCTGCACCCCCAAGAACAATTCTAAGGAGCATTAACACACTAGGAGCTCTAGTTCTTCAAGAGGTTGTTTTAACATAGGCAACCCAAAGAGAACCTGTTTGCAAGAAAATAATCGAAATGAACTTCATGACAACAATTTCGTTCCATTCTCCCTCTCTCTTCAAACCCAAACCTCCCTCCTTCAAACCGAAACCTCCCTCCCAACAGTGGTATAATGGTTTTATATTCATAGTCTCCTATTTTAAAATTTTCTTCAATAAATCTAAGTTCTTTCATTAATGTTGATTTGTTTCTTGTAATAACACATTGTACCTTAATACTACTATAATGCTAAACACACAAAATATATATATATATTCTTTGGCACGCTTCCATCTATTAGCATTTACACTTTCATGGCCTAGAGAACAAAGGAAGACATCCAACATTTGATCATTTGGGAATACTCACCCAAAAAAAGAACAAACAAATATCAACTTAGATTAGAAAATTTCATAGAAACTATTAGCAGTCAATATTTCGCTGGAATAAGTAAATTTTAGTAGAACTGCATTATATTACATATCTGATAATGACAGAAAATAATTTTCAAGTAAGACCTACAGTGGCAATGACAACGTATGCACTATGTACTCACCTATTGATAAATTTTGAGAAACAAAGAAATAAGGAAGATATAGCATATCAGCCTCCATGAGTCGCAATGCAAGGTTTAGATTTATTTTCCAAAAATCAGGGGAGGTGCGATTTAAGGTTAAGATTCCCTGACCAAAATTCAGGTTGTAAGATAAGCCTTTTAGGGGAGACACTCATCATTAACTAAATTCGTAGTGTTTAGTACTAATGCTCTTATCATTATGAAAGGTGCATATAGCAAAGTTTTCACTCATTTTTTTTTTTAAGATAAATGAGTTAAAGTTTTTGAAACAAGAAGTCAAAAACCACGATACAAGAGTTCAAAATAAGCAACAAAAGCTGAATCAATACAACAATCTAAAAGTTCCTACCAAACATAAGAGCAAAACCTGCAACAAACTAGGCTGCAACACTACAGAAACAAAGAAAACTACACAAGAACAGAAATGACAGCACCACATCAGATACAACATCTTGTATTTAAAGACAACTGAGGATATTCCATAATCTGAGCAAAGAATCCTGTTCATAACAGCTTTAATTTTTTCTTTGAATGAACAATGGAAACATATACGTAAAAGTAGAACTTTTAGCTACATCAAAGCCACTATATGTCAGCATACCAATGAAATACTTCTGATATTTAAAATTCTCTAAAGGCAACAAATACAAAATAAATTAAACATGACTCTTTTACATAGCATGAGTTCAAGAGGTTCATATGCTTGATACAGAAATGATAACACATTTACAGCAATACAATGACAAAGGATGCAATGCTGGGTTGAATCAACCACTGATGTTCTGGACCTTGATTGAGAACAGAGCAGTATCCTGTTTGATTTGGCACTTGAAAACCTTGAGACGTTGGCATTTGAAGCCTGACAATTAGAACAAAAGCAATATATATAAAAATGAAATGGTATAAACAATGCATAAAAGAAAACAATCTATAATATGAGGAATGGGGAAATTCTGGCATACGAATTCTAATATGAAAGCAAGTAAAACTTAAGAACTCAAACGTGTTACCTATCACAATGAATAAAACTTGACTGACTAACTAGTAACTAATAAGGCAACAAAAAGAATTGTCTACAAGTTATAAATTTTTAACTGCACTGCTACACCACAGCAGTAGCATAGTAATAATAATTTCAATTCCTCTATAATGTTACAAGTGAGGAACACCCAATTTCTTACCCCATTAGTTTACCCTTTTCCTTCCCAAGTTGAGCTTTAGCTACAGTTGCTTCCTATATTTAGGGAGCACTGTTCATTCTCTAAACATTAGTTTATTGTTTGTGTCTTGAACCACTGGTAATCTCATAAATATAATAGTACAACGGCTAAGAGGGTTATACCTATAAATTCTCAAAAGTGATGAGGGCACTTTGGTTCTCCACCTCTTGAACTACCTTCGCAAACGCTCCAACAACTCTAACTCACCGAACTTGTGGATGTTGTAGTGTTCCCCTTGAACCCTGTACCAAAAACAAACAGAGGCAACATGCTTGACTTTACCAAAATTATGGCCTTCATCTGGTTGCAGACAAAGAACGAATTCGGTTGGCATGTCATAGAAATCAATATTTTTGAGGTTTTTCAGATGGGGGATGCCAGAAGGCACCTCTTTTAGCTGTGGGGAGGGTCCAATTTCAAGATTCTCAAGAAGAGGCAAGGCACCTTCATCTATTATCAACCTTTTCAATCTTTCAAAATTTAGAAGCTATAGAATCTTGAGTTTCTGGAAGCCTCCTTCATCAATATGTAATTGCTCACCTCCATATGCATTTATAAACCTAAGGTCCATCAAATTGGGTAGAGCTTGAAGGACCTTTAACAGATCATCCAATAATCCAGACCAATGTAAACCAATTTTAACTATACTCTTGATGACGTATAACAACCACGCTATTTCAATGGAACAAATAAACAACAATAGAATCAAGAATAAACCCTAGGAGTCAGCACCTAAGGGTTGCTTAGAGTCAACACCAAGCAAAACTAGAGTCGGCATCAGTGTAAAGAAAACGCACGTTTGTTTTATAATTCTCATAACTGTCTTACAATAATCAGAAAATTTGCTTAAATAGATAACAATCAGATGCATAAAAAAAAAAAATCCTAATTATTAAATACTCGAGCTTGCTTAATCTCAAACCCAATTACTGATAGGCTCCATCCATAAGACCACATGTTGGGCTGTCTTCTTTTTGCTCCTCTTCCCATACATGCGTGCAATTAGAGGCTTGTACCTTGTGTCCGCACCAATTGCTATTGAAATCCTTGTCCTTGTAGGATAACCTTAATTTTTACAATGGTATTGTTCTTGCAAGAGAACTTAAAATTTATAAGTTTTTAGAAAATTATTTTATTAACATTATGGTTCGCATTACTAAGTTTGTTCAATATGATAAGTAAGACATTTGAGCCATAAAGCTTAGTTCCTTTGCTACAACCATCAAAGTCCACGTATAAAAGGATTGTCAAGTGCCAGATTAAGCACTATACTTGCTCTTTTTAGTTGATCAGCCATATCAACAGTGGTTGATTCTCCCCTGCATAGCTGACTTCGTTACTGTGCAACTGTAATAATGTTTTAATTTCACTGTATGAACCTGTTGTAAACATGATAAGTAAACGGGTTATGTTTTACTTAAATTGTATTTAATATTTAGTGTGATTAAGTATGGCATGTATTCTGTTGATATATTTGCATTTAATGGTTTTGATTTTAGCTAAAAATTCTATTTTTTGACATTTGCCTATAAATTTTGAAAGAGTAAACTATATGCGTATGTTTTCTTTATTCATCCAAAGAATAAACAACCTAGGAAACTGTTCGAACTAGTTCTTTGTTCTAATTGGAGAGTTTCTCTAACTGTTTTTAAAGAGTGAGATGTTGTATTTGGTGTGGTGCAATCAAAACTATTTTATTTAGTTTTATGTGTTGCTGCAATATTTAGTTTTTAAAGAGTAAGATGTTGTACTTGCATAGGGATGCTCTGCATCCTTGAAAATGGTGAATTGTAAAGGGTTGCATATCAGTGTATTCACGTGGCGAGTCCTTGCTTTAGTAGCCATATGGCTTTTTTGTGAAAGAGTGGTTGATCTATGTGGTTTGGATGAGTCTGTATGTATCGAATCTATTAAATTTTGCTACGAGTAATGTACTATAAATCTAATTTGGGTGATAAGTGCTATGTGTGTAACATTTCAAATTACACAAACAGAATATTGGAAACATCAACATATTGATAATAGCTTAATTTTGCATATTTATATCATTATTAGAAAAGCATTATCATACTTATTTTGAGTTAATTCATGCATTTTATAGTTGTCTTTCCTAAAATCAATCAATCAATTGCATGAAACTACCTTAGACAGTTAATTCTTAAGTTTTTATTGTTAAATCATACGACTAAGATCATCCTTCGTATGAATTTTAGTTGAGTTATAAATACAAACAGTTAACATAATATAGTCATAGATCTTAGGTTGTAACTTGATCATGAGCGAATTTGTTGAAGGGATAGGTGAAACAGGAGGGGGTGGAAATTTCCTCCTCCCCCACTCGTCTATTGCGAATTGGCCGCTTCCATTACGGTCGATCTAATTTCCTAAGACTTGTGAATCCAAATCAGGCTTTTCTAAAAAAGGGGTTGACTGTGTGGATCCCTAAACCTTAGCACTTTAATATATTGTTATTTTTTCTCAATTTAAATTACCTTTACTAAACTATCAAAAAACCTCTTCAGTTAAACTTTATTATTTTAGTTTTATCCTATTGTGATTTGCTAATCAATTTCCTTTTCCCTATGAATTCAATCTCGGACTTTTCAAGTTATTACTTCGCGACAATCCTGCACTTAGGAGCATTATTTAAGTCGCAGCACATATCTAACTGGAGGCATTTCACTTCCTAAGGTGTTTCCTACATTACAAAGCAGAGGACATTGTCCAACCAAAGCACAAGAATCATATGTAGCAACAAATAACGGCAGGAAAAAATGAGCAAGTGATTTCATATAAACTTAGCCAAAACTAATGAATAGTTAATCTTTAGATTTGTAAAATTTGAATGTGCATAATCATCTGTTGTCAGACATTAACAACAACATTATGTATTGCACAGAGCATGTAGACATTAACAACAACGTCGAATGTTCGTAGGTAGAAATTTTTGGAAATCATCATTGCTTGAATCTGAGAAGTCTGAAATATCTCTTTCATCCTCTAACGTAGCAACTTCATTAATAGACTTGATGGCTCGCTCTTGTGCCATCCCCTTTAGATGCTTCCTAGTTTTTTGAATTGCATAAAAACAGTCTAGTCACCTTTGCATTTGATTGTTCTCTTGTTCAAGACGAGTAAGTATGTTGGCAGGTTCATCTCTAGGTAACTCAGTTGAGCGTGCCTTAGAAACTCGTAACCCATGCCATCGTCAATACACCTCCAATTCACACCTCTTCTCGTATAGGGTTGACTATGGTGGTTCTACTACGGTGAACTCTATTGTGGTGGTATTTGTACTTAGTTTTGTAGGTTTGCTGAATATGATGTGCCCAACGCTTTCAAGACTCTCGTACGTGTATATTGGCATAGTAACGAAATCTCTCTTCTTTCCAACGCATTTCCCTCTATGGTGGTCTATGTATAGCTGTAGTTGTTAATCTGCTAGAACTTGTGATAATCCATGTGTTGAAGTAGATCCAAACTTGCTTCACATTGTACGATTTGATGTTAAGGCGTTTCGACTCATAGCTTAGTCAATCTACGAAGTCAGTGGGGTAGAAATAAGATCATTATTGTGGTGCATTTATAACCTCATTTCATCTTCCAAGCATTATAATTTCATCTATTAAGGCTTGTCATGTCAATACAGGCTGGAAAAGCATTATATGAATAGGATTTTAAATGTTCCCAATGTCACAGTAAGATTTAAAGATGTGGGCAGTAGTTGTAGTGTTCTTGAACAGAGCATCATATTTAATTGACACAGTTCTATGTCCCTGGAACTAGGGTACGATTATTCATATATTTAAGTATTCACGTGAATGTGGATGATATGACTGGACAGTGTGTAAAACAGTGCCGAGCTATTGAGCAGCATGTGTGAAATAGTGGCGTCTATTGGCGCACGTTGTTCGTATGACTACAGTTGGTGCTACAGCAATAGGCTGGTGATGTGTCTTCAATAAACTACTCATACCACAATTGGTGCTACATCATGTTTATTGTGTATTCAAATCTACTTACTGCATTCATAAAATATGTTTCCTGCATTAATTAAAACTAATCACTGTTTTCTCAAAAAAATTGTTCACTGTTTTTTTCATAAACTATTTTTAGCATTCTGCATAAAATTATTTTCTATTCAACATTATTTAAAAAATTGTTCACTGTTTTCTCTGCATAAATTATTCACTATTCACTACATGTTTACATACAACAAACATGCTTACATACAACCTTAGTACTATATGATTCACCCAAAAAAGGCATAATAACTTATTTTGTCCGTATAGTAGGATTATTAGTTATTCTTTGGATTTATTCGAGGCATTTACCATTAGGTGATTTATATGAATCATTCATTTTTCTTTCATGGAGTTCGTCCATGATTTATATGGTTACATATTAAAAAAAAAAACACAAAAACCATTTAAGTGCAATAACCACGCTAATACTAAAAACAATTTATGCACAAAACAGTGAACAATTTTTATGAGAAAACGTGAATAGTTTTAAACCGTTTTTGTGCATAAATTGTTTTTAGCATTGGCGCTGTTTTATTAATGCAGAGAGCATATTTTATTAATGTAAAAACGGATTTTATCAATGCAAAAAAATAGATTCGATTATTGTGAAATGCAAACATGAAAAAATATTCAGATTTGGCTTTTAAATTTAGAAAACATGATTTTACTATGTGTTTTATGAGTAAAAAGTGAACAATTTTTGTAGTGAACAGAGAATAATTTATGAAGAAAAGAGAGTGAACAATTTTTTAAATAATGCTGAACATAAAATAATTTTATGCAAAATGCTAAAAACAATTTATGCACAAAACAGTGAACCATTTTTATGAGAAAAAAATGAATAGTTTTAATTAATGCAGAAAATAGATTTTATTAATGTAGAAACAGATTTTATCAATGCACAAAAATAGATTCGATTATTGTGAAATTCAAATATGAAAAACATTCAGATTTGGCTTTCAAATTTAGAAAACACGATTTCACTAGGTGTTTTATGAGAAAACAGTGAACAATTTATGTAGTGAATAGAGAATAATTTATACAGGAAAGAGAGTGAACAATTTTTTAAATAATACTGAGCAGAAAATAATTTTATGCAGAATGCTAAAAACAATTTATATATAAAACAGTGAACAATTTTTATGAGGAAACAATGAACAATTTTAATTAATGCAGAAAATAGATTTTAATAATGTAGAAACAGATTTTATCAATGCAGAAAAATAGATTCGATCATTATGAAATTCAAACATGAAAAAACATTCAGATTTGACTTTTAAATTTAGAAAACACGATCCGACTAGGTGTTTTATGAGAAAACAGTGAAAAATTTATGTCGCTTAAACTTCTTTCAGTGTGCCCATGGCAAAAAACGGAGTGAGATTTTTCTTTTACATGTTGTTCTAATTTCTCATTGTAACCCCAATATTTTAACCAATTTGACCATAACGCTTCCGAGAAGTAAGAAATTGATGAGTGTGTTAAAAATGAATGAACAAGGGGTATGAGTGGCTAAAAATTCATATTTTGAAATTAAAATATTTATATTTTACAATGCTTCTATTTAAATAAATAAAAAATCTACTTATGTTTATGTTTATGTTTATTTGTCAATTATCGAAAAAAAAAATTATAAGGAACTCGGGTTCACCAAACTCGAGTTCCATATTACAAGGAACTCGAGCTTGGTGAGCTTGAGTACCTCACAAAAAAAATAAATATAAACATTTTATTTATAAAGTACTTGAGCCTGGTATGCTCGAGTATTATGTTGCATGGAACTCGAGTTTACCAAGCTCAAGTGCCACATAATTTTTTTTAATTGCACAAATTCGAAGTCAGCAATGCCACGGTGGCAAAACTTTTAGGTACTCGAGTTTCTGAAACTCGAGTACTAGAAAAGTGGTATATCTCTAATAATTTCCAAAACAATGTTTTTTTGCTACAAATTTTTGAAAAATGATGGTATTTGGCCATTTTCACCTCACAGTTGTAGCAAACATCATCCGTTTTTCTTTCTATTCTTTACTATCATTTCCATTCTCTTACTTTATTAGTCTTATCCCAGCTTTCTCAATTCCCACTTTATCTCTTATCAATCTTTTTTTTTTTCTCTTTGTTAGTAGAAAAAAATGGTAACACTGCATGTATATTCACTTGTTTTTGGTGATATTGATATGTTCAAGTTATTTCTATATTAAATTTTATATAATTTAAGTTTTTTAGTTACCACCCTAAAAATAATTCTTGGAACGGCCATTGAGCATGGTAAAGCCCCTCCATATGTTCCCAATCCAATAAAAATCAGTGATAGTATTGATGTATCTCCATCGCTACACCAATTGCTAGGCAAGGGTCCTATATATCCCTCCATCTGCGCCTAATACGCCCACTGGTTTCCTCCTTCAAAGCAAATGAGTCCTCCCTCTTTTCCTTTATGCCCAAGGGAAGCACCTCAACCAGGCCCTTAGGTTAAATCAAATGACTCAAATTGAAAATGGTGCAGTAACCATATCCTATATGCATCTAACTTATATTCTTCATTTATTTTATTTTTTATTTACTTAATTTTCTTTTAGAAGAAAATTTGTAATTAAAGAATAAAAAGAAGAGGAAGATTAAAATGGAGGTCAAGGTGGATTGTGGTCTAGAAGGTTTACAAAGGCAAAGAAATTTCAATGCAACCTACTTTATTGTATAAGAATATATACCTTAATTATTAATGGTGTGTTTGGATGACTTGATTTGAGAATTCTGGATTTGAATTTGTGTAATTAAAATCTAAATAATTTGTTTGAGAAGCTTAAAAAAGATTTAGAATTTGGATTTAACTAATTAATCCACCAAAGATTTTAAACCTTTAAAATGTTTGGATTTGAAATAACTCCTAAAATCAATGGATTTGAAATCAAAACATATTAATTCTATTAATTCAAATCCAAATTCAAATCTAAATCCAAGTTCCCAAATGTAACCTAAGTGAATTTCAATGTAAATGCATGCGATTGCTTTTCCGTTGATAGTTCATGATTTATCTACCCAGAAAAAAAAAATGATTTATCTGATTTTTTTAAGTGTCAATACTAATCTTCAAGCCTTTTGGCATCATGAACTTTTTAATATTACGATTATTATATTTTGTCATTTGGGAGCAATTTATGTTTAGCATTTCAAACTTTCTTCTCTTTCCCTATATATATATATATATATATATATATATCATATATTATATAATAAAAGTTAAGCTTAGAAATCGTGGTTACGTCAAGTGATTTCACCAAATTGCAGAAATTTTTTTCGATTTTTAAAAAATAAATATAACTTTTTTGTTCTTATCTTCTTCTCCTATAATTTTTAATTTGATAAAAATATTAATTTAATTACAATCCAAACTCTTCATCTAATCCTTTTTTATTTAAATTATATTATCACATGTAAAAAAAAAAAGCATAATACACGTAAAACTAAAAATAAAAATCCTACAACAATCTTCATCTAATCCTTTATTTTTATTTAAATTATATTACTATGTGTTAAAAAATAAAAATAAAATAAAAAAAAGAGCAACGTATTCAATCTATATGACATTTTTGTTTTAGATAATTACTTCTAATTTTTTTCATTCAATTTATATGACATTTGTTTTATGGACAAACATGTATCCTAAGTTAATTCTTCTTCTCTTATAATTCCTACAATGATTAGAAATCTAATTTTCACACAATTGAAAATTCTCTCTCTCTCTCTCTCTCTCTCTCTCTCTCTCTCTCTCTCTCTCTCTCTCTCTCTCTCTCTCTATATATATATATATATATATATTATTTTTCCTTGTATTATTATATTTTCTTAGGCACAACTTCTTCTTCTTCTTTTCTCTCCCCATTATCAATAATTCTCATTCTCTTACAATTTTTATGTTGTTTAGAAATCCAACTCTCCTTTGTTTTTTTTCCCCTTATACTTAGGCAATAAGACGTTTTTGAAGTCCATAGTAGAAGTCTTTATCAAACCTAGCATCCAAACTAATACAGGTATGTATTTCTCTACTTTGTTTTTGTGTTTTTTTTTTTTTTTTAAGTTTTGCTTATGAGTCATAAATGCAATTTTAAATCCATGAAATCTATTATATAAACCACTATAATATGTATACTTTATCTATTAATTATTTAAGAATTATCAAATTTTGTATTCTCTCCTACAATTAGGAGTCCATTTGTATTTGTGTTATGTTTATATGTGCGTTATTAGATTAAATTAATTTTCTTGAGTATTAAATTTTTCATTAATAAAAAGGAGAATAATTGAGCAAAATCATGATGTTTTAAATATTTAGATTTCAGCTTCACACCCCAACAAATTAGACTAACATTATATTTTTGTTCATATCAACTTCTCATTAAATATGGCTAGACTTAATTTTTATCAATCATTAAATTTTCTATTGTCATGATTTTTTAGATAAATATATTATTTTATTTATCTTCATCATTTGTGCTTAGAAACTTGAAAAGGTTCAACTTTTATGAATCCACTTTTTATTTCCCTTGAATTATGAGTGTTTGAGTTTAAGTTTAGTATTGATTTTACTTTTTAATGACACTCTTATGAAGATAATTTTCTTGAGATTAAACTCTATTAGCTAAAATTTTAGCAGTATAAAATTCAATTTCCACTAATATTCAATTTCAACTAAATCCAGTAAGTTTACAACTTTTAAACTATTGGTACATTGATTTTTGGATAGATACAAATGATTAATTGTAATATCAACTTTTTTTCCTCTTCATCACTATATGAATTATCTACAATTTTTACTTTGTCAATACACATTTTTCTATCATCAATTTTAATTTAAGTGTTAATTTATCTACTTTTAAAATTTTCAATCCACACAATTGAAAAGTTTAAGTACTACAAATTTTAGTTTTTTTTGTGTGAGTAAAGAGTTTTAGTTTAGTATTTATTTTACTTTTTAATGACACTCTTATGAAGAGTTTGTTTGTCAATTTGGTTACAAAGCATGTGAAGATCTCATATATAATCATCTCAAGCAACTTTACTCCACACATAAGGTTAACGCTTATTCTTTCTTTATTTACATTATGCATTAGGAAAGTCAAAATAATGGTCATAAGCCTCAAATGCCTTGTTTTATCTCCTCAAAATGCCCATTGCTTTTCAATTTTTTCCATTCAAAATTAAGTGTTTTGGTAAAAGGCTATCCTACTAAATGCATAAAGATAGTTAATTGTCATTAATTATTAATATAGTGACAATAGATAGTTAATGTAGATCAAACTCTTTTACCAATAATTTACTATGAATAACAATCTATTTTCTAAACCATGATAAAATTTCTACTTCATCTAAAATTCTATTAGCAAAAGTTTCAAGTACATAATTTAAAATAAATTTAATATTTATTTTGACTGTATATCATTATTTTATGTTTTAACGTGTAAAATTTATATATTACACACTGTGCTCAAAAAAGATGACACAAATGTATATATTAATTATATGTCGTAACATAGTATATGTTTGGATACTGATGAAAACCAATGCGTCTGCATTTTGGCTTATTTATTTTTTTTGAGAAGCATGTTTCGGCTTTCCAGTGGGTCCCGTGCACTATCCACGGGACCCACAAACCTCTTTTTTCAGCAAAACTTTCATTAAAAATGGTCCCAAGAAACTATTCATATATTTAAAAATTATTTTGTTACAGTATTTTCAATTTTTAGCAAAATAATCAATATCCAAACACACCAATAATATGTTTTATAATGTGACTAACTAATTATTAATACAATTTTGAATCTTTTAATTCATTTACATATATCTTATAAATAACTATGCAACGCACGGGCCT
The DNA here is from genome assembly GCA_032878915.1 of Castanopsis chinensis. Classification (NCBI taxonomy): domain Eukaryota; kingdom Viridiplantae; phylum Streptophyta; class Magnoliopsida; order Fagales; family Fagaceae; genus Castanopsis; species Castanopsis chinensis. The sequence continues at coordinate 2,130,728 of JAVQMG010000036.1, read as the reverse complement.
TTTATATATATATATATATATATATATATATATATATGCCTATCTCAAAAAAACTAGGAGGCATAAAAGAGGGCAAAACAATCTTGCTAGGCAATGTAGGGATAAAGAGCTCATGTGCATTTTTTAATTGAAACCTTTTGGCTAAAACAATTGACATTGTAGTCACTATTTTATGCTTTTCAACCAAACGAATTAAGTGGTTTAATGACATTGAACAATTCGAACCCCTTTTTTTCTGTTCATTTTTTGGATGAAGTTGTTTAGTAGCATTGTAATGGAAAGGTTTAATACTTAGTGAAGTAAGTCTAAAACCTTAAACCATTTTGTTCTTGAATTAGTAGCTTTCATGTTCTTTCACACTAACTAGCATTGTCTAATTTTATTTTTTGGTAAATGCATTGTCTAATTATATCTATAAGACTCTATGATCTATCTCTAGACAAGTTTATATTTACATGTTTGCCAACAAACCTATACAAATATAGAACTTACCACCAATTTATATAAAAATATAAAATATGACTGTAATTTTTAATCCAATGACTCAACATAGGAGAAATTATATAAAATGCCAATAACGGACAATTATAGTATTAACAAGTATTAAATAAATAAACAATAGAGATGGAGAGAGACTACTAAACTCGAAAGGAAACAAACTGTTAGTCATAGAAAAGAATAAATCAATTGCATGTAAAAACTGTTTGTGTGTAATAGAAACCACTCGAAAGTGAAATCAAGAAAGAGTATATAAAAATACTTCCTTTCAGTTTCCTTTTTGTGACTGGGAAGGTGTCCCAGTTAACTTAAAACAAAAATGCATTAAAAAATGGTCTCATTTTTATTTCACCTTAACATATTAACAAACTTAACAACTTTTAAAGTTAACTAGTTATAAAAGTACAATGTCAATGGGTTTTTTTTTTTTTTTTTAAACCTCAACTTTAGTTGATTCTTCTCCATTTCGTTCTTCCCTTTGGTAATTATGAATTCAGAGGAGTCACAAATCCAAGAAAAGGAGACGATTTCATCAAAAGAATTCATAAAAATAATTAGAGACAAGACAAGTTTAATATTGCTTACTATCTCAACAATTATAACAGGAATTTCAATTACTTACTTTGCTGGTTCCACTACCAGAGCCTTAACATATGTTGAAAAACATATTGGGAGCACAATTTTAACAATTCTTACGCTCGTGGCTCATATAATGGGATCCGTAGCATGTGGTTGGGCAATTGAAAAGGAAGGTGCGCGGATGGCGGTGACTGTGTTGTTTGTGCTGTTGATAGCAGGACCTGTAATCATGGCTTCGTTTCCTGGTCCAGTTACATTAGCAACGGGAAAATTGATAATAGAATTCGATATAGCCATGGTTAATATGTCAACTCCAATTTACGTTGGGGAAGTCTCCCCGGCTCAAGCCCGTGGAAAGCTAATCACTTTAACGGCAGACGAAATTCACCTAGGACGTCTATTATCCGTAGGAATGTTCCTGCTGTTTGTGAAGGTAGGTACAAAGGATTCGCATTTAGTCTCCTTCAATTTAGGGTGAAAATGGCCAAATACCACCATTTTGCAAAATGTGTAGCAAACGAGCACTGTTTTGGAAATATTTAGCAATCTACCACTTTTTTAGTACTCAAGTTTCACAAAAGCAAGTTTTAAATAGTACTTGAGTTCCTAGGAAGTCGCCAGCGTGGCACTGCTGACTTGGAATTTGTGCAATTGAAAAAAAATAATGTGGTACTCGAGCTTTTTAAACTCAAGTTCCATGCAACACAATACTCGAGCATACCAAGCTCGAGTTCTTTGTAAATAAAATTCTGTTTTTTTTTTTTTTTTTTTCTATGGTACTCAAGCTCACCAAGCTCGAGTTCCTCTTAATATGGAACTTGAGTTTGGTAAGCTCAAGTTCCTTAAACTTTTTTTTTTTTTTTGGATAATCAATAAATAAACATAAACATAAAAATAAGTAGATTTTTATGTTTTTATTTATTTAAATAGAAGCATTGTAAAATACAGATATTTTAATTTCAAAATATGAATTTTTAGGCCACTCATACTCCTTGTTCATTCATTCTTAACACACTCATCAATTTCTAACTTCTCGGAAGCATTATGGTCAAATTGGTTAAAATATTGGGGGTTACAATGAGAAATTAGAACAACATGTAAAAGAAAAATCTCACTCCATTTTTAGCCATGGGCACACTGAAAGAAGTTTAAGCTACATATTGCTACTTTATCAATTCTATTCCGAATTACCATATGGTCAAATGATTAATAAGTATTGCAGAAAGAGTGGACCACTTGGATATAAAGAAGAACTTAAGCTTTACCACATCTGGATATGTAAGTTCTTGACTTATAGTGTTTCTAAGAGGAATGTGAAACATTTTTTTTATGTATATCTAAATGTTTGGCTGATGATGTGAAAGTCGCTTTGGCAACTTTTTTTCTTGGCAAGTTGTAGCACCCTATATTTAGATATTGTTCACTGTTTTCTCATAAAACATCTCTTGAAATTGTGTTCTCTAAATTTAAAAGCCAAATTTGTATGCTTTTTCATGTTTACATTTCATAATAATCTAATCTATTTTTCTGCATTGATAAAATCTGTTTCTACATTAATAAAATTTTCTCTTTGCACATCATGTTTACTGTATATTCAAATCTGCTTACTGCATTTATAAAATTTGTTTTCTACATTAATTAAAATTGTTCATTGTTTTTTCATAAAAATTGTTCACTGTTTTCTACATAAACTATTTCTAGCATTCTCCATAAAATTATTTTTTGTTCAGCATTATTTAAAAAATTGCTCACTCTCTTTTCTGCATAAATTATTCTCTGTTCACTGCATAAATTGTTTACAGTTTTCCCATAAAGCACCTAGTGAAATCGTGTTTTCTAAATTTAAAAGTCAAGTCTAAATGCTTTTTCATGTTTGAATTTCATAATAATCGAATCTATTTTTCTACATTGATAAAATTTGTTTCTACATTAATAAAATTTGCTCTCTCTGCACATCATGTTTACTGTATATTCAAATATGCTTACTACATTCATAAAATCTGTTTTCTGAATTAATTAAAACTGTTCACTATTTTTTCATAAAAATTATTCACTGTTTTTTGCATTAACTATTTTTACCCTTCTGCATAAAATTATTTTATGTTCAGCATTATTAAAAAAATTGTTCACTGTTTTTTCTGCATAAATTATTCACTGTTCACTACATGTTTACATACAACAAACATGTTTACATACAACCTTAGGACTATATGATTTGGCCAAAAAATGCATAATAACTACTTTTGTCTGTATAGTAGGATTATTAGTTACTCTTTGGATTTATTCGAGACATTTACCATTAGGTGATTTATATGAATCATTCATTTTTCTTTCATGGAGTTTGTCCATTATTCATATGGTTACATATTTTAAAAAAAAACACAAAAACCATTTAAGTGCAATAACTGCACCAATGTTAAAAACAGTTTATGCAGAAAGCAGTGAAAAATTTTTATGAGAAAAGAGTGAATAGTTTTAATTAATGCAAAAAAATAGATTTTATGAATGTAGTAAGCATATTTGAATATACAACAAACATGATGTGCAAAGAGAAAATTTTATTAATGTAGAAACAGATTTTATCAATGCAGAAAAACAGACTCGATTATTGTGAAATTCAAACATGAAAAAGCAATTAGATTTGGCTTTTAAATTTAGAAAACTCAATTTCACTAGGTGTTTTATGAGAAAACAGTGAACAATTTATGCAGTGAACAGAGAATAATTTATGCAAAAAAGAGAGTGAACAATTTTTTAAATAATGTTGAATAGAAAATAGCTTTATGCAAAATCCTAGAGTTAGTTTATGCAGAAAATAGTGAACAATTTTTATGAAAAAACAATGAACAGTTTTAATTAATATAGAAAACAAATTTTATGAATGCAGTAAGCAGATGTGAATATACAGTAAGCATTATGTGTAGAGAGTAAATTTTATTAATGTAGAAACAGATTTTATCAATGCAAAAAAACAAATTCGATTATTGTGAAATTTAAACATGAAAAAGTATACAGATTTGGCTTTTAAATTTAGAAAACACAATTTCACGAGGTGTTTTATGAAAAAACAGTGAACAATTTTTTAAATAGTGAATAGAGAATAATTTATGCAGAAAAGAGAATGAACAATTTTTTAAATAATACTGAACAGAAAATAATTTTATGCAAAATCCTAAAAATAGTTTAAGCAGAAAACAGAGAACAATTTTTATTAGAAAACAATGAACAGTTTTAATTAATGCAAAAAACAAATTTTATGAATACAGTAAGTAGATTTTGAATATACAGTAAACATGATATGTAGAGAGCAAATTTTATTAATGCAGAAATAGATTTTATCAATATAGAAAAACATATTCGATTATTGTGAAATTTAAACATAAAAAAGCATACAGATCTGGCTTTTAAATTTAGAAAACACAATTTCTCGAGGTGTTTTATGAGAAAATAGTGAAAAATATCTAAACATGGGTGCTACAACTCGCCAAGAAAAAAAGTTGTCAAAGCAACTTTCACATCGTCAACCAAACATTTAGATATACATAAAAAAAAAAATGTTTCACATTCCTCTTAGAAACACTGCAAGTCAAGAACTTACATATCCAGATATGGTAAAGCATAAGTTCTTCTTTATATCCTAGTAGTCCACTCTTTCTGCAATACTTATCAATCATTTGACTATACTGTAATTCCGAACAGGATTGATAAAGCAACAATGTGTAGCTTAAACTTCTTTCAGTGTGCTCATGGTTAAAAATAGAGTGAGAATTTTTTTTTACATGTTATTGTAATTTCTCATCGTAACCCAAATATTTTAACCAATTTGACCATAATGCTTCTGAGAAGTAAGAAATTGATGAATGTGTTAAAAATGAATGAACAAGGGGTATGAGTGGCCTAAAAATTCATATTTTGAAATTAGAATCTCTATATTTTACAATGCTTCTATTTAAATAAATAAAAACATAAAAAAAATACTCATTTTCATGTTTTTGTTTATTTATCGATTATCCAAAAAAAAAAAAAGCTATAAGGAACTCAAGCTTACCAAACTCGAGTTCCATATTATGAGGAACTCGACCTTGGTAAGCTCGAGTACCGTAGAAAAAAAAATAAGGAACATTTTGTTTACAAAGAACTCGAGCCCGGTATGCTCGACGAAAACAATATAAATAAATCATAAAAAACTTAATCATAGATCTAACACTATATATAAAATTGGAGGAAAAGAGAGTTTGAATGATTTTATATTTTTGAGCTTTTTTTTATAACTAAAACAATTCATTTGGCACAAAAATTATATATATATATATATATATATATTAATAGGTAAAATTTAGAGAAAATCTAATTAGATTCTACAATTGATGTCTAATTTTGCGTCTTGTGTCCTAAATTATTTATTTTTAGAGAGAGTTTTATTTCTTAATTTTGGAATCAAATGTGAGACCATATCATAAATATCTATTCAAGTAAGTTCTTGTGTACAAAAACCAAAGAGTCGAGAATTAATGAACATAAAAATATTTTAAAAATTGACAATTTAAATTTTCTACCTAATAACATTCGTACAAGACTTTTTAAAGAGAAAAAAAAAATATATATATATATATATATATATAAGAATGACTATCAATAATATTTAAATTATATATGTAAGACTATTATACTATGCATCTTAATGTATATCTATTAAGTACATCCATGCATATGCATGGAATTACAAGCTAGTTGTTTATAAATGGAAAGGTATCAATATCCAATTAATAAATTGTTAAAATTAATTTGGACTTGGAATAAGTAATATGTTTTATGAACCTTACTAAAATAGATTATATAAAATATAACTATTATAATCAAATTAATGAATAAAAAAAATGTATTGTGTAATATGAATTACAAATTAAATTGGTAGTACATATCTACTATAACCAAGTTTAGAAATGATTGAATACTTTCAATTTATTTTTTTAGAGAGTTTCAACCTATAGCGTCCGCTCCTAATGATCGCTCTTTATCATCAAACCAAGACACCAATCAGTTTTTGATGTAGATGGGGATTGAACTCCAGATCTCTTATACAACCATCAAAAAAATTATTGAATTATAGCTTTTGCTATTTACTATATTAATAACTAGCTTATAATCCTTTCAACAAAAAAACCTAGCTTATAATCCACTTCTAGTATAATTTAGTAGAACATACAAATTGCTTATACTTGACTATTCTGTCTTAATAAGAAAAAAGAGTTTAGTTGATAACTATTTATATACTTAGTTTTTCAAATAATTTCTATCGTGATACAATTAATTTTGTTAATATTTATTATATTTTTAAAATAACTTATGCAAATCTGATCGTTGATCACTGATCATGTGGAAGTATATATATATGTTAGACTATTCATGAGATTAATTCGATTAATTAAGAATAATTAATAATCATCATTTTTTAACCTATCCTTTACTTCATTTTGAAAAGTCAATACCTTTTTCATTAGTTTTATTATTTGATGTTAAATTAAATGAGAAAGTTTTTAAAAACTTTAAATTTTTATTTGAAAGAAGATATATTAAATGATATTACCTTAAGTTGGATTTTTTAAACATGATAAACAATATGAGACCAAATGATTATGTTTTTTTTTTTTTTTTTGGATTATAAAAGTGGGATTGGGGAATTTAAAGGTAAATTTTTCATTAAAAGGTTTAGGTAGTGCATTAAACCATAAGACATTCACGACAAAAGTAATTAATACATAGATATAGATATAGATAACAAGTACATCTCAAGCTTAAGTAACCATTTCAATATAAAAATAACATAACACTAAAACTAAAGGAGAACATAAACCCTAGCAAGGTCATAAGAAATAATATATATATATATATATATATATTTTAGACACAATCAAGAAACAAGATAAGGGAATCAAACCGAACCTGAGCCAAGGTTTAGCATTTGATAGTAGTAGTCTCACGTGAAAACACCAGTGCTTATAAACGCCAGAAGAAACATCTTTTCTTTGTAGTGATTAAATGGTTTTCATGATGGGGACCTCGAATTTTCTCATGGTCATACCAAATTAGATGCTAAATATGACATTGATGCTCTTCTTGTCGTATTTTTTCATTCTTCTTTGTCAAGGTGTCTCTTGGTTTTTTATTCCACAGAGGAACCTATCTTTGAATGCAGGAATGGTTTGTCTATCATATCCTGCAGTGAATACTGTAGCAAAGAAATAAGACTAAAGAATCAAGAATGCAATGAATAAATATTGGAAAGGTAGTAGTACTATCATCTAACAAGAATGGTCCATTGTCGAATGGAGGGAAGAAAGAATCGAATTCCATTACTATATAGCATATAAACGTACAATCTCTTTATACTCTAGAGGAATCTATTTTATGAAGTCTTCAGGAAATGTTTGTCGAAATCCTATAGCAAAAACGGTAAGATTATAATTAATTTATGTAATATAACAACAGTTTTTTTAGAGTTTTGAAAATTCTTTTTTTTTTTTTTTTGGGAACCCTGTAAATTTTAGTTAGGTTATTGTTAATATCTGTAGTACTTTCAAGGATTCACCTCTTTCTCATATTAATTTTGATGTTAATTTAGTGGGACTGGGACAGAACCTAGAGCGATTTGAAGCCTTGTGCTTTTAAGTTCAGGGCTATTGCCGCTAGATTTTACTAACTGTGCTGTTTGTGGCCATGGTGGTTGTCGTGAAAATTGTAAGGTGTAAAGATAAAAATAGCATAGACTACTGATGAGTGATGACTTACCTTATTTTCTTGTATAATTGGTTAAACTAGTCCTTGATTAATATGTGCAATGTGTGAGAAATTTATAAAATAAATAAAAACATATATGACATAACTAAATAATATAAATAAATAAAAAGTCAAAAAAAATCATTAATAGAAAATTATCAAAACATTATTTTGTTTAAAGAAGACTAAACACAATTTAATTAGAATTTATTTAGTCTTGGTTTGTTTATTTGAATTAACTGTAATTTCTAATTAAATTTCACTGGTATATGGCAAAAACCAAGTTATAAAGTTGATGCAGAAAAATGTAGACTTTCTTATAACAAGATAAGCAATAGTCAACAAAAAATCAAATACTTCCATAAGACAACTAATAGTTTAATTATCATGCATGGGTTAATAAAAACCATATGTAAACTAATATATTTCAATAGTATAATTGAAATATGACAGTAAAATTAATAATAAAAATTATTCCCAGTTACATGGTAAAACACATCATGTATGACCAAATCTCTATTAAAACCCAAATTATAAAATTATTATCAAAATAAATAATAGCACTCCTTTTAAATTTCTTTAAAATTTTGATAGTTGATTTTTATAAGTTTAGCATTCTAGTTTTCTTAAAACGTTGATGATAGAGTTAATTTACATAGAGCTAACTATGTTATATTAATAATTTTAATGTACTTATAATGCATCAAATTATGAAAGCACATCATACAATGTGTAACCTTATGTTGAGTCACATAGCACAAACACAATGGGTAGAACCTAACTTTTATTGTTAAAACAAAACATTATGGTAAATGCTTAATATATTGAAAGTAAATAATATGTAGTTATGTAAGGCATTAACAAAAATAGATTAATGAATGTAGAACATGATATGTATTGATAAATATAATGACTAAAAAGTTTTGTTTTTATAGATGAAACGATAGTAGACTTTATTTAATCAAGAGCATGTTGTGCAATGAGAAAAAAGAAAAGATAGACATTCTTCTAACCAAATAATGACCCCATCATTCTCTTTTGACCGTACTAGCAAGAAAAATAATTGATGATTAAAAGAGTTAAGGGGAAGGGTTGATAATAACATATAGAGTAAAACTAAAGAGAAGATAGACCTTAGCAAAGCCATAAATAAGAATCAAGTGATCATAAGGAGAAAATAACAAAGATAATTTGATAGGATCGAAAAGGAAGATGAATGAATATGAGCGGGCTAGAGTTGATGAATAAAATGTACGATCTCACGTGAAAACATCCAATGGAGACTATAAAGTATGAAGTCCACTCCCTCCTAAGAATAACAAATGGATACTATTATCATAGTAATATTTTTCTTAACTGTAGTTAGAAAAACGTAGGAAGAATAAATGTAAAATGTTCATACTTGACTTAAGCTTGAATTGAGCCTACAAATTATATTTGAGCTTGAGCTTGAGCTTGCCATGTAGTCCAAAAGTTTGAGCTCAAAATCAAGCTAAAACTCAAGCTCAATATCAAGTTTTTGAGCTCAAAATCTAATACAAGTACATTATCAAGCTCATATTAAGCACATTATCAAATTCGTTTGGTTTTAAACATGTGATCTCAACTTCCAAATAATTAAAGACTTAGTAAATATGAGTTTATTTTTCAAATTCATATCAAGCTTATTATCAAACACATAAATGAACCTAAGTTTATAGCTTATTTTTTTATTGAGCCTTATTATTCACAAGCCTATTCATGAACAATTTTTTGTGCTTGGGCTCGGCTCATTTATTAGACAAACCTAAAATTAAAGCTCAAAATTAACTGATTTATAAACAAACAAGCTTTTTGTCAAACCTAACCCAAATTGTTTACCTAGGAAGAAACCTTCTCTTCTTTTTCTCTTTTTTTGTTTTTCTTTTCACACAATTCTATTTTATGTAAATGAAGACACAAGGAACTTCATTAATCCAAGTTTATAGAAACCAAATGTAAAGAAAATTCCTAGACCAAATAAGACGGCTAGGAATTTTTCTTTTACGTAAACAAAACAAGCAAGGTAAAACACTAAAACTTGATACTCTCCTTTTCTTTTCTTTTTGGTTGCTTCATTTTCTTTGTCAAGGAGCTTATTTCACCACAACCAAATTAATTAAAGAATCTTTTTTTTTTTTTTTTTGAGAACACAATTAATTAAAGAATAGATTTTTCAGCCCATAGACAAATCTATTGCTAGTGAGTTTTAATTAACTCAACTGGTAAATTTATTATTATCAAATAAAAGATTTATGATTCAAACCCCAACCACACCCAGAACCAATTAACATTTTAGCCTAATGATAAAATCATTCATTATAAAATAGATATTACAGATTGAAATTTTATTTATTTGTCGAGAAAAAAAATATCTTTAGATAAATGTTATGGTAACAAAATTATAGTTTATACTTAAAATTAATCAGCATCTTAGTCTGATGATAAAAAACGCAATCATCAAAGGCGGGTTGAAACACTATCTCAACAACAACAACAACAACAAAAAGCCTATTTAGGTCTTGACTTAATTGGGCTCGACAAGGGACATTACATTCTCACTCCCAACCCAACTAGAAGTTCAGCCCAATTACTTGGACTATAGCCCAATTAAATAAAATAATTAGTACCCAAAAATTAATAAACGGTCATCACCGTCCTTGACTCCTTGAAAATCCGATTATTTCCCACATCCTCTCATTCCTTGTTTGGTTACCGAGAAACTGCGAGAAAACAGTGAGAGAGAAAACCGAACCCAGGACATCTTGTCTTAGATTTCTCTCATATAAAACAATACCCACCTCCCAATTTGTGGTATTGTTCCAGTATTCAGCTTCCTCAGGGCTCTCCGTGCACAGAGCCAACTCTGAGGCCAGCAAAAGCCACGATTTTACACAAGGTAAATCTCTCTCTTTCTCTTTTATGTTAACAATTTATGGGCTTATTATGTTAATTTCTTAAAGTTTCTTTCTTTCTAAGTAATTTCTTCTCTTTCTTTCTCTATGTGTGTTATATGTGCACTGTGTTTCTGGGTTTTTGCGGTGGCTCAATAAAGGTTTAAGGGTAGAAAGTTGTACCCTTTATAGAAATGTTGATAACAGAACAATTTAGCAATAAATTTATTTTATTTTTCATTTTTTGGGTGGAAACTTCTGCCCTGTACACATCTATGGCTTTTGTTGTCATGTACAAATCTATAGCATTTGCTTTAAACTATTTAATACTATATAATTACCTCATTGTTCTGTTCTTGTCATGCCAATACCTTGTTTCCTAATTTCTCTATATGATAAGTTTAGGAAGACAACATTTTTCACGAGTGTTGTTATTGGCGCAAAATAAGTTTAGGGGCACAACATTTTAAACAAGAGATGTTGCTCTAATCATGTTAGCAGTTTTGAACGGTGTTGTCCCCAGTATTACGCATTTGCGTTATCTTTATTATCCATTAGATTCTTGTTAATGTTTAGAAATTGTGATATTTTGCTGCTGCTCACTAAGGGAAATCCATTGATTTTTTGAGATTAAAGCATTTGATTATGTGCTTGTGTTTGAGCTCGACCTCAAGAGCTTGATATTGAGCTTTAGGTTTTAGAATTTTTTACTAGCTCAAGTTCAAAAAAAATTTGTAAGCTTGAGCTTGATCTTGAGCTGAGTTTGAGCTTTGAACATGTTTTTTTTTTTTTTTTTGTCAAGCCAAGCTCTGCCATTCACTACTTGGCTTGGCTTGAGCTCGATTACAGCCCTAGTTCTCCATATATTTCTCTTTTTTCCTGTGTTTTCTCAGCAACCAAACGGAGCATGATCAAAAGTTTGGAATAAAGTTTTGCTTTTTGTGCTAGAATATTTTCATTTTTATGTTCTTTTTTTTTTTTTTTTGGGTAATGTATTAGGATTTTTTGCCATCAAAAAATAATATTGTAGGACTCTAAATTATTTGTTTCTTTGTTGTTGGAATGGGTTATTGATGCTGAGCTTATGTATTAGGTTAATTGTGTGATTGAGTATTTGGGTATTCTATTTTGGGGTCTGAGAGATTGTTTCAAATCTTTTGATTCAATTTTTATCTCAAACATAAGCAAGGATTTTCGCATACTATAGCATTCGAATAAAAGGCAACCTTTTCTAGTGTTAAGTTCTGAGCTTTCTTTAGGAACACAGATATGAGTGATATTTTACCAATTGGCACTTGGCAGTTTGAACTTAGGAACATTCAAATGAACTTGCGGGCAATGATTTTTTTCAGTTGATTTGTGTGATTTACAGCTCTCATGACACCTCAGAAGTTAAAATTTATTGATTTCTGTGCTTTGCACATTATCACATGGGTTTTTTATTTGAATGTGGAATATGCAAAAGTTGAGAGCTTTCAAAGTGTGTGACTATTAGAAAGCCTTGATTTTATGACAATGAGTAATGATGTTATTCATATCTCCTCTCTTTTTCATTGGTAAGTTTACACGCACAGGTTAGTTTTGAAACCAAAATTTAATCCAAAGCTTGATGCAATTAGTCATGTATAAGGGTGCAGGACAAAGACTGTTCCTATGTATAGACAACTCCTGCTGCTGTATGACCTTTGCTTCCTTTTTTTTGGAATGCGTTAATTCTATTTTAAATGAATTTTATAGTAATGATATTTTTTTCATATCACAACCAATCTTAGGGAAAATAAAATTGTTTGCATCTGATTGGTGTATTACATCTGGAACAAAAGCTTTACCATTTTGGATCATTGGATTCAGATACAAATACATAGGATACCCAGTTTAAGATTTATCATAATGTCTTTTATGTTTCTTTTTCCCACTGTTAATTTCATCAGTATTTTAACTCTTAATTTATTCGATAATTTTATTGTTTCTTGTCATTGGATAAATTCAGCTCTAATGCATACTACTATTTTTGCAGGTTGTTGTGGAATTAAGATGTTGATGTTGACTGCAAATACTGTTGCCACCCAACCTCAATTACTACTAGGTATATATGATGATTACCTTCATGTAATCTAGCTATTAAGCGCAATGAGTTAGTATGCGTTCTTCGTTTGCTAAAGGTGCAAAATAGAGTGTTCTTTTTCTTTTCTTTTTTTTAAACCTAAGTTAGATGATATAATAAATGACTAGGAAATAAGAGAGAGAGAGAGAGAGAGAGAGAGAGAGAGAGAGAGAGGGTTCTTCCTCCATGCCTGATTTTAACAATGCTACTTAACTGTTTTGTATTTGTATGCAGTAAAAACAGAGGTGCATAATAAGCATACTGGATGTAATCCAACAAAAGTGTTCATGTCATTTCAACACTTAAATGGAAAAACAAGCTCACTTAAGGTTGCAGAACCTGGACCGCTAGGGCTTGGTGCCCAATTTTTGACTATTAATAGTAGAAGACGTATCATGCATTCTAGCCGAACACAGTCTGCTTCTGTTATATGTCAGTCCGCTTTGGTAAGTTTATTCTTTCATATCTGCAGTTACTTTTCATCTATGCCTTTCGTGCCTAATACTGTGATAGATCTTTCTCATCTAATATCAATTATTTGTTCAACCTAAATCCTACATGTTATACATTTGTTAGAATGTTAAAATAGTGAGCAATAAATTTTACCTTTGAATGTGATTCATTGTTACTGGGAAATGTCATTGACCTTCATTTGGATGAAGGAACTGGGTTGGCAAACATTCTTTAGATATTTGGAACTTAGTTCCTTTATTTTAATGGTGGACATTGTGGAGGCAGGATACAAATTTTGGGGACTCAATTGCTCGCATTGTTTCCTAAATCTTTATTTGATTGATCTTGTAAATGGGGGCCTTACTAATAGTTCCATCCCTGAATTTATGAGCCCTTTTACAAATACCTCTTCGTTGTAATTCCTTAGGCTTCACTTCTGTACAAGGAGTAGTCTCTCTTTTAGTAAAATTTTATTACTTATCATAAACAAATGTTACCTTTATATCACAATTCAACATTTTCTAACATGCATCAGTGAGATTATGACCTTTTTGCATGAAGATTGAAGGTAGTGCCCCATTACAGCCCCTTTATGGTGAGCTTAAGTTCCAGAGCTTTCCAGGGATCATTATGCGCTTGATTTTTTAAAATTTTAATTTCACTTAAGAGTTGTCTTAGAATCAGTTACTAACCAGCTGATTTAGGAATTTTTCTGAACACATTCTCTTTATGCTTTCAATGGTAAAGCTCATCTGTGACACTAGGATTATGCTGCTACTCCTTTTTCTTGCAATCTAGTTATGTTATGCATCATCCTCTAATGAAAAACAAAGAACGACAGTCAGAAAATCCTGATAAACATTATCAAATTATAAATGAAGTTATGGTACATGCATCCACAAACAGTCATAGACAATTCCTTTTGTGCTTTATTATTCATAGATGCATGGAAATCACAGTTAGAAAAGCTTGTATCTTGATATTTGTCTCTCTTTTATATGTGTTGAAACCTTGACTCTGGTTTCTTCTGCAGAATGCAAGATGTGGTGCCGAGCAAACTCAAACAGTTACACGCGAGGCTCCAACAATTACTCACCTTCCTGGTAATAGCTATTTCCTAGTATCAATAATTAGTCAAACTATATTTAAAGGAATTCCTTTAGCTAGCCAGACCCAGAACTGCCTGCCTTAGGTCATAGGTGGGTGTGTGTAGCTAGGCGCAGTGGCATAGCAATACCCTTGGTTGCTCTCAATTCATCCAGTCCAACTTTTAAAATTATCTCCTTTTCTGCTTTTGTATTTGCTAAAATGGATTCTTGGTACTTCTCATTGTTCTTTTTCTCAGCTCCTTGCTGTAACTTAGAATGGTGCTTCAAGGATTCCTTTGTGAGATCCATCAAATAGTGCTTGTATTGCTCTTTTCATTTTAACAAATGTCAAATGAGTTCTTTTTTAAGTTTAATTTTAGGAACCAATTCGTAATTTTGCCTGTCCTTGGCAACCAGTGTCTGTTGCCAATCCACTAATCATAGCTTTGCACTTCCTATTTTGTGTAATCCTCTTTATCAGTTTATAGTATGGTGGGGTTACTTACATTTTCACTTGCAGAATACATATAAAATTAAATGCATCTTGACTTTTGCTTTATTTTTGAAATTGTCTAAGATTTGATGTTTCAGACGGCATATAACAGTCAACTAAAATTTCAGGGAAGGAAAAATCACCACAACTTGATGATGGTGGGTCTGGATTCCCACCTCGTGATGATGGTGATGGTGGCGGTGGAGGCGGTGGAGGTGGTGGCAATTGGTCAGGTGGATTCTTCTTCTTTGGTTTTCTTGCCTTTCTAGGACTATTGAAGGATAAGGAAAGTGAGGGGCCATATCGCGATGAGAGGAGAAGATGAATGAATGATCAGATGTCATCGCTAGTTTTGGAGGCAATTCACATTGTGGCTTTAAGTTTATTGCGCTTATTCTTTCTGTATCACTTTTGCCATCCTAAAAATTGGTGTGCTTGAGTTTAACATGCCTACTCTAAATGGTTTTACTTCTTCATATATAGAAAAGATAAGCTTGAGTTTTACTTGCCTATTGACTGTGCTTATAAGAGCAGAAATTTGTATTGACATGGTATTTGATTTTCAAGAACCAACATTAATTCTTACCATGTAAGAGGGTAACCATAAGCCACGTTTGGTTGATCAATTATCTCACTTTTTTTCCCGTTCAGTAATACATTTGAACAAATATGAAGATTACTTGCGGAAGATTAGTTTGATTTTTTTTTTCTGTATTAAGCTATTAACCTCCAAAGAATGATTAATTTTTACAAATGTGAATACATAATATGTGAGGAAACATTGTCACTTGCTAGTGTAATTTTTTTTTTTTTTTTTAGAATTTTAACTTATGGTGTTCTGATAATGTAAATATTTAATTCAAAGATTCAGCCAAAACAATCTAATCATCATTTGTACTTCATGTTAACCCCCAAGCAGGCTAAATTGGACTCTCTCTCTCTCTCTCTCTCTCTCTCTCCAACTGTAGTAATGAGATATGGTATAGGAAGACTATTCCATTCAAGGAGGATGTTATCAGGATGCACGACCCTTTAATCTTCACAGTTACCAGGTTATGTCTTCTAACGCCATTCGCTGGATTATTCCATCAAGTGTTATACACAACTCTACTTCTACCACAGCAGTTGAAACAGTATTTAGGTCAAATTTTCAAGTTTAATTGGCTTTGTAAGTTGTAACCTTCTTTGGGACATCTTAAATCCACGAGGACGTTATCCCTCTTTTTTTTACTTTATCTAACTGTTAATCTCAACTAAATTGGGTCTTAGGACGAGGGATGGCTTAGATACACGCTTACGGCGACCTGACCCTTAAAAATGTCATCGAACATTGGATAAGGGACCCTTTTACTCTAATTATTTCTTTCTTCATTTGCGCTTTCTCTGGCCATTCCAAAATAACAAAGCAATGCACGAAACCTCTGGCAAAGAAAATCGTAGTTATCCCTAATCTGCCTTCGAAGATATACAGGGTTATAAATTAATAACCAGGAAAAAATTACAACCAAAAAAGTCAAAACTACATGAATTTCGGAACTACGTCCCTCCAAATTCCAACGACTCATTTTGTTGGTCTGGTCCAAGTTGTCTCTGATGTTTCAGTATTCCCATAATAAACCTGCTTCGAGGACTCATCCAAGTAAGCCTGAAATTAAGTGATAGAAACATGAAGAAAATCAGATGTTAGATTAGGACAAGATGGAACTCTGCACTTCCTTGATGATTAAGGGAAGTTCTTCAAAATACTTGATTTACCACTTACATGTCAAGGTGTTAAATAACATTAGGATTCATAGCAGTTTGGTAAACTAATTACATTTTCCCTTAAAAAATTTAAATACAGTTTTACCAATTTAGGTTACAGCATATGAAACAATTATCAAATATACCTGCCATCCTGATGGAAGATCTCTTGACAGTTCTATTAAATCCAGCTGCTGGTTTCCATCAGTATGTGCCTTTGTCTTTGCACTTGCTTTGGCTAATTGAGCTCTCCTGCGCTTCACCCGCTCACGCCTGTGTAAAAGTAGAATACCACAACACATGGAATTCAAAGTAAGATAAAATCAACTATATATTAGATGTGTATGCATGAATGTGCGTGTGCGAGAGAGAGAGGCAAAAGGAGGACAAGAAAAAAACAAGTACATTTATAGTTCATTAAAACTAAGTAACAATGCAAATCCTTGGTGTTGCACATTGACCTAAGAATATCATGATTAAAATGGGTTTTAGGTCCTCATACCAATCCCCACCAAGAGGCTGAAAATTAGCATTATCTTTAGCCTCTCCACTAGCAATTTGCCGTGCATGCCATTGCTGCAATCAAAGGAACACATTAAGAACCAAAAAAGCCTATATCATAGTTAAAGTAAAAAGAAGATCCACTCTGCAGACCTCTATTTCCCTTTGTCGCTTCCTCTCTAAGATCTCGTAAGGATCTTCGGGCTCTTTCTCATCTTCAAGCAACTCCTCTTTTGCTGCCTTCCACTGATAAAATGATTAAATAAAGTATAAGAGTCCATAAAAAGAGAAGTGTTGAGAAAAGGAGGTGGGGTAAGCATTCATGAGATGAATGCATCTTAAGAATAAATTATAAGGAAAAACAATACCTTATCCACCAAACTGGATACTTTTTTATTAGACCTCAAGGAAGGGGCTGCTGCAATTGACCGCTTTTTACTACGCAAAGCTGATGAAGAGAAAAGAAGTCTTGAGTATTTTTACAAATACATGTTGAACCACAGGTGCAGGTGTTTAGCAAATACTTATCCGCAGTAAGAACACTTCAGAAAACTGAATAATTAAGAGTTTTCTAAAGAGAGAACGAGAATGTAGAGATATAAGTGAGAAAAACTAAAATCAAGATAAATAGCTTGTCATTCACGCATCAAACATGTGATGTGTGATGTCCAACAACCAACTCCAAATATGGCATGAACTTCCCAAATGTAATAGAGAAGATAATTTGAAAAGTAAATAAATCTAAGCTTTAAGTCATATGCTCCACAATCTGGACATAGTATGGAATATTTATCAGTATAACATTGACATAGATACAGACACCATCAATAGCATCATTTAAGGTCTGACAAAGAATTGTGATTGCGCAATCTAACTGTGATTACATAGATACAGTTATAAATTTTAGTATAATCATTTCCGATCTGATACATCAGCCCTAACTAAGCTTGTGACCTGTGATGAATGACAGGAAAAATAATAATAAACAAGGCACTCAATAACATTACCTTTAGATTGGACCTTGTTACCCACTGATGTGGCAGCAACGGTATCAGTTGGTGGCACAGAAACACTCTCTTTTACTGAAGTGGTTGCAGGAGCTTGGATAGTAGCTGATGTAGAAGGAACCTCTATGGATGCCTTATTGGTCTCGGTCTCACTGCCGATAGCAGAACTATTTACATTCAAATTTAATGATGAATTATGGTCTACTCCCATGAAGGGGTCAACAGATACAATTTGTTCAGATGGGAGTGTGTCATAGCTAACAGAAGCTGACACGCTCTGAGATGGGAGTGTGTCATAGCTAATAGAAGCTGACACACTCTGAAATAAAGTGGCCTCGACACCACCACTAACTACAGGGACAGAAGGTACTGTTCCATCTTGAAACTGATAATAAGCTACAGGATCAACAGAGTTAACAATGACAGCAGTGTCACTATATGTAGTAGGAACTGTGTCATAGTAAATTGGTGCATGGGGCACGGCAACTTGAGATCCTTCAGCTTGTCCATATAAACTACTGCTTGGCACTTGAGCAACTGCATGTCCATGATATTCAAAACTAGAATCTGGATATAATAAATTGTATTGATCGGTATAAGAAATCGGTTGCCTGGTCTCTGCGTAGGATGGGAGAGGAGGATATGAGGGTTCAGGAGGCTCATCAGGCGGAGGAGGAGGAATATGTTCATTATCAGGCGGGGGTGGAGGAATATGTTCATTGTCAGGTGGGGGTGGGGGAATCCACTCATCATCTGGAGGAGGTGGAACAGTAAACCCATCCTCTGAAACCAAGGATGGGATTTCAGCAGGTGGATTCTGAATTAGATGCTCAGGAGGAGCAAAATCTACAGGGTTCAATGCAAGCACTGTATTTGTGTTGCCTGAAGAAGTTGCATCTTCAACTTCCATGTCCACATCCATGTCAACATCTTCTGCAGCATTAAACCCATGCTTGTGAGTTGATTCATCACCTAATTG
Source organism: Castanopsis chinensis (assembly GCA_032878915.1). Lineage (NCBI taxonomy): Eukaryota > Viridiplantae > Streptophyta > Magnoliopsida > Fagales > Fagaceae > Castanopsis > Castanopsis chinensis. The sequence goes on along the minus strand of JAVQMG010000036.1, from coordinate 2,111,594 downwards.
AGCCCCATTGACTTGTTCACTAACTTCTGCACCACTTCCTAAACCTCTGGTTGGTGATCCAAATGAAGAAACATGCTCAGCATCTACAAAAGGCACTTTATCACATGGATCTTTCTGGTCTTCTGTTGATGTGTCTACATAAGGAGCAACATCAGAATGTTCAGAAGTAGAAAGAACAATTTTATTTTCAGTTCCATCTGCTTCAGATTCATAACCCATGCTTTCTGGTAATTTGTCCTTTCCACTGAAGGTAGAGACATGAGTTGCCTCAGTTGCTTCCATATGTGCAGATACAGCAATCTTGTAAATTTCATCATTAATCGCACTTTCCAGCCGTTTAAGCTGCTTTTCAGAATGCACCCAAAATGGAAGCAAAGATGAGCCATAGGATGAAAGTGACTTCAAATCAGAAAGTCTGATCTCAATTTCCCAAATATACTTCGATATTAAGTCCTGACCCTGTAGGTGGTCGTTGGACCTGAAACATATACTTCACATGTTAGAACAAACAAAAACAAAACAGGGAGGGGCAAAAATGACTAGGAATTCAGAAATCTTCTCTTTTAAAAAATTATATATATACCTAGAATCAAATAATTAAAGGTAAAGAAGGGATGTCTTACCCTTGAAATGACTTCAGTCTCTCTAACAAACACTCACTCTGTTTCACAAGATAAGAATGATCAATCGCTGGTTCATGTGTGTACTTCTCAGAACCAGCTCCCAATTCTCTTGAGTTGATAACAGTGCTCCAACTTGAATCCTTCCAAGCTTCAGTTTTGTATGCACTGCAATCATCCGTCTGGTATGTATGCCCATACACTTCTATCCCATGAGGAATCATGTTGGCATCCATCGTCCCTTGAAATAGGTGGGCAGCAGAAGAACCATCTAATATCGCACTTGAAGTGATGTCAGACTCTTCTACAACCACAGGAGCAGTCTCTGCTGTTTCAGTAATAGTAGGGGTTGTCTGACCATTGGTCAATCCAGTCACCCCAGCCAAAACATCAGGCACTTCCCATGACGTCTCTCCAGTTTCGGTATTCCAGTAATAATAGCGATTACTCTCCTCATGCATTACTATCTTCCAGCCTAAAGTAACATCACTGACAACTTGTACATCAGAAGTTTCAGAAATGGAATTTTGTTCTGTCAAATCCATTTCTTGTTGTAAATCAGCTGATATTGTAGGATCACTTTCTCTTTTATCACTGCCCTCCAGAGTCAGGGAAACATCAGGTAGAACAGATTCCCCATCCTTTTCCTGCTGTTTGACCTTCTGACCAATAAGGTCTTCATCAACACTGACATCCACATCTTTATGATCTCCATCAAGTGAATGCTTAACCTGAAAATGAAACATGCCCTTAGCAATCAAGTAAAAAAATTGCAATGGCAAAGCATTCCATTAAGTAAAGCCAAAAAAAAAAAAAGCCTAGCTTCACCTTAAACAGTATGCACCTCACTAATATGGGCAGTTTTTCCCTTGGGTGAAGCATATGAAACTGTTTTTTTATCCATGACCAATTAAACAGACCAGTAACATTTGACAAAATTTGAACACTGAAATAAATCAATAACGTCATACTAAAATATACTATTGGCTGGTATCCAAATTGTAGGCATCACATAGGCAATTCCTGGAAGGTGCGGATTAATTAAATGAACAGAAAAAATTACAATTCGGAGAATTTAAAATCTTTGTAAAAATCACCCAAACTTTCCATGGAAGAATCTATTTGAGTAGCATAACATTAGGAAAATGCAGTAACCATATCTGTGGTTATTAGAGTTTAGGATGAAGACCAGTTAGCTTTTAAAACATAATTAAGCAATGGACATTCTTTTCCTTTCTTTATTTAACTGGTAACTTATACACACACCTAGTGTGTCTTAAACTCACAACCTCACCCTCCACCTTGCTCTTACAGCGGAAGGAAGTGCCTTTTGAGCTAGAGATCATTGGCAATGGATGTTCTAATACTGTCATAAATTCATAATAGCTCAAATTTGTAAATCTAATGAAATAAACAAAAGCTCCAACAACCACTGATGTGAATTGGATTTTCACATATGGCAATACTCTTTGCATGTGTGTGTGTGTGTGTTTGTGTGGAGAGAGAGTGAGAGAGAGAGAGAGAGAGAGATTTAATACAAAGGTATATAGGAATCATAAATGAGCCAAGACTAATAGCCATTCTGCTCAAGAGAGCTTGCTATGAGGGTTTTCCTTCACTCATGGGAAGAACCAAACAGCAATCCTTCAGTGGACAAAAGTAGTAAAGAGTCCATTAATTACCTCATCATTAGGTGAGGAGCTTTCCACACTGGCATGATTTAGTTCTTTACTTGGTTCCTCATCATGATTAAGCCCTTTATTTGGTTCCTCATCAAATTCTTCATCACTATATTGCCCAAGCAATTGCAGAGGATTTGGTGGTTGCTGACCTGAAAAGAAAATACTAGCATGTCAGAAACTTCCAATATAGTTAATCGTCTACTTATTATAAAAATTATATCTGAAATTAAACAAACAGATGCCAGGAATATTCAAGTAAATATAAAAAAGATTGCTCTCAACGTCAGGGAAGACAAAAGGTTGCGTAAAAAGGCACAAATTAAAATTCAACATGAACATTTATGATCCTATTCGTCCCAGCCACCTGTTACACATTGGATAAAACTGTCAGTGGGGCAAAAAGCAAATAAAGCCAGAGACATACGAACCGATAGAACAAAATTTCTGTCGAAACCTCCAAAATGCTTTGAAGCTGCCAACAAGGGCACAACGATTGGGAGACATTCATAATTTCACATTGGCAGGGCCCGACCTGATCTGAGATGAATGCTCCCAAGACCACAGCCACCCTACAGTCTGAAAACAATTTCTTGGGGGCAAACAACATAACAAGTCTTGTACATATAGTTCCATATTTCCACCAAAACAATGTTGAGCACTCAATTCCTTTCTACATAGTCCTTTTGAAGAAAACCGACGGAACCCACCTGAAGAAGTTGGTGAATTGGGTAACCCATCACGATGTTTCGAATCTTTATCACCTCCAACTTCATCATGTTCAATGGAGCCACCCAAATCTCCTAGGAAAGCCAAAAAAATTAGCACAAAACTAAAAAGTCTACTTTTCCCGTACACAAACCAGTGATGTTTCATAACTACCAAAAACATTACAGATCATCACTGGTGACACCAAGTAAACAAATAATACTTAATACAGTAAGCCGTTCCAAAACAAAACCACAATTTTTCAAAAGACCACGTCCATTTTTTTTTTTCCCTTAAAAGTATGCTTATACAAAGTTATTTCAACACAACTAGGTAACCATCTAGCCCTATCACTTTGTTGATTATTTTGCATGGACCATACATAAAATACAGCACATCCCTTCAATTTTCCTAAACAAAACAATCAATTTCACTACAGAAACCAATATTTCCGTTTCTGCAAGAAATTTGTTCTCTAATCATCTGTTTAATAAAGGCAAAATGAAAACCTCAAAATTAAAGTTAATTTCATTTCCTCAAAAAGCTAAACATGTCAAAAGGCATATTTCAAATCATTCAGCCCAATCAGACAATTTACGAACATATTGATTGTAAAGCCAATTATAAGTATACTCATGAGGCTTACATAAAACACACATGAATTTGATCATAAACGAAACCCTAAAAATTGAAAAAATCCTAAACACACACACTATGAATGCCTTAAAAAAAGAGTTTTACAACAACCTATATGAATTTGAACAGAAATGAAACACAACAAAGCCACAAACTGAAAATTTGACAAATTATATATAGCAATACACGTGTGTACCCTCACATAAGCTTACACATGAGCTTTCCACAAACATATATAAAATTTTAAGAGAAGCTAAACACTAACAACACCACAAATCAAAAAAAATCAAACCAATCCGACATATATACAAATATATATAGCAAAACGCACCGACATACCCTAAGATAAGCTTACACATGAGAGCTTAACCAACATATCAGAAACAAAACCACAAGCAGAAATATAGACCAAATCCCACATATATACAAATATATAGCAATACACACCTATACGCCTATGATAAGCTTGCACATGAGCTTTACACGCACAAAAAGTATGAATTTTTATCAGAAACGAAACACTAATAGAACCACAAACCGGAAAATCAACCAAATCCTACATATACACAAATACTTATTGCAAACGCACCTACATACCCCATGATAAACTTACAGGTGAGCTTTACATAAACACACATGAATTTTTATTAAAATTTGAAACCACAAAATGAAAAATCAAACAAAATCCAGTACATATTAACAAAGCAGCATATAAACGTACATGAAAAACGAAACCCTAAAAAAACCACAAACCAAAAAACCGAAATACAAATGCATAGCACTACACACCTACGTACTAAAATAAGCTTGCACATGAGCTTTACACCAACAAGTAAGAATTTTGATCAAAACCGAAACCACATAATGAAAAATCAAACAAATCCAACACATATTACACAGCATAATACATACATACATGAAATTTCATCAAAAACGAAACCCTAAGAGAAGCAAAAACTGAAAGAATCGAACAAATCCTCTTTAAATTTGATCAGAAACGAAACCCTAACAGAACCACAAACTTCAAAACTCGGAAAAAAAAATCCTCTTTATACACATACATACATACACACATACATACATATATATATATATATAGAGAGAGAGAGAGAGAGAGAGAGAGAGAGAGAGTACCAGGGGGTTCCGCGAAGAGATCGAGCTTGACGCGGCGACCAGCGTTGTTGAGAGCGGCGAGGCGGCGCTCTTTTCTCTTCCCCATGGATTTGCTTTTGGTTTCAGAATTCAGACTCTGATCAGAGTATCGTATGCGATTCCAAATCTCATATAGTCTTCGTCTTCGTCTTCGTCTTCGTCTTCGTCTTTTGGCTTTGGCTGCGCTTTGAGAATTTTGGTTTCGTTTCGTTTCGTTGTGAAAGAAGAGGGAGAAAGAAGAGCTAGTAGTGGTGCTTGGTGAAGAGGTGGTTTGGGTTTCTCTACGGGTCGTTATCGGCTGATTCGTTCGGGTTTGGGCTTCCAAGGCCCAGTTTGGTTGTTCAAAAAATTGGGCTTCATTGATTTTCAGCTCTTGCAATGGGCTTAATTAAACTGAACTAAACTGTTCATAAAATACCCGATATCTTTTTCTTTTTTACTTTTTTTTTTTTTTTTGAGAATCCAAACCCAAAGGCCAAGTATTATTTCATAATAACTCAAAAGGATTACGAAGAGTCTCGAGTTACTAGAAGAGCTAAATTGACAGGAGAGGATTCAATCCAAACTTGTAGCTCACTGCTAGAAACAAATTTCTTGGCAAAAAAATGAGCAACTATGCATTTTACATGAGAAAAATTACGACATTGAAAATCATTAGCAACAATCAAAATGTCATTTATAACATGTCCATACTCTGAATTGGCCATGTCTCCCGCTAGGATAGCCTTGATAATGACCTCAAAGTTGCCCTCAACGGAAACTTCAAATATGCTTAATTCCTTCGCAAAATACAGAGCCCTCCTACATGCCAATGCTTCAACCACTGCTGGAGAAGATGGAAGCTGGATTCTTTCTGCCAAGGCTCCAAGAACATTGCCTGTATGGTCATGTACAACTGCACCCAACCCAGCAACACCTAACTTTTTGAAGGTGGCCCTATCAAAGTTAACGTTATATAGTGGATATATAGGAGGGATCCACCAAACAACTCTTTCACTCGATAGAGATCAATGATCCTTGCTACATTGCACCTGCTGAAAATCCTAGAGGTAAGCCACTGCTCTCTTTCGAATCTGTTGTACCTCAATGAACTACTCCCCCACTCTTACCGAGTTTCTTCTAGACCAGATAAACCAAAAAGTCATGGCCATAAGATTTACATCTAACCTTTTCCTCATCTTCAATAACATCTCCCACAGATCAGCAAACAAGAAATACTTTGTACTTGAGTAATTTTGTTGCCACTTCATTTGTCTCCCAAATGGGAATGAGGGAAGCACAACTCCATAAAACATGCACTATGTCTTCGCTGTCAGATTTACAACTGGAGCAAAGAACTGAGCCAACAACATTTATCGCCAAAGATTATAGAGAGTAGGGAGAGCATTATGTGTAGCCCGCCAAATCATGCGCTTGACTTTGTGTGGAACTTGTAAATTCCAAATGCTATTCCACATCAAGTAGTTTCAATCACACCAGCGAGGAATTTATAGGCGCTACGAGTTGAGAAGGTACCTTGAGGGGTAGGGAGCCAAGCCTGCTTATCTGCAACACCCTGGAAACTCAGTGGGATGCCAAGAATAATACTAGCTAGCTTCCTGAGGTGTGTGTCTTAGTATTAATTAGATCACAAACTCTAGCTTCATGGGGCAGAACTGATAGGAAAGAAACTATTCTAAAACATGAGATTTTTGGCAACCACCTATCCCTTCGAATATGTATAGACTATCCATCACCAACTCTCTAGACCGAACCCAGCTCTATGACATGTCTCGCTTGGCAAAGGCCTCTTCCAAGCATAGGAACCCTTATTTGAGTTATCAGAGTCCATGATAGAACAATCAGGAAAAAACTTTGTTTTGAACACTTTATAGAGCAGAGAATTTTCCTAGGAGTTTAAACGCCAAACCTGCTTAGCAAGTAGGGAGTCCTTGAATTTACTCAGTTCTTGGAAACCCATACCGCGTTCATTTTTTGGGAGGTAATGTTTTTCCCAACTATCCAATGAATCTTCTTCTGCTCACCTCAGTATCCCCACCAAAACTTCCTAATTAAGATTTCAATGTCCTTAGTAAAACCTTTGGCAACTTAAAACAAGACATTGTGCAAGTCAGGATTGCTTGAATTACTGCCTTGATGAGTATTTCCCTCCCAGCTTAAGACAATAACTTCTCCTTCCACCCCTTGAGTTTTGTCCAGATTCTTTCCTTAATAATACTAAAAGAATTCCTTTTATCTCTATCAACCAGCAATGGGAGACCGAGGTATTGTTCATATCTCTGAATTGCTGCAACACCCAAGAAGGCTTGAATAGCCTGTAGCTCGATATCAACTTGTGTATATTCATTCACGTTCATTCATTAGTAAATGACTAAAAGTTGAGCTCAAAGTATAAAAGTGTGCTCGTGAACAAGTTTATAAATATGAGACTTGATTAAAATGTATGTAATATTAAATGTTTATATTTTAAAATATTTAATTTAAATATATCTGAAATTGGATTTTATAATTTGTGAACAAATTTATAAGATATCAAATTATTATTTGTAATTTATTGATAATATAAATATTTCACTTTATGATAGGTATATATAATATCTAATAATACAAGGTTAGCGAATTTAATTTTACTAAGTACTTAAATAAAAATCATTTTATTCGATTAACTCAAAGAATATAGCTACAATTTCATTGTTAATTATTAATATAAATATGTAATAATTTAAGCTATATTTTAATTATTAATAATTATCATATATAGGTTAAAGGGGTAAAAAAATTTAGTCCTAACATTTACTATATATTGGAGATGAATTGTTAATCCAATAGCTTGTAAACAAACTTATTTGTTAATAAAATAAATCAAACTTGAACATGTAACCTTGTTTTGTATGGAGCTCGAACTCAGCTCATAATCGAAATAAAGTTAAAAGAAAATTCTTGAACTTTTAATACTCAATTTGCTTAACTTGTTTACAGCCCTATATTTAACCTTTTAAAAAAGTACTGTTTATATATATATATATATATGTATGTATGTATGTATATATATTTTCTTTTTCTTTTTGCTGCTGAATTCTATTTTTATAACTGGCCTCTCAAGTCTCAATTCTGCTCATAAACCCTTTTTTTTTTTATAAATAAAAGTCCATTTTTTCTAGTTACTATGAATGTTTTTAATTTTCACTTCTGACTTATCGTTATAAATAATTGCCCATCACCACTTCTAAGTTTATTTCTTTCTTTCTTTTTTTTCTTTTTTTTTTTGAAAAGCTTCTAAGTTTATTTCTATCATCACTCTTCTAGAGTGAAGAATTTTTTGTATATTTAAATTTTGATATGTTAATTTCATCATATTATATTCCTCAAATTCTGTTAATGTATGTTTAACTATTTAAAGTGGATTTATTTTATAAATTAAAAAGATGAGACCATCTTTCTTTCTTTTTTTTAAAGTAAAAAATAAAACTTTCAAATCCTACCTTGTTTTTTTCCCCGTAATTGAATATGTAACTGAAGGCTTGTATACGGCACTTGGTTGTTTTTTATTTGACTTTCCAATTTTTTTGTTGCGGATTTGTTTATGATATCAATTTTCAACACCCCCCCCCCCCCCAAAAAAAAAAAAAAAAAAAAAAAAAAAAAAAAACTAAAACTAAAATTGTTATTAATTTTGCTATAAAAGTTTTACATAACAATTTATATGATTGATGCTTGTTTAAATTTCTTTTTTTTATTTGATAAACACACACTTATATAGGGGAAGGGGATGAGATCATTCATAAAACCTTTTTTTTTTTATGCATTGTTAGTTAAGTTACATGAGTTTCAAGACTCTTGAGTTCGATTTTTAGAACTTAGAGGTTAAGATTTGTATGCTAAAGAAAACTTTTAGAACTTAGAGGTTAAGATTTGTATGCTAAAGAAAACTTGCATGCTAATTTTATATGATGGGTACCATGTCAATAGCATATATTTGTTTTATATATAAAAATTTTTATCAATAATACCCTTATTGATAAGAAATTTAGGGTTCAATTCTCGCCTACATCAATACACTAAAAATTAATTGGTGTCTTAATCTGATGATATAACTATCATCAAGAGCGAACGATACAAAAGTTAAATCTCTCTCTCAAAAAAAAAAAAAAATTCTTTCAATCACTCCTGTGATAAAATCAGATTGACTTTATTGAAGAGGGTCCATTCATGGAAATTATTTATTAAAGCTTAGATGACAATAATAGCATGATATATTCTAGTGGGAGTTATGAGTTATGGCCTTATGGGTCCACCACATTTTTTCAAGTAGAGAGCTGGTTCGTAGAATCCAAGAATTTGAGCTTACTTAACCATGGTTATCCAAAGAGAACAGGAACGTGAGACTACTTGCAAGCTCCAAGCAGCCCATCTTTTTCATTAACAGCAGGCACGCTTCAAATTGTAGCCAAGCAATTCCAAGTGTTGTTGTCATTGTCTTGTGGAAAGTGAAATATAGTCCCAAAAAACAAAACCAAGATGTGGTCATCAAAAAGTATATTTGTACATGAATTGAATAAAGATAAGAGAATCTCTATAAAAAATTTTAAAAAAAAAAGTTAAAATATTTAAATAAACACCTCTCTCTTTTTCAATATCGTGAAAGACTATTATTTGTTCCTTAATTTTTAGGTTATCTATATCGGTAGTGCAAAGAAAATTATTCCAAGTACTTGTCAACCTTGTGGGTTTTTATTACGTATTGAAATTGCCAACAATTTTCCATTCGAATGCGTCAAATAAAATAAATATAGAAACTTCTTCAAGTAAGAAATTAAATATATACCCCACAAAAACATTAAATCCTCAACGACCAACAACTATCATATATATATGATATGACCTCTCTTGCCCTATATCATGCTAGCCTTTGAAAGCTCTAGTTTTTCTACTGACTAAAGCAACTTAAGTGCAACAAATAACAAATTCCGAATAGATGATGCATGGTTGATATTCTATTCTCTAAACAACTTCTTCTAAATAATACTATAAGCATTCAACTTTTCTTATGTTGCTACATCCTCTTGAAACTTATAGTTTTCCTAAAAAGTTTATGTGGAAGCACTAAATGTTAAATTTTTTTTTCCTTAAAAGTTTATATTGTTCTACCACATCAAATTTTTTAAATTCTAGCTTCCTTAACTCACCATTTTGATTCCAAGAGTTGTAAAGAGTGATCATTGTTAACATTTCACACCAATTAAAACTTACATATTATGAGTTTTATTGGACTAAAACAACCCATCACTAACAAATTGGCTACAATTCAAATGGTATTCCATCTCAATTAGTAGAGTGGAGACATCTAGTAGTAGCTTAATGGTTAGAATTTTGATATGAGGGTTGATCTTATTTTGATCAGTGATGCTAATTTAGTTTAAGAATCATATTGTCTCCCATCATCTAAAAAAATCAATGTTTTCAGTAGGATTGAGATCAGGCTATGACTCAACTTATTTCTCATCATCTAAATCCTTATGCATGGGTGCTTTCTTTTGTTTTACCTTTTTTTTTTAATTATTGAATGCATGGGTGCTTCTAACTCATAATTTATTTCCCATCATCTAAATCCTCATGCATGGGTGCTTTTTTTCTTTTCTTTTTTTACCCTTTTTTTGATTGAATGCATGGACCCTTCTAGCTCATAACTTATTTCTCATCATCTAAATTCTCATGCAGGGTGCTTTTTTTTTTCTTTGTTACCTTTTTTATTCATTGAATGCATGGCAACTTCTAATTCATAACTTATTCCCCATCATCTAAATCCTCATCTTTCATTCTTTTTTACCTTTTTTTTATTGAATATTTGAATGCATGGGTGCTTCTAGCTCATAAGTCATAACTTATTTCCTATCATCTAAACCCTCATGCATGGGTGCTTTTATTATTATTATTATTATTGAATGCATGGGTGCTTTTAGCACATTAATTTTATGTAGCAATTAATGCATGTGTATATGCTCTGCCTCTGCACGTTGACAGAGATCAGAAAACCCATAACAAAAAAAACGTGGACTGTGTGGTCCATTGGTCATTTTTGGTCCAAGGACAACAAAACACAATTAAGCCAAACCCTGTCTTCTCTCACATTCCTAAAACGACACCGTCTCACCTTGTTCCCCCATTATCACTCTTTGCAAAAATCAAAATTTTTTTTTTTTTTAAAAACCCATCAATTATTACCCAAAAAATTTTTTTTTTTTTTAAGAAACTACCCAAAAAAACTGAATAATATATAATATATCCCCATCAACATCCTCATGTTAACGTATATAATAAATTTTTCAGTCTTAAAAAAAAATAATAATAATAATAATTTTTATTTTTTTTATAAATAAATTATATATATATATATATATATATCCAGCTCATATTCCCATCTGCACCATTTCACGTTCATCACCTTCGCCAAAAGATTTGATAAAGCCACAGCGAGGTGTACAGAGATTGTATCAAACCCATAAACTCAATCACAGAGCTTTGAGTTCCTTCACTGTACGCGGTCTCTCAAAACTTAAAAAAAAAAAGGTGAGTCGCTTTATGCAAACTGTGTTTCACCGTTTGGTTGCGAGAAACAGTGGGAAAAATCAAAGAAACTTTGGTTTCAATTCGTTTTTTTTTTTGGTTTCTGTATTGAATTTCTAATAGAACTGTTAAAAAAGATCGAAGCTTTATTGTTTTTTGAGATTGAATTGGTATGTGGAATCGGATTGTGTTTCTGGGTTTTGTTCGTTTTTTTGAAAAGATTGGATCTCAGATCGGATCTTTGCGTATACGCTTGTTTTCTGGGGGGCATTTGGATCGGTTTAGATGATTGTAGAAGCTAAAATAATAGTGGGTTTTGAATTTGTGATTGTCCCATTGTTAAATTTTCTTGTTAATTGATATTCACGATGCAATTCATGTGTAATTTGATACCTGTAAATCCAATTGAGGTGTTGTTAATCATTCTGTGCTGTAACTGTGGGTTCTGGTGCTGTAAATGAAGAGAAAATGTGGTGTTTTTTTTGGTTGTTATGGTTAAAATCGGGTCGTTGTTTAATGACTTTTCGCATATGTGAATGCAATTTTGTGTTGGTTTTGGTCCTTTGTGTGATTCAGCTCTGGTTTTTTGGGCAGTAGTGAGAAATTTATGTTTTTTGAGCTGAAAATTTTCTGTGCAATGTTGCTAAACATTACAGTGAGGAGGAAATTTTGGATTTAGGAAAGTGGAAATTTTGTTACCATTTGAATTAGACAATGGTGCAATCTTTGCTTCTTGTATGACTCAGGTCCTTTGTATTATTAAGTGTTTAGTTTTGTGCAGAAATGAAAATAATATGGGATTTGAGCTATAATGCAATGTTGCTAAATATAAAAATATGGAAGAACTTTTGGATTTATGGAAGATTTGACAGGAAAATGCTTATTTTTATATTATGTTTAGTCCAAGATTATTTAATTACCATTTGGACTGGGGCACTTAAACAATGGTGTGAGCTATGTTTGTTGTATGATTTAGGATATCTTGCTGTATTAATTTATGTTGGAATGAACATTTAATTTCATTTGTGGGAACAGGTGTGAACTGCTCCAGTTTCTACCACTTTTGTTATTTGCACTTGGGACAGCAGAAGCTGGAAATGGTTAAAAGGTTCATTCTGCTCTTTGCCTGCATATGGAGCCTTTTAATGAGTAAAGAGTGACCTAAATAAAATTTCTTACATTTTACTCTTTTGAAACAGGTATGGAGTGTATTGATTTGCAGAAGATAACATGTTGCAGTGCATAGAGGGATTAAAGCATTTAGGTGCTTCCCTATTGCGGTGTTGTGATCTTGATTTATATAAACAGTCAAGAGGCCTTGAAGATCCCGAACTTCTTGCGAGGGAGACAGTGTGTATGCTATCAATCTATTCTTTGCTTTTCATGACATTACTTATCTTTCAAATGTATTACAGTTAATAATTTTTTAACAACCATAGATAAATAATTATTTTTGCAATTAAAGCCAAGTTAAGAATGGTGCTGGTATGATTTTGTATCTTGTTTTAATTTTACCTGCATATCTTGCCAACATGCTCCAGCTCAAATTGCACCTCCTCCCCTTGCAAGATCATGGTGGAGGTTTGAGGCCATGGGTTCAAAATCCACTTGGTGCATATGTAATTTACAAATATTTAAAACTAAAATTATAGAAGAAAAAAGTTTTCCTGCGAAAATTTGAGCATGTAGAAGTGCAACAAAAATAAATAAAAGCCGTCATAGGGTCCAATATAAATATAGCGTCTTTAATTTTCACATAATTTACCCGTCCTCTTTTCAAAAGAACTATAGAACCATTCTACTGAAGAGCATTGTTATTTTTCTTCCTGGATGCTTTAGTGATCTTTCTAATTTTTCTTCCTGGATGCAGTCAGTGTAAGTGAAATAGAGGCACTTTATGAGCTCTTTAAGAAGATCAGCAGCGCTGTAATCGATGATGGGCTGATTAACAAGGTCTGTATGTGTCTCATATTGGACTACCTATGCTCTAGGCATATACATGTTCACATATTTGGAGTGGACATGTCTTTGTGGTACTGCACATTTACGTGAAAATAATGATCCACCTCTTTCCATAATCAGTTTATGGCTCTTTTCTACTTATTGGGAAAGAAAGTAAAAAAAAGTTCGTAGCTCTTTTCTGATAGTTTCCTTTAATAACTTGTTGCAGGAAGAGTTCCAATTGGCATTATTCAAGACAAACAAGAAAGAGAGCCTGTTTGCTGATCGGGTAACCTACCTATATTTCCCGCTTTAACAAACCATTTTATCGTTGCATAGAGTAAAGCTTACTTTTTAACCATATCATATCAACCGTAGAATTTGTCTATACAGTATTTTATTCATTCAGCTGCTGTCTGTATCATATCAATTGTAGTTCTCATCGCAGGTATTTGACTTGTTTGACACAAAGCACAATGGAATACTAGGCTTTGAAGAGTTTGCACGTGCTCTCTCTGTTTTTCATCCAAATGCCCCTATTGACGATAAGATTGAATGTATGTGGTTTGGGATTCAATAAATTCTCCTTTTTGTCATTTTTTTGGGCTCTTTAAGTAAAAAATATGGTCATGATAAAATAATTCTGACATGCATGGAATGGATTAGAAGAGCAAATTTGCAATCATTTATTGATTTTTCAGCTATACATCTGCCTAGTAATTTCTTTTATGCTAACTCCGTAATGTCTTGTTCCAGTTTCTTTTCAACTGTACGATCTCAAGCAGCAAGGTTTTATTGAGAGACAGGAGGTAAATATTTTTCTTAAATGAATAATTTCTAAAATTGTAGATTTGGTTTCTTCAAATTCTGTGTTCTTTGTAGGTGAAGCAAATGGTAGTGGCTACACTTGCTGAATCTGGAATGAATCTTTCAGATGATGTTATAGAAAGTATTATTGACAAGGTGCTCAGTGAACCTTATTTGATTAGCCTATTATCTTGTTGTATCATTATCACTGTCACTTGTTGCTTAAAGGAGGTGTAGTTGTTTCAGCATTGCTTGTTGCAAAAACACATGGATATTATCAAAAGTAACTGTTAAAGTATTGCTTTGAACTTATGGAGCTTCTCTTTTATCCCTGCTTTTCCAGACCTTTGAGGAAGCTGATACAAAACATGATGGGAAGATTGACAAGGAAGAGTGGAGAAGCCTAGTTTTGCGACATCCATCTCTCCTGAAGAATATGACCCTTCAATACCTGAAGTAAGTCATGAATCTATCCTTTCTTGTTTTTTCTAACTTTCTGTTCGGTTACATTTGAAAGGGATCATGAGAGCCAGAATAACTAATAAAGACTAATTTGAAAGACTTTTTCTTTTCTTTTTTTACCAGATAAGTGACACATTTGAAAGACATAATCAAGTTTGATCTGAGAGGACTTTTGCAATTCTATGCTTCCACTATCTGATTTATGTGAATTGAACTTTTAGAAGCTTCTCTTTCTCTAACCTCAGGAAACTTTTTAAATTAACCATGTTACCTCGCATGACAACTGATATACCTCATTATGTCAGATTGCTGATCATGATCTTTTTTTTTTAGCAGAGATATTACCACAACATTCCCAAGCTTTGTGTTCCATTCACAAGTTGATGATACCTGAACTCGAGATTTGCTCTGAAATTCAGCAGATTTTGTCAAGTATGGTGGGTTTGCTTCAAGACATTATGGCCCTCTTACATGTTACGAGGCCTAGAGAAATGTTTTGCATCATTTTGGCTTTGGGTGTGAGGGTTTTTTGTCGTGTGTATTTGTATACAGTGACTAGATTCTCTCTTCTTTCTGGATGTATGAGGTATGTGGGATTTTATCATGGGGCTTGCAGATATAATGGTTTATGGTTGTTCTTTCCAGACAAAAGATTTCAATGGTGTGAAAAAATTTGTAAGCAACAAACAGAATCCTTCAGGGGTTCTCAAACAAAAAAGAATCCTTCAGGGGAAGAACTCTCTATTGGTGCAATTTTATTTATTCAGAGTATTGGATGAATGGCCAATGGAAAATGTTTACTTGCATGAAACCATACATGGCAGTTCTAAACCATCTTCCACAAACCTGTAATAATTTAACTGAGACTAAACTGAATTTAATATTCAACCTTAAAATTTAAAAGGTGGAAATTCTGTACTTGGACAATTTGAAAAGGTATACCGGCATTTGAAAGATAGAATTAATTTCTTTCAATTACTTAATGAGATTGTAACTTAAATTTGAATGAGATGAGACGGTATATTTCAACCTGAATATAATGGCATGTTATACGCTAAATAATGATCGTAGCATCTCAAATTAAAATAAAAAGATACCATATTCACAATAATTTTTACAATAAATCATAAATAGTTAGTTGTTATTAGTTCAAATTTGAACCTAACATGAAAATTACTTATTTGTTCCAATAATATCAACCAGCAGCAATCTGTCACTTAAAATTTGTTTTAAAATTATTGTAAACATGTCATTGCTCGTTAAAATAAACCAACAAGTCATTCATAAACCTTGAAATGAGCAAGTTAAAGAGAATAGCTAACAGTGATTGTCCTGTTTGTGGATTCTGGCAAAGGGGATGTTAGCCCTTGAATCAAGTTCCTTATCAGGGGTGTGAAGAGAATTTACTCGATAAAGAGATTCCATTCTATGTCAGTAAAGTGAAAAATTCCTGCAGCCTGGCTAGTAGTTACCATTTAGGGAAAAAGGACTGAACATTTAATCTTTCCAATCAGCAGTGGGAATAGATTCCAAGACATAACCCAACTTACATATTGCCTTTGGTTAACTCAGATTCTGAGTTCATTCCTTTTATTGCAAACGAAAATGCAAGGTAAAGAACCTGCCTTTGATATAAACTCAGATTCTGAGTTCATTCCTTTAATTGCAAAAGAACATGCAAAGACAAGAACCTGATGAGTGTGCTGATACAGCAGCTGTAGTCCCATAAAGATTTGCCTGACTACCAAATAGGGAACTCCACAATCGTCCAACAAGAAGAAAAAGCATGTTCACATGCACAAGGCAGTCCCAATTTTGGGATGGACCCACATTCTTGTGAGAAACCAACTTGAGATATTTAACGCCATGGATCCGGACAACACACGTAACGTCACAAGATTCAACGGGCATGATTGATTTCCCAAGAGGGGAAAGACACGCAGGTAATAATATACAGCTACGAGTCTTCGACTTTACAATTAGAAATAAATATTCAAACATGTCAAAGTAGTCTAAACTCATGATACCACAACAAAGAGACCAATGACCCTACAAAATTAGAGATGAAGTAGCATTGATCCCATTGCTATATAAATAAGACAATGCATGTTTTTTTTTTTTTTTAACCAGCTAAATAAGACCATTAATAATTCTGAAACATTAAACTGGATTAAAGTTTAAACTCAACTAGACAAAAAGGCCCACCAATACCTGACACGATCAAAAGAGCTATATCCAAAAGATGACGCATCAAAGCAATAGCAAAAAATTGTTCAGATCCACCCCTAAGAGGAGAGGGGAGACTAAAGAGAATATATAACTAAAATAAACCATAAACACCAAAACTAATATGTTAAATTGCTAAATTTAATCAACTTCCTCCATCTTGCTACCCTCAGCATCGGCTTCAGCTTCCTCCAATGGGGGCATCTCAGCATCACCATCAGCTGCTTCCTCATCAATGCTCAAACCGAGTTTCAGCATCCTGTGGATCCTGTTGCCAAAGGTGTTGGGTTCGTCAAGGCTGAAGCCTGAGGTGAGGAGGGCAGTCTCGAAAAGCAGGAGAACAAGGTCCTTCACTGATTTGTCATTCTTGTCAGCATCAGCCCTCTTCCTGAGCTCCTCCATGATAGAGTTCTCAGGGTTGATCTCCATGGTCTTCTTGCTTGACATGTAGCCAGCCATGCTGCTGTCCCTCAAAGCCTGTGCCTTCATGATTCTTTCCATGTTGGCAGTCCATCCATACTCACCAGTCACTAAACAGCAGGGAGAATCAACAACACGGTCAGAAACCACAACTTTCTCAACCTTGTCACCCAAAACATCCTTGATCACCTTGCAGAGACCCTCAAACTTCTCCTTCAACTCTTCCTGTCGCTTCTTCTCATCTTCATTCTCATCAAGCTTCAAACCTTCCTTGGTAGCAGAAACAAGCTTCTTGCCCTCAAATTCCTTAAGCTGACCAACGGCATACTCATCAATAGCATCAACCATGTACAGAACCTCATACCCCTTCTTCTTCAGCTTCTCAAGGAATGGAGAGTTCTCAACAGCCTTCTTGCTCTCACCAGTGATGTAATAGATGTCACTCTGGCCCTCCTTCATCCTGGTCACATAGTCCTTCAAGCTGGTCATCTCATCACCGCTCTTGGTGGAGTGGTAGCGGAGCAATTCAGCAAGCTTTGTTTTGTTTGTGGAATCCTCATGGATACCAAGCTTGAGGTTCTTAGAAAAAGCCTCATAGAACTTAGCATAGTCTTCCTTGTTCTCAGCAATCTCAAAGAAGAGCTCAATGCACTTCTTAACCAAATTCTTGCGGATGACCTTAAGGATCTTGTTCTGCTGAAGGGTCTCCCTTGAAATGTTGAGAGGAAGGTCCTCAGAATCAACAATACCCTTAACAAATCCAAGGTATTCAGGGATCAGCTCCTCACAGTTGTCCATGATAAATACACGACGAACATAGAGCTTAATATTGTTTGGCTTCTTCCTTGTGTCAAAAAGATCAAAAGGTGCCCTCTTTGGTGCAAAGAGGATAGCCTTGAACTCAAGCTGACCCTCAACTGAGAAGTGCTTCACAGCCAAGTGCTCTTCCCAGTCATTTGTAAGGCTCTTATAGAAAGCAGCATACTCTTCCTTTGTAATCTCCTCAGGCTTCCTCATCCAGATGGGCTTTTGTTTGTTAACCAAAGACCACTCATGGGACACCTCCTTGATCTTCTTCTTCTTTTTTTCTTCCTTCTCCTTCTCTTCATCGACCTCCTCAACCTTACCCTCCTCATCCTTCTTCTCTTCCTCATCCTTTTTCTCTTCCTCATCCTCATCATCAGAAATTTCCTTTTCAGTGGTCTTCTCAATCCAAAGGGAAATTGGGTAGCTAATAAACTCAGAGTGCTTCTTGATCAAATCCTTCAAGCGGCGCTCCTCGAGGTATTCAAGCTGGTCTTCCTTGAGGTAGAGAGTAATCTTGGTACCTCTACCAAGGACCTCACCAGAGCTGTCTCTGGTAACAGTGAATGACCCACCAGCTTGTGACTCCCACACATACTGCTCATCATCATTGTGCTTTGTGGTGACAATCACCTTCTCAGCAACAAGGTATGCAGAGTAGAAACCAACACCAAACTGACCAATCATGCTCACATCAGCCCCAGCTGCAAGGGCTTCCATGAACTCTTTGGTTCCAGACCTAGCAATGGTACCCAAGTTGTTCACCAAATCTGTCCAAACACAAATTATAAAACCATGAATAACCTAATCATATAATAAACACAAAACAAAGCATCTTTCACAACAAACTCAAACCAAGAACTTACCAGCTTTAGTCATGCCAATACCACTATCAATAATGGTCAGGGTATTGTTGGTCTTGTCAGGAATGATGTGGATGAAAAGCTCTGGTTGACCATCTAGCTTGCTCTTGTCGGTCAAGCTCTCAAATCGAATCTTGTCAAGAGCCTAAACATAGTACCAAAAAGACATTAAACCCCATGTTCTAAAAATAAATCAACAATCATAATCTAACGACAACCTAAACATAGTCCCCAAATAGAGATTCATAGTCATGTTCTAAACTATATATACAATCATAATGAATATTTGACAAAATCAAAACAAAACTCCATTGAAGTTCAAATACAAAGACACAAAAACAAAAGAAACCCACTTTAATTAAGTAGTCCTAAACCCCAAGAAAAAACTCATATTTAATCCAATTGGGTTCTTACAAAATCAAAAATCCCAGAAATTTTAACATAGAAGCGTGTATAAGAATCCTAAACAAATTAAAGGCATATACATAATAACCCAATTAGCCAATTAGACTTTTTCTTTTTCTGGCAGCTACTACAGTTTTAATATTTTCCCAATAGTAGCATACATGAACAAGAAACAAATTTAGTAATCCCAAACAGATAGATATCACAAAATCTCATTAGACCCATTATAGCTTGGCATATCAATCGTAAAAAAATTCATTCAGATGCAATTACTAACATATCACACGCATTCAAACGCAAAAAGAAACAAAATTTTCAACCTTTTTTATGATATTCCAAATTCTTTTAGGCATAAAAGTAAACCAATGTATGAGAACCATAGTGGATCTATATTCATGGTCTACTACAATATCACAATAAACAAACATAAACAATAAAAAATCTACGAATCGAAAATCAAACACAGAGGCATGTTATCATATAATCAGTAAAAAGACGAAACTTTTTGACCGAAAGCAGGAGAGAAGGAGATAAAGAAACATACATCAGAGGCATTGCTGACAATCTCACGGAGAAAGATCTCCTTGTTGCTGTAGAAAGTGTTGATGATCAAACTCAACAACTGGTTGATCTCAGCCTGGAAAGCAAACGTCTCAGTATCCGCCATTCTCTCTCTCTCTCTGAAAAGCAAAAAAACCCAGAAACCCAAAACTTGTTTTTTAAAAAAGAAAAAAAAAATACCCAGAAACCCAAAACTTGTTTTTCAAATAAAAACAGGAAGAAGACGAAGAGAGTTTCTCTGAGATTCAGAAGGAGGAGGAGGAAGAGAGTGTACACAGAGGGGGTTGTGAGGGGCTTTAAATAGTGAGCTCTATTAGGGTTTCTTCTTTCTAGATCCTTCTATTTGAATTTTTTTTTTTTTTTTTTATAAACAATTATTTGTAATTATTAATGTTGTTTTTTCTTTTGGTTTTTTTTTGAGGGAGACTAGGGCAGGTCTACGGTGGGGTATTGATTGGGTTACCTGTAGGGACTTGGAAACTTTGTGGGAGTTTCTTGGTCGGGGTTTGGAAATTATGAAAAAGTCTTTTACCAAAAAAAAAAAGAAAAAATAATATTTTTGTCACAATTGTAGCGTGGCATAATGTGATTGGTGGAAAAGTATAATTGGTAAAGAAAAAATAATACATTAAGCTTGGGTCTAGTCTCTAATAGTACTAGACCCGTTGAGACGATGATATGTGTTCACTTTTGAAAACGTGTCACTATCTTATCAGATTTAGTGTATTGAATGCACTGAACCTAAACCAAGTTAAAAAATGATAGATTTATGTGTAGGTAATGATTCTCACAATCTGTCACGTCAAAATTAAGATAAAATTATTAAATAATTTGTAGCACTTTTAAAGTTAAACTACTTGGAAATTATTCGGGGGTTTCCTGGCTACGCGTCGTCTTGGGTGATGTAATCGGTGAGAAAGTAAGGAGGAGGTGGTGTTTGGTTACGGGCGTGACTCAGAGAGACAGAAAGTAAGGCAGGCATGAAGTCTCCTGCAAGGAAAGGATTACTTCCTAGTAATTTCTTTTACATTGATTTTTAAAAAAATAATAATAATAAATTCAAACTTTTTAATACTAATAAAATTGTAATCGAAATAAGGTTTTAAAGAATTTTAGTAATAGAGTTTAATCTATAGTAGAATTGGATAAATAGTTTTAATGTGTATAATAATGCAATGAGAACTCTATTATTATACCATTTTTAATTAATTTTAAAAAAATTAAATTATAAATTTTGAGTAAAAAAACTACCCTTTTTTTTTTTTGGATTGTTGTGTACCTTAATTAAAATAAGCATACACCAGATGCAAAGATTAAATAAAATTGCATTTAAAATAACAAATTACAAATACTATCGAAACTGTCATAATAATTAATGAGACATGTCACGTTTAGTGTATTGAATGAGAATTACAACAAGAATTATAATATTTATTAGTGAAAATAAAATGTGTTTTAATAGAATAACTAAACATATTCATAAATTTGGTTGTGAGATGTAATCTATATTATTATTATTATTATTATTATTATTATTATTATTATTATTATATAAACCTCAAGTCTCTAAAACTCTCACAATTTTTCACGTCAGCACAATATTTAAATAAAATTATCATTTTATTTAAATAAAATTATTTTTTTTTAGTCAAAACTTAACAATGAGTGAAACTCTATTCTCTAACAAGTCCAACTTAAACTCAAACTTATCATTTTTTTTAAATAAAATTATTTTTGTTTAATCCAAACTTAACAATGAGTGAAACTCTATCTCTCTAACAAATCCAACTTAAACTTAAACTTATTATTATCATTTTTTTAAAACAAAATTATTTTGTTTAGTTCAAACTTAATAAGAAGTGAAACTCTATCTCTCTAATAAGTCTAACTTAAACTTAAACTTAAACTCAAACTCAAATGTTAATAAAAAAAAAATGAATAAATCATATATTAAGATTATCTTAAACATGGCTTTATTTGGATAAATATAAAAAACATCAACTATTGATAAAGTTCAACTTCTTTGGATAATAGAACGATTCTACTACAATTTCTTTAAAAAGTAATTTTCGTACATAAACCACCAAACTCTTTTTAGTTGTTTTTTACAAGATAAAAAAAAAAAAAAAAAAAAAAAAAAAAAAAAACTTGCAATAATTGAAATTATTCTTTTGAATGTGACTCATCTTTCTTTTATATTTATCTATTGTTTAGTCATATATATTTTGTTTTGTTTCAATAATTTTTAAGCAGTGAATCATCTGATTCTTTGATATTTTTTGGTCTTTTAGAAGTTTTAGGGGGTGTTTGGCACAATAGTTTTAACATATTTCTACATATTTTAAATAACATTACTTACATTTCTACAAATTTTTTTACCCACAGGTATATCAAAACACTCAAACAACATAATTTAAACTACTCTCCTAAATACCCCCTTAATATCTAAAATTTTAAGTTATTTTTGTGCAGTATTTGAAATTTTTTGACAAATTTTTTGTAAACTTTTGCACGTTCAAAGTTCAAACAATGACTTCTTCATCAAATTGTAACACAAATTGAAGTCATTCAAGAGCAAATTATGCAATGGTGTAGTTTCTTAATCAATTTAAGATTTTATAAAATTATTTTAGTCTACCTTATAAATATGTAGGTTCTCGTGCATAGCACGGGTTAACGACTAGTATTATAATAAAACTTAAGACATATTTTAGTAAATATCTTACTCATATAATTAAATTTTCTAAAAAATAATATTTCTTCAAAATATGAGAGAGAGATATTAATTTTTTACATATTTTTTATTTTCGTACTTGTTATGTGCATAAGGAAAATTAGTTTATTTAAAAATATCTTAATTTTATAAATTATTACACCTACTAAGTAATAGTATTACAATCCTTCTAAAAATGAATAGTTAATCATCATTTTAAAGAATAGTTCTTCATAAAGAATGACTATTCTCGATAATAAAAACGTAATCAAATTACAAAATAGTTATACCACATGAATAAATATTGCATTAAAGTGTCTATTACAGTTTACCAAATAAATCCTAAGAGCATTCACAACAGTGAAGTTAAAATTTTAGCAATTTAGCTCTACAAAAAGTTACTTTATCTATTTTACCTACTTACTTTACAAAACATGCTACAGCAGTGGATCTATTTTAGCTTTCAACACAATAAAATAATATAAACATCACAATAAAATAATATATCTATTACAATAAAATAATATATCCAACTACTACAAAAAAATATTCACGACACCGACACCAACCCCAACACTCCAACTCCAACTCCAACCCCAACAACCCACCACTCTTGGCCCAGAGCACCACCTCACTGACGGTATCTCTGTCAATTTCAATGCCCAATTCCTCGATGACAACCAAACCATCGTCTTCGTCTCCCAGCCAACCGGTTCGCCCCGTTTTTATCTTACCCGACCTGGATTTTCCTCTCCCAAATCTCTACCTTTCGTGCCCTCTAGTCTTTTCCACGACCGTCCCGTCGTGAACAACGACCGAATCTATTTCATCTCCGCTCACGAAGAGCCCGACCGGATCGATCAAATGGACCTTACCCGTTTGACTCCATTGGGTTCTGTTGATTACAGTCTAGCTATTTCTCAGTCTGGAAAGTTTATAGCCGTTGCTTCCTACGGGTCTCGTTCTTTGGGCAATGAGTTCCACGAGCTAAACACTGATATAGTTGTGTTCCCAGAATCGGACCCGGTTAACCGTGTCACTGTTTGCGAACGAGGTGGCTAGCCCACCTGGTTCGGTGACTCAGTCATCTACTTTCACCGCCAAGCTGAAGATGGTTGGTGGAGCATTTTCCGAGTTGATATCCCAGAAAATCTCAAACTTTCCGGCCCTCCAAACACTGCCACTCAGGTCACCCCTCCGGGGCTCCACTACTTCACCCCGACGGCGATGCACAATGGGAAGAGACTGTGAGAGAGAGAGGGACAGAGGCGTGAATAAAAGAAAAAAAAAAATCAGCTTATATTATTTTAATCAAAAAGCTGAATAAAAAATTAATTTTTTTATAACTTTGAGCTACAGTGCTCATGTATAGATACATGAACACTGTAGCAATTAAGCTAAAAATTTTAGTTATACCTCCACTGCTGCAGGAAGGTTTTTGGTGCTTTGGTGTTTTGGTGGAGCTAAAATAGCTATATAGCTATTTAGCTCCACTGCTGCAAGTGCTCTAACACTCCATTAGAGAAGAGAGAAAGAAATGAAAATGAATGAAATTAAATGAATTATTTTTAATATTTCTTTCATTCTCTTATTTGGGAGTTTAAGTGAGAGGAAATGGAATGATTAGGAGAGAACACTCATTCCTCCACATTCTCTCAAAACTTCATATTTTCATTCCTCCCAAAATCAGGTAGGTTTGTTGCAACATTCACAAAGATTTTTAAAAGGAATGGTTATTCCCTGTAATAAAACATAACTAAACTACCAAACAGTTAAACCATAGAAATAACTATTACAATCTACCAAACATATTCTAACACTCCATAAGAGAAGAGAAAAAGGAATGTGAATGAATGAAATGAAATGAAATGAATTATTTTTTAATATTCATTTTATTCTCTTGTTTGAGAATTTAAGTGAGAGAAAATAGAATGAGTCAGAGAGAAAATTCATTCTTCCCTATTCTCTTAAAATTTCATATTTTCATTCCTCCCAAAATTACGTAGGTTTGTTGCAACTTTGTCATCGATTTCAAAATAATTTTTAAATATAAAAAATGGGGCATAACACTTTCCAAAAAATAAAGAGAGAGCAAATCATGGAAATCCTTTTTTTTTTTTTTTTAAATTCATGCATTCCTAAAAGGGACGTGTCAATACCAATACTCCAATTGTAGAAAATGAGATGAACAAATAAGGTGACCATTCACTACCGAGAAATGGTGGCATGCGAATCACATATAATCATTTTCCCTAGTTATTTCAAACTGATGGAGCACTCAGTTTCCACACATGACCATGCACATAATTCTCAACCACGCACAAAAGATCCTACCTAAGTGTGTATTAGATCCTCGGTCAGTACGTAACCAAGAGTGCAAGTTTCATTGTTCAATCGATTGGATATGAAATGACAGAGACACAGCTTCCGCTATTAAAACAGTCATACCGCTAGCAAAATGCAAACCCCTTTGATTCGAAGAAATTTTTTTTCAAAGTCAACTCGGATTTATATCTTTGCACTCAAACTCTTTTAGTTAACAAGTTAGGACTCAAGATGATGAAGAAAGGTCTCCTTTCTGCTACCTTCTTGCTTGTGGAGAAAAATCCTTATAGCCCACCATGGGGCAAGTTAATTGGTCTTAGAAATCTCAAACTATGGCATGGTGAGCAAACTAATTCCTTATTCCTATTGTTAACTTGTGCATTTCGCATAAAATGTTTTATTTTAGTATTTAGTTAGATAGTAGTATAGTACTAACCCTAGAACTTGATCCTTGAAGCCAAATAATTTATTTCCAGTAATTTTGAGTTCAAATAACATGTTGTAACTAATGCATAAATAAAAATTATATGTTGTGTTAGTGTCATGTGAAAGTGATGTTGCATTACTTATGGCTTGACACCTATAAGTTATGAAGCAAAAACAATGTTCCCATTATGATTGTTGTTCTTTTAGGTCACCATTTTTGCAAATACACCTTAAAAGTTTCAACAACTTCTCTCCCAAACCTAAGAGAAATTGAATTAATTGATAATATGGTTACAATCTCTTGAGAAAATTTATAAATAATGTAGAACTATATTATGAAACATTGGAGGAAACTAAATGTCAAAAGAGTGCAGTTACTAATACCGGATACAGTCCAAGGATAACGAATAGATGGTGTATACTACATTTTTCATGAAAAGACACCTTGAACAAAAAGAGTTGCACCGATTAAGAGAAAGGAAAAACTCCTTGTGGCTGTCATACAAGTTTTCTCTGAAAAGAAGCCACCCTCAGAGCAATCTACGAAAGAGCAATTTCTAATGTCAAACAAAATCTCTTTTTATCGATCCCCTCATTCTATACCTTCCAAATAGTTGTCCTATCATTACTCGTTCATGCATAGTTGAAGCCTAAAAAATCTCATATTCGTCACAAGTAGTGGTATGAAATTTTATCGCTTTGTTGACATGAGGTTGAAGTTTGATATGAAATTTGATTTTAGTTTAATAGTTCAGTAGCTATAAAACAATTATCGTTTGATTTAATGACTTAAATTTCGTTGATTTGTAGTTGGATTAATATTGATTAACCTTGATTAATAGTTTTGTATATTTTAGTCCTTTTTTAAATTTTATAAATTTGTCTTTTTTGCTATTTGAATAGGTTCTAAAATGAATAAAGCAGATAACGTACCTAACCATATACTTGAAGACATCCTTTGCGATTGTGGGCTAACTACTCGATTGAATTTTTCCGCTGTTTCAAAGAGGTGGGATCAATATGTTGATAATATTCGTAAAGAATCACTAGTTGTTAGAACATATGTTGGTAGCAGCAAAGAAAGAATTACCCTTTGGAAGGTCGAAAAAGAGGGTACAGAGTGAATCTAGAAATTATTTGATATTAGAAGTTTGTCCTTCATTGACTACTCTGGGGGATATCTTTTGTTGAATTAATTGATAATATGGTTACAATCTCTTGAAAAAATTTATAAACAATGTAGAGCATATTATGAAACATTGGAGGAAACTAAAAGTCTAAAGTCTAAAGTCTGATTGTATTTGTTACAATTCAAGAAAATTTAACACTTTCGAAAATTCTAGAAAAAGTGCAGCTACTAATAAGGGATACAGTCCAAGGAAAATGAATAGAGGGTGTAGACTACATTTTTCATGAAAAGAAACCTTGAACAAAAAGGTTTGCACTAGTTAACAAAAAGAAAAAACTCCTTGTGATTGTCATACAAGTTTTCTCTGAAAAGAAGCCACCCTCTGAGCAATCTACAAAAAGCAATTTCTAATGTTAAATAAAATCTCGATACATTCGATCCCCTCATTTTACACCTTCCAAATAGTTGTCCTATCATTACTCGTTCATGCATACTTGAAGCCTAAAAAATCTCACATTCGTCACAAGTAGCGGTGATATCTTATTAATCATGAGTACTAATACTTTGCAATTGTATTTAGGGTTGTCAAAGTCGAAATTCTATTTAGGATCGTGTATCCTAAGATCCTTCTTTTTTTGAAAAAAAAAAAAAAACACATGGACAATGACTTTATATATTGAATAATCACTTAACTTATGAATTCATCTATTAAAAAATAAATATTTACATTAATATGATGTCATTTCTATACCATCAATTGTTGTAGTATATACTAACAAAACATATACACTTCGTTTTTTACACAATATATCCAAAAAGTTCACCAAATTTATAACTAATAACTAAGTGTCAAAATAACTATTAGGTAAAAACTCCTAAACAAAAACAAAACAAAACAAAAAATAAAGAAACTATCAAATATCAACACAGATGGAAAATGTTTATAAAAGAAACTATCAAGTATCAATATGTTAGGTTACACGTGTAAGTGAAGTCCCACATTGAATAAAGATGAGAAGAATGAATAGTTAATATAACATAATTGAGCACATACCCATTGGGCTTAGGTCTTTTGGGTTAAAGTGTGTCTCTATATGTTATATTAATTACTCAAAGAAACTCTTCAAGGTGTTTATCCCATCGACAAGTGGTATCACTCTTCAAGGTGTTTATCCCCTTGACAAGTGGTATCAGAGCCCATGGTGTTTGCGGTGAAGGTGGTGAGGTGTTCATGGTCCCTATCCAGCGGGGACAGAGAAAGCCTAAATGACTCACACACAAAGATCCTAGAGAAGGAAAAAAAAAAGAAAAGAAAAAGCCCAACAAAGGAATATTGCTAATGGTGCTAAATAATGGTGTGATGTGAGGTTCCCATGGATATGGACATGCGGAGTTCCCATGGATGTGTGTACGAGGTTGACACGTGGTTCCCATGGATGGCGTACGAGAGACCCATGGATAATGCGTTGATGAAGTGAAAAGCCCATTAGTCAAGAGGGAGTGAGTAGGGCTTGTTCGTGGCCCATAAAAAGGCAGACTCACACGTGAGGGGGAGATTGTTAAGTTATACATGTGAGTGAAATCCCACATTGAATAAAGATAAGAATGAGTGGTTAATATAACATAATTGAGCATATACTCATTGGGCTTAGGCCTTTTTGGTTAAAATGTTTCTATATGTTATATTAATTTAATTACTCAAGGAAGCTCTCTAAGATGTTTATCCCCCTTGACACAACACAACATAGTTGAATGTTTTTAAAATTCTAAATTCCAAGTTCAATATAGAAATAAGGGTGGAATGAAGATTTAATCATCTATTCTAAAATTCTTATCATATCCACCACTGTAATCATCATCATTGATTTCGTGAG
Source organism: Castanopsis chinensis (assembly GCA_032878915.1). Taxonomy (NCBI): domain Eukaryota; kingdom Viridiplantae; phylum Streptophyta; class Magnoliopsida; order Fagales; family Fagaceae; genus Castanopsis; species Castanopsis chinensis. The sequence goes on along the minus strand of JAVQMG010000036.1, from coordinate 2,083,279 downwards.
TTTTTTTTAGTTCACAGTTTTTATACTTCAACATTGTCGAGAGCGTATTGCATCGTTTCTATCCATTGGGTTGATTGGGCATATGTTTTTTTAAGCCAACCTTGAGAAAATTTGGGTTTTTATTAGAATCCTTTAGGATCCAATCTTACATGATCCTACCAATCTTACATGTAATTATGAAAAATACACGATCTTATTGCAATCTTAGTTGTTTTAGCATAGTAGGATCCTATGATTCGACTCCCGATTCTGACAATCATGACTGCAGCAAAGTTCAACCTACTTATCAAGCCACAGTGGCTGACAACATCCTCAATTACATGGTCAGGTAGGTTTTCATTCCTTGTTTTATATTCATCTTTTTCCATTTTAGAAATACCTGTGCAAATAGCCAAAAAAAAAAAAAAAAAAAGAACCAAACTAACTCTAAAATATAACACAATAGTCACAATAAAACAATGCATGGAAATTGGTAATTGAAGGGATTTCAAATTAAGGGATTGTAAATCCCTTCATTATAAATTTCCTATGAAAATATCAACCAAAAGCAGCATAATTATCAATTTATCATCCGTATAATGCTTTCCAACACCAAAACTTTTTTGTTTAAAATAATAATTCATTACTATGAATTCAAAATAACAGGTTTTAACACTTGCCCTTTCAATCTAAAAAGCCTATAAATCAAGGCTTAATGTTTTCACTGATGACTTAAATTTTCGTCAAAACTACTACTTTGCTTCAAAGAGCACACAACTTTTAGCCATCTTGCTACTCAAGATAAATGACAGATACCAAATAGCACATAGTTGTTCGGTTGTTCCATTCATGGCACATAGTAATGTTCCCATTTATGGCTCTTGGCAATGGCTACTAGGCTACTAGCTATTGTAGGATCTCCAATTTTGAGAAGATTCTAGCTTTTTAATTAGCACAAGTTCATTTCTTATCCACCATGACTGATTTAATTAGAAATTTTGTATTACTGATAGCATGTTACCAAGACATCATCAGTAGGATGACATTGGAAAGTCGAGCTGGTTCTTGCTAGAATTTTAGGCTCATTCTCTCCTTCTTCTTCACTTCGAATTCAGCACCTAATGCCTACAACAACACACCCACTAAGCCCTCAACTAGACAGCATGGTCACAGAAGTTGCTCAATCCCTGCAGCAACTAGACAACACAGGCGTAATTCAATCGGGGTATGCTTCATTTTCTTTTTCTTTTTTCTTCAGAAACCTATTTTAAATTTTTGTCAAAATAAAAATAGGGAGTAGCTGGAAATGGAATACCTTAAGGCCGTGGCAAAGATATTACTGGTGGTTTCACATAAAAGTTTCAATTTAAAGCCTTAAGTTTTAAAGCTCTACCAAATTAAACTTCATATTTTCACTAGTTTCAAAATCAATCTCATGACATTTAAAATCCTATCAATTTGTTAAGGGCTATTTTTATAAAATGGCCCAGTCAATAAATAAACTGAAGCAAGATCAAGACCATGATTTTTTCTACTTCATCTCATCCTATGTGATCCAAGCCCACTTGAAGGGATATTTCTTTTTTTTCCCGGGAGGTGGGGGGGCTCTTATTTAAAAAAATAAATAAATAAATAAGAAAGGGACTTTGGTATGGACTCATTATCTTCATGCTACGTAACGATAATAGATAATACCATGTGTATCATTAATGTCTTGAAGAGACTATCATCCTGGACACATCATATTTGTTGAAGCGTCACTACTCAAATTGCTAACTCCTATCAAGAATCATGTGAAGCGATACGAGAACTCCTACTATCAAGTCACACTTCTTACGACAACTTTTAGAGGTGTGGTTTGGAAAAAAATATATGTTATTTATGCTAAATGTAGTATCTCTTTCACATTTATGTGTCTCATCCACCTATAGTACCTACATAATGTGATAAAGGTGTTGCATACAATGAAAACACGATATACCACCTTCTATTTATAAAGTGCAAGAAAGGATCTTTGGGAATTTTTGAGCCAAGAAGAAATTAGCATGTGGGCTTGCAGAACATGCAATTCTATGAGACCACAAGTGTCCCACGTGTGAATCAACAAGTTAAAAAGCAAGTATATTTGCCGCAAAGTTCCATATTTTACTCCGATTTGCATTTAATGTTAGATTTATCACCATTAAATTTTCTATGACATAATCCCCAAATTCAACAACTTCTATTACTATAGGCTGCAAACCTTCAAGGAAAGCCAACCAAGTAGTCTCCACTGATCATATTACCCAAAATCAACACAAAATTAAGTCATCCACATCCCCATGAAACCCACAGCTCAAAAATGTGAAACTCAAAAGGGCCATCAATTAAGAATAGCCGCTGAGGATTTTAGATATCCTTAGAAACCTGTATAAAACTGAAGTAGATGGCAATGTTAAGGTTGCGTTGGGATAGCTTATTTTTTGCTAATTTATTTTACTACTCAATTTATTATTTTGCTACTATATACGAGTCCATTGAACTTTTTGGTATTCTTTCATGGATTTCATTGTATTATTTCAACTAACTTTTACTTTTATTTACAGTATTTTCAACAAAAAATTTTCAGTTTTCGCAAAATAAGCGAATCCCAATCGTCTAAGAAAAGAGAAAATAGAAACTTCACCTACTCAAACCACTTCATTTACTATTGTCGCAAAAGACACAACTTTTTGTGCCAAATATAATAGAGACTAAAATGAGTTTCTTAGATGATCACATATAGAGAATCCTCTCTTTATCCCTTATCACATTGATTAAGAAATTCTCTCTTTTGTCATATTTTAAGGCTCTTTGCCTTTGCTTCATGTGCTTATGGTTACTTTAATCCCTTTTATTCAAAAGCTACGGCTTTGTGTGTAACCTTCTTTATTTTAAGGCTACCGCTTTGTGCTAGTCTTCTTTACTTTCTGTGTGGATATGAGTAGTGGGATTGACTTCCCTGACTCCTTTTTGTGTGTGTGTGTGTGTGTGTGTGTGTGTGTGTGTGTGTGTGTGAAGGACTTCCTTCACTTGAGTCTGAGAAAAAAAGCTAGGCCAATTAAAGCTCAACGCATGACATTGTGACAAAAAAGACCCTAACACAATTCAAACATTGGATTATTTAGTTATTTGAGTATGAATTGGGGGTTTGATTCTCTAATATGATTGATGTTTAATTTGATTTAATTTTAAAAGTTTTATGTTTGGGTGTGAAGTTAACAATTTTGTAAGAATTAATTTATAACAACTAGCTTGTAACCCCATACATATGCATAGATACACTTAAATATATATAATAAGATGTATAATATAATTCTTATATATATATATATATATAATTTAAATTCTGTTGATAGTCATTTTTATATTTTTTAGCTCTTTAAAAAATTGTGATCCCACATTTGATGCTAAAATTACGAAATAAAACTCTTTAAGAATAAATAATTTAGGACACATAGCGCAAAATTAGAACTCTAATTTGAAATTATAATTTGAGTTTCTCTCAATTTCACTTATTATTATATAGTATATAGATTATAAATTTTCAGGTCTAATTTGAAAATTTTAAAACTATATGGTTTAATTTGAAACCACATTTAATATGAAGGGTTCAAATGTTATTTGTACAAATAATTATGTTCTACATAGAAAAAAAAAAAAAAGTAAAGGAGAATAGGAATAAAAACAAATTTTTTTTACATAATAAACAGAGTTAAGTGGTCCTTGATCCACCTTGGTAGGTAATTTATGCCGATCTATGATCTATTCATTAAGTAATTTTTTAATTAATTTATTTTTTTAAGAAACATTATAGGATCACAACAAATTTTATATATCTTTTTTTACAACTATTTGATATGGCTAACTATGTGTAGTATAAAAAATGTGGTGAGTCTGTGTGAAAGTTTATAAGGATGCCATTATCATCTACAAGGTAAAAGAATGGTAAAAATAGATATATAATTGATTGTGGTTAAAATAATTTTTTTTTAAAATTATTTTATTTTAAGCAAACAAGGAATTTTTATTGGCCCTATCAAAAAAAAAAAAAAAGAGGAATTTTTATTGCGTTTTGAAATCATAAATATGGCTTTGATTAGTTGGGAGCCCGGGACAACCTATGTGCAAGTGCAAGCCTTCATTTCTTCAGAACCACTAATCAAATGTTATTCGCTTACTACAACACGTGGCACAATTGCATTGGCTATAGTGGGTGCCTGTACACAGGAGCAGTCCTTACCTTACTAATTCCTCAGTTGGTCTGCTACGTACTCTGCTTATCCATTGTTAACTATACTTCTGAAACTGCCATTTGGCATTTGTTTTGAGAATGGGTGCTCTTCCATTCCAAAGCTTTGCTCATTTACCTTGTGCTGCTTCTTTATCTCCAAGGAATAATCTCTGCTCTTTTATTTTATTTTCTTTTTTCCTGTAGAAATTTAATTGCAGTAGAATTTGCCATGCATTGTTCCTGTTGGAATTTTTGGCTATAGGGATTAGAATAAAAGTCTTTTGCCATTTGGGTATGCTTTGTTTGTTCTTTCTTGTTTCAAATTTTCAATCAGAATTTATTGAACATTTGGGTTCAATTTTCTTTCACTTGGCATCTGGGTATGCTGCATATTTGGGTATATACTGCTGAAATTTTGTTCTGGACTGTCAAAAGTATATTGAAGTATAGTTTTAACAGAGGTTTTGATGCCCCAGATTATGTGGATTGGATTGGATGAATGTGTGTGTTGTGTGAGCATGTGCTGAGTCCTGCATTGGATGTTTAATTGGTAGATGATCTTGGTTATATTAGTGATTATTAGGAGCCCTAATTCTAACCGGACTAGTCTTTTAGGGTATAGGACAGATGTAGCTCGCGCTTTCTTGAGTCATGTTAGGTATTCTCATGTGCAACAAGGCCTCCAATCATTACAAAGTAAAACTGAATATTGTCAATGTTAACAACAAAATTGGGGGATCCTGTATTGGTTGGTTGAGGGCTCTGTTGTAGCTTTATGCACTTGTTGGGCCTCTTACCAAATAATTAAGCCTTTAAGTTCAATGCTCTATCACAAAATGATTGCAGTTCTGATGTCACAAGCTGACACAAGCATCAGCTTGAGGTTACTTACTGAGATGTTCTGCAAAAACACATGATAGACATATGTTAGTGGATGCAAGGACATAGTGTCTAATACATTAGCATCGTATTTTGTTTTTCTTGTCTTGGAAAAAATATGAAGACGATCAATATATCAAAAACCTAAATGATGCCTTAATATCTATATTTTATGTTTTTGATCATTATCTATATGTATCCTTTAGAGAAAAATAGAGACCTTAATTTTGAGTAGCGGAACCCTTTAAGTCTTTAACTTTGTTTGCTTTTGTCAGCCGGATGAAGAATGAGCAACCTAAAAATGGTATGGCTAAAAGTATGCATGATAGATATCCCTCACGAATGGTCAAAAGATTGCCAAGAAGGCTTCTTTTGCAGTTTATGGGGTTCAACCCCATCCTATTATGTGTTTATCCCATTATCGCTGCACCGCTGCCAGAGATGAAGGAACCTGAAGTTATTCGGTAAAATGTTTTATGTGTTCTGGTTCATTGATTTGTTGTCCTTCTTCTTAGTTCTCTGGCTCTCTCTCTCTCTCTCTCTCTCACACACACACACACACACACAAACTTCGATTTTATTCTCAAACATGGTAGTCAGAAGGTTGTCACAAGCTTCACTATAGCACCCGTTTGGTGCTGCCTTTTTTCAGCCTTTTGAAAACAAGATTGTTTGAAAAATTGTACCTAAAAAAAAGTGAATTTGAAAAAGCTATATTTGAAAAAGTGCAAATTGAAAACGTGTTACCAAACGAGCACTAGAATTTTATCAATTCTCATATGTGATTATTATTTGGGATTTTGAAGCATCCAGGGCCTTGAAGCTAGCCAGTGGTGTGAGAATTCAAGGTATAAATATCCGTATGATTCACAATCATTTTTCTTGATAAAGATATTAAGTGTATTTAATATGTTTATTTAGAGGAACATCTTAGACGATCTTATATTAAGAATTAGACATAAAGATTCAGTTACAGTTGCTAAGTATACGTTAATTTTCTGTTTGTTGCATTCAATTTATTAGCTAATCACCTTGAGTTGTTTTTCTTTTCTGTATTGTGTTTGAAAAATTGCTTTATCTTTCTGCTCGATATATTGTCTTACATCTCATTTTCCTCATTTGTGCTTCTCCATAGTGTGTTGACCTTTTAAGAGATGATATTTTCTTGAACTGTTGCCAATCATTTAAGCTTTAATTAGGATGTGTCACAAGATTGTATACGGAAGTGATTCACTAACATCCCCATTTAAAAAGAAGGCATTACTTGTTAAGAAGCAAAGAACTTGTTCAAGAAATTCTGGATGTGTCACAAGATTGTATACGGAAGTGATGCACTAACATCCCCATTTAAAAAGAAGGCATCATGCTCCCAATGCGATAGGAACACTAAGCATAATTTTGTTTTCTCCTAAATTATACACCAACCATCCTTGAGTTTACTTTTTCAGAGATTATTGAAGGGGAAGGACCAGAAGCCAATGAAGGAGATGTAGTTGAAGTTAATTATGTATGCAGGCGCGCAAATGGATATTTTGTTCACAGGTAATTTAAAAATTACAGTGTGGGTTATTTACGAAATCACCATAGAGGGAATGAATATTTTTGTCTAAAATTAAGGATCCTAAGTCAAACCATTGCAGGATTTTGTATACAGACTTCAATTGACTAATTATCTTGTTTCCAGTGTTCTCTTTCTTGCACTTATACTAGTTAATCTGACCACCCTCTGTGATCTCTTTTGAACTCGTGCTATACTGTAGTACTGTGGATCAATTCAGTGGAGAAAGCAAACCAATTACACTTCCTTTGGATGAGAACCAGGTTTTTTCTGTTCAAGACTTAAGTAAATTGTCACTTCTTTTTCTAGTGAATACTAGGACAGGGTGTAGTGAAATTAGAAGATAATTCCTTATGCCAAAAAGAGAAGGTAAAATATGAGAGAATAGAAAATATGAGGAGTATTGCTTGAGATCATATTTACTATTTCAATACCATTTAGCAATTTTCATCTTCACGCTGCAATGGTGCAATTTACATTACTTTCATTGTTATCACCACTATCAATAAGTGACCTCTTCAGGTGAAATATCAAATGTCCGATATCAGATCTTTCAAATTTAATCTCACCATATTCCTTTAGTCTTCTTCCCAAACCACCTTTTACTTCTTGTTGTTTTTATGTTCCATTCGTTCTAACTTCAGGTGCATATCAATTGAGACTCCCTTTGTATCTGCTCCTTGATTTAGCTCAATAATTTTTCATCACTGACATTTTTTGTAAGCTTTCCCTATTTAATAAAAAAATTAATCAACTTGATAATATAGATTCAGCTCAAAATATTCATTAGAATTAGCACTAACTTGGCTCCTAATTGTTGGTTTATTTACTTTTTGCAAGCATGTAATTAGGCAAGACACAGTATCTAAGTTGCTTCTCATGACAGGTTATAGAGGGCTTGAAGGAGGTTCTGATTGGCATGAGGGTTGGAGGTATTGGAATGTCCACTTATCAATTGGTTTCCAACTTCTTTAGTGATTTTTGCTATAAAATGGTACCTCAATTTCTTTGGCCCGCTATGATGATATAAATCCTCAGCAGTCAGCAGTGGCCTAGATTTTCAATTTCACCCAATGCTCCTGTATTTTATTTCATTTCATTTCCTCGTAGTTTTTTTTTTTTTGCTCGGTAAATTAAAATTTTATTATTAAACAAAATAAATACAGAAATAAACATTTTATTAGTGGTGGTGTGTAGGCATCCGGTTTTTGCGCCTCATTGGCCTATACCTTGAGGGGGTTCCTCGTCATAAAAAAATAAAATAAATAAAAAACAAAAATAAATACAGAAAAGTTGAAACAATTGTGCCCCTAGTACTCAGGTAGTATACTAAGGGAGACAATATTAATTAAATGTTATTCTCTTAAATCTTAATACTGGATTAAGCCGGTAAATAACTTAATCACCACACACACTCTCTCTCTCTCTCTCTCTAACATTCTATTTATCATTCCAATAAGCAAATTTTGTCCAAATCTTTTAACACTAAGCAAGAGTCTGAATGGTAAATTTGTATTCATTTCATATGTTAGTAAATATGTGATGTTTACCTATCATTTTGGTGGTTCTAGATCCTAATGTCTGCCTTTTGCTATCAATTTCATAAACATAAAGAAATTGCTGACATTTCCAGGAAAAAGAAGAGCATGAATACCTCCTTCTTTGGGATACATAGACGAAAACTTACAGCCAATCCCTAAAGAGGTTACACTTTAACTTGTTTGTTTATTATTCTAGTATTTGTACTCCCATAACCTTTTTTGTTAAAATGACTATTTTGTTTTTCTTTTGTTGCCATCTCTTTAAAGGAATCACTCTCCCTATTGCATTTTTGCGTTTTCACTCACAATATTGAAAAGTATTAAGGATAAAGAGTTTGTGTTGTACTTTTTTTTTTTTTTGTTGAGAATACTAAAGTATTTTAACACACACATGGGGAGAGGGGAGAGTTTGTGTTGTACATTGATTAAATTAAGGCTGAAACATATATGATTTTTGGTTCATGGTTGTAGTTTGGTCTTCAACGTAGCCTTTTATCGAATGCAAACGAGCCTTTGCTATTTGAGGTGCAGCTGTTGAAAGTAATATTCAAGTATTCTTTTTGAATACTTGTATTCAATTCTTTTGTGAAGAATATACAAGCTATAATTTGGTGGGTAATAGTGAAGTTTTATTTTTTGACATTTGATTATTGTATTTGGATCTTCCCTCCCCATATATAGTTTAAATGGACAACATTTGTTATTTCAAATGGGAAATTTATTTGGTTTGTTGTAGAATATCTTAGATCTGTATCAAGTAATGCCCCACTGCCAATTCATGTACTAAAGAAATAATTTGGGATGGACACATACATAAATATTGTCCACTAGAAAGTGGACTGGTATGGACCATGGGGAATCGGGACTGATGCTTTGTGCCCCTTACGTGGAAAATCCCCTGAAAGCACCCAACATGCCTTGATTTTCTGTGAAAAAGTCTGGGAAGTATGGTGGCATTGGCAAGCCTGTCTTATAAGCTTGTTGGTTGAAAACCATGCTTTCATTGATGTTGCAATGCAAATCTTGGAGAAGGGCACCTCACGTGACTTGGAGTTATTTTTTGTAGTTCATGAGGCTGTGGAGCTTCCATCAACGCAAATTTGGGGATACGCTAAAAGATTAATGATTGATTTTAGGGGGGCCATCTCAGCAACTCTTCTTTGTCAACAGTCTCCTGAGGTGGGATGGGCAGCTTCTCCTCCAAATACATAGAAGATTAATGTAGATGGACCAACATCAGAGAATGGAAAGCCTTCTAGTGTTGGAGTTGTAATTAGGGACTGCAGAGGTTGTGTGGTTTCAGCATGGGGGAAATTTCTACCTGCTACCTACTCAACGGAAGTAACTGAAGCTTTTGCCATTGAAGAAGGGGTTGTCTTGGCTTGTGAATTGAAGCTGTCAAATGAAATTTTAGAATATGACTCTACTGCTGGTGTCCAAGCCTTAGTTTCAAAATCAGGCTTTGGAGACATTGGCCCCATTATACAAGGCTCTCTTGCCATGTTAGGTTCCTTCAGCAGCTGGTATGCAAGACATCTGAAAAGAGACTACAATAGAGCTGCACATGACTTAGCCAAGGTAACAAGATCTGCAGAAACCTCTCAAACTTGGTTCGGGATGGACCCTTCTTTTCTGCAGCAAGCTCTTCTGCTTGATTGATCTAAGTGTTAAAGGCCCTTTTGGGATTTCTCGTTTCTTTGGCTTGCTCTCTGTTTGTATTTCATTTTCAGTTTCTTTGGTGAAATATATCAAAGTTTCCTTTCAAAAAAAAAAAAAAAATTCATGCACTAAAGAAATAATTTGGGATGGGCACATACATAAATAGTGTCCACTAGAAAGTGGACTGGTATGGACCCTGGAGTCATGGACTCATCATATATTTTGACCATTTATCTTGGATTGTATACAATTGTCTATTTCAGCTTCCACCTTTTGAAACTACAAGATGTGAAGATCGAATAGATTGTATTATTAGGAGGGCATGACATAAGAAGAAATAAAGGAAAAATAGATGTCCCTGTCACATACACACCATTCCAATGGCTAGGGTCTTTTTATGGGGTAAATTTTAAATTCGAATGTTCAAGAACAATTCACAATTATGAGACTAATTTGATTCAAAGTTCAAACTATACTGTCTCTCATCATCTAAACTCTACTGTCTTAGCTACATCATAGTTTTAGCACATGACCATACCTTATATTACTTATCATTCCCACTATTTTTGGGCCCAATAGCTAGGAATTACATGACTTTCTTTCAAGTGCTAAAAGGACGGAACTATCAACCATGTAAAACTGTGGTGGCATCTACCTCAAGTGCATTCAATTAATTATTGTCTAGGTTCTGGAAAATAATAAAATCATTCCATGTGCAAAAATTGGAAGCAACACTTACCAATTAGGAAAAGGAATACTAGTTACATAATTGCTGAAGAGGTGCAATGTTTTGTTCTACCCAATGGACAATTCGTTCATCCTCTGTGCTGTAAAATCCAACCGAGGTGTTGTTACCCGTAAGTCAAAACCACATAGGAATTGGATTCCTATATTGCGGTGCACGAAACCAAAACCAAGAAGGACAAAACAATCTCCTAGAGTCCGGGTTTAACTAGGATTGTGTCATACATCAATTGCCCAAGCAAGCCACCGACTCAACGCAAACCTTTTCAATATATATGGGGTGGGGTGAAGCAAAAACAACACATCATAATGGAGAAAAAGGCACCATTAAAGGGGGCGAAACATAACAGATCATTGGTTGGGTCTAATAAAGCTCTAATCTTTTGCTCTATATCGAATCCAAAAAATTTCCCAAAAAATATCAACAGAGTTACCAAGTTTTTTGAACAAAGAGTTACCAAAGAGTATTTGGCTTCATGTTTTGGGTGGTGTGTATATTCTTCTTCATATAGTAGAAGTACACGTAGTGATGAAGCAAATTGGCGCAGCCTCTTTCTCTTAAACCCTATTAGCCTAGAGAAAATAACACTGCCACCATTGAAGACACAAGAATCTATTGGCTATTGCCTCTTGTCGTCAAGTCCAACCGAAACTGCTGGTTGCTTGGTCATACTATTTGCAAAGCGACTTCCTTTGATCATGTACTGTCACCTTGGCGATGAAGAATGGACCAGTTTAGACTATTATTGGGAGCTGAAGCGGAATTTCGAGGAGAGAAACCGTTGGAACTGTGTGTGGCCCCAAAATTTGAAATGGCGACTTGAACGCCCTGTTTGGTGCAATGGCTACTTGTATGCAGTGACATCCGCGGGCAAATTTCTTGTAAAATTTCATGACTTTCAACAAGATAGCAGCCTTGAATTTCGGATACAGATTTTGATCTACCTACCCATGTCTCGATCAGAGAATATTTTTTCTGCTGAATATTACTTGATGGAATCTTGTGGCAAACTTTTCTCAATTGAAGTAAAGCATTACAATCACAAGCACATTGTAGGAATTGATATACATAGAATCGATTTTTCGAAGAAGATGGAGGAGGTGTGTTCAAAGGTAGAAAGTGCTAAGGATTTGGCATTTTTTGTGAGCTTGGAATATGGCTGGGCGTTTTGTTATCCTACAGCATATACGCCAGAGATTGAAGGGAATCGTGTATATTTCACTTTGGCTAATGATGGACATAAAATTTTGTACTCATACAACATAGAAGACAAGGAAATTTCAGTCTCTTCACCTTTTCTAAATCTACCGACACTGCAATCCTCTGAGCCTGATATTGAAGAAGTACATTTACCTTACCTTTCTCCCGACTTGTTTGAACTGATTTTCCGGCGCCTATGTTTAGTTGATTATTTGCACTTTCGTGCTACCTGTAAATGGTTTCATTCTGTGGCTCCATCGATCCAATGGAGAATGGCCTCACAAAGGTTTGAAAACCTTTCTTTGTCTCCATGGCTGACTTTTCTAGAGAAAGATGGTGCTTGTGCTTTCATTGACCCAAGGTGTGGTGACAAATATTTCATCAGCTTGCCACAACCATTGAAAGAAAGCAATGTCCTTTGTGGCACAAAACATGGTTGGCTGCTATTGATTGAAGACGTCGACTTACCGTTCCTTTTCAATCCATTTACACAGGTGATTCTCCGACTACCACTCTGTCATTCTTCAATTGAGACATGCACTTCCATTGGCATTTCATCCCCTCCATGCACTTCAGAATGTGTACTAGTTGTGATTCAAAAGAAGATGGTGGCGTTTTGTATGTTGGGGGATAAGGTTCGGAGAGTAAAATTTATAAAAACCGACTTTCTGATTGATGACAATAGCCCAGTTTTCTACAGAGGAGCATTTTATTGTCTGGGTCAGAAAGGAAATCTAGCAATTCTGAAGCTAAATGATGAAGAGCAAGAGGGTCCTTTTGCTGTTACTTTTAATGTCCTTACCAAGCCTAAACCACCATGCACTGGTTACATCCAAAATTTTCTTGTAGAATGCGATGGTGAGCTCTTATCAGTATTCGTGGGTCCTTTTGGAAAATGGGTACGAGTTTTCAAGCTGAATGAATCAAAAATGACATGGATCAGAGTTGAAAGTTTGGGAGATTATATGCTTTTTCTTAGTTCCAAATCATCCTTTTCAGCGAAAGCACAAACACCTGGAATGGAAAACAAGATTTACTTTCCTAGATTTTGTGGGCAAAGCATTGTCTTCTATTCACTGGAGACATGTAAGTATCAATCCTTTCAGAGTGAGGATGCTGTGGATTTTTATAGCTCAAGAGAAAAATTGGACTGTTGTTGGATTGAACCTAGATGGTGCTAGATAACTGAAAGTGGCCGTATGTGCCAACCTTTGTTCTTAGTACATTTTAAATGCCCCCTTTTTTTTTTTTTGAGAAGATTCTGTTTAATTCCATAAAGTAATGTTCCTAGAGTTTTTTATTTATTTCTTTTAATTCAACAGTTAATGCATGCTCATTGTCAACTTGTTTGTGATTGTGGAGCTTGAAATTGGAGAAAATTATTATGTACTCTCAGAGTACCATAAATGCGCATTCTCTCATCTCACATGAATGGTAAGTCTCACTAGTTAAATTCATAGTGAGACCCACCATTCATGTGAGAAGAGAAATACGCATTTGTGGTACTCTGGGAGTATCTAATAATTTTCCTGAAATTGGTACTAGTTATAATCGATCCCATTAAAAAGTGAATTTGCCTTTGCGATAAGTATTGTGGCATATGATCTTAAAAAAAACAGAAAGTATTGAGGCATGTGCTATAACGAAATATAAGGTTAATCTTGTAAAAAAAAAAAAAGTAATTACACTAAAACAGGATAATTATGTATTTCTGCTTTGTTCCTATATTTCTCTCTTCATAGGTACTAGGTAGTGGCAGAGCACTTTGAGGTGTGGGCTTTGTTTCAAATTTTTTTTTACTCACGTGAACTTTGATTTAATGTATGTCAACTAGGGGTGTCCAGGCAAACCGGCGACCCGCCCAACTCGTCTGACCCATTGCCGTCCGACCCGCCGCCACCCGATCCGACGACTCCGGCGGTCGGATGCGGTTTCCGACTTGGCTAACCCGACACCCAACGGGTCGGTTGCGGGTTTTTCAGTCCAAAACCCGTGAAACCCGACTCGAACTGAAGTCCATCAGTATTCGGCCATTTTTTCCAGATTCTGGCCACTTTTTTCCAGATCCCGGCAACTTTTTCCAGATTCCGGCCACTTTTTTCATATTCTGGCCACTTTTTTTCCAGATTTCGGCCCCTTTTTTCCAGATTCCGACCCCTTTTCACTTAAATCTGTCGATTCCTGGCACAATAAGCACTAGATTTGACCGAACCAGTGATTTCTCATCACGATTTGGTAGAAATCTCACTGGATTCGACGGAATCTCACCGGATCTTGGATGGATCTGGCAAGATCTCGCCGGATTTGGCGAGATCTCACCGCGTTTAAAAGGATTCCAGTGAGATTGGTTTCACCCGAAACCGACCACCACCCGCCGACAACCCCAACCGACAAATCCGTTACTATTACAGGTCGGTTACGGGTTGAAAAATTGCCCACCCAAGCTGTTACGGTTCAGTTGCGGGTTGGGAAAAAACCCGACCCACCCGACCCATGGACAGCCCTAATGTCAACCCTTTTTTCTTTAGGTGATGGGTATGTTGTTTTAGTGTTTTTTTTTTTTTTTTTTTTTAAATTTCAACAACTAACTAATTTACAATTTTTTTGTTTTAATTTGTGATCAAAAGGTAAATGTTAGTATCCAAAGTTAAACCCATTTGAAAAAGACTTGAGAAGAACTGTTAAGGACATATTTAATGTAATTAGTTAATTCTTTGACAAAATGCACTTTACTTATAATTGAGTAGATCTAAGATGTATTTAATACTTCAAAGAAGAAGAGTTCAAGTCTAGTATTGAAGCCATGCAAATCTATCCAAGAAACAAGTAAAGAAGTGCTGTTTCATTAAAGCTCAACAACTGCTCAGCGGATAATAGTATCTGTCAAGTATCTATCGAGGCTCGACAAATACTATCTATCGAGGTATCTATTGAGAATTATGAAATTCAGATTTCCAGATCTGATTTTTGGCCCATGCTTATGTATTTGTGTAGGGTTTCTTTTCTCTACTAGAGTTTCTAGATCCTGCTATTTTACCCTTTTTTTTTTTTTTTTTTACAATTATTTGTAATTATTAATGATTTATTTTCGAGGGAGACTTGGGTGGTCTAGGGGATATTGATTGGGTTGCCTGTGGGGATTTGAAAACTTTGTGGGAGTTTAATCTATAATAATATTGGATATATAGTTTTAATGGGTTTATAATAATGCAATGAGAACTCTATTAATATACCATTTTTAATTAATTAAAAAGACAACATGAAGAGAAACAAAGTCACACTAAGACCCGACGGTATGGAAGGCCAATAGGGTGAATGGAAGGCCAACTACGCACAAAATATCCTACCCAAGTGTGTTTTGGATCCTTGATCGGTAAGTGACCAAGAGTTTAAGTTTCATTAATCAACCACGCAAGTTCAACTGATTGGATATGAAATGATAGAGGCATTGCTTCTGTTATCAAAATAGTCATACTGCTTGTGAACCCCTTTCACCAAAAGAAAAAGTTTTTCAAAGTCAACCCGGATTTATATCTTTGCCCTCAAGCTCTCTAGGCTAAGAAGCTAGAACTCAAGATGACGGAGAAATGCCTCATTTCTACTATCTACCTGCTTGTAGAGAAATATCCATTGATAGCTAATGTTGGGACAGGTTAATTGGTTCTAGGAATCTCAAGCTATGACACAATAAGTAGGACTACCAAAAGAATCCGAGTCGACCTAGTTAAGTCCCTAATAGTTTATTATCACTGAGTATGTTGCTTCACTTTGGACATGGATATTATTATAGACTTGAAAACTTAGACTAATTCGTTATTCCCATTGTTAGCTTATGCATTTCGCATAAAAAGTCTTATTAAGTTAGGTAGTATTAAACCTATAACATGATCCTTGAAGTCAAATAGTTTCCTTCCAGTAATTTTAAATTACTTTGAGTAATATAAATTTGGTTCTCCTCAAACAAATTCAAGTAAAATGTTGTAAATAATGCACAAATAAAAACCATATGTTGTGTTAGAATCATGTAAAAGTGATGGTGCATCACTTATGACTTGGCACCTATAAGTTGTGAAGCAAAAATGTGTCCCTAACATGATTGTTGTCCTTCTTAATAACCATTTTTGCAAATACATCTTACAAGTTCCAACAACTTCTCTATTATATCTTTCATTCAATGTAAATGACATTTCATCTCATTTTCATCCCCTTCACTCAAACCACTCATATTTGAGAGAAATTGAAGTAATAATTGATAATAAGATTATAAACACTTAAACCAGTCATACTCGAGGGAAATTGAAAGAATAATTGATAATACGATTACAATTCTTCTCTTGAGATAATTTATAACAAAGGAAAACTATATTGTGAGACATTGGAGGAAACCAAAATCCCAATTGTATTGTCATCGTACTCAAACCAAATGCATTATCCATTTTCACTCGCATACGCACACAAGTACCCCAAGTTCAGCCACCCTTAGAGCATCAACAGAGATAACCTCGATCAAAGTGCTCCCAATGAGTTCTCCATTTTCCCTAGTCATGAGTCGAATGGGAAAAATGGCATTTGTGGGGGACAAGTGAGAAGGTTCCAAGGATTGCCTTTGGAAATTTTGTCACTTGTTATCAAACACCATCTCTTCAGATAGGATTGGTAGTCCTAGCCTGGAAACTCCTTCTTTAGGTCATATAAATTCTCCCTAAAAAAGAAGATATCCCCCAGAGCAGTCAACGAAGGACAAACTTCTAATATCAAATAATATATAAATGCACTATACCCTCCTTTTCGATCTTCCAAAGGAATAAAACTTTTGTTGCCAAAACATTGCCTCGTTGTTGCAGTCATCCAGCTTCATTCCAACAAATTCCAAGTTCAATATAGAAATAAGGGTGGAACGAAGATTTAATCATCTATTCTAAAATTCTTATCATAGGTGTTTATCCCCCAAACACAACACAGGTGAATGTTTTTAAAATTCTAAATTCCAAGTCCAATATAGAAATAAGGGTGGAATGAAGATTTAATCATCTATTCTAAAATTCTTATCATAGCCACCACTGTAATCATCATCATTGATTTCGTGAGTTTTTTTTAGTTCACAGTTTTTATACTTCAACATTGTCGAGAGCGTATTGCATCGTTTCTATCCATTGGGTTGATTGGGCATATGTTTTTTTAAGCCAACCTTGAGAAAATTTGGGTTTTTATTAGAATCCTTTAGGATCCAATCTTACATGATCCTACCAATCTTACATGTGATTTTGAAAAATACACGATCTTATTGCAATCTTAGTCGTTTTAGCCTGGTAGGATCCTATGATTCGACTCCCGATTCTGACAATCATGACTGCAGCAAAGTTCAACCTACTTATCAAGCCACAGTGGCTGACAACATCCTCAATTACATGGTCAGGTAGGTTTTCATTCCCTGTTTTATATTCATCTCTTTCCATTTTAGAAATACCTGTGCAAATAGCCAAAAAAAAGAAGAACCAAACTAACTCTAAAATATAACACAATAGTCACGATAAAACAATGCATGTCAAACAAACATCAACCATTCTTTTATTGTAAAATTGCAGGGCTGAAGTGGATGGTTAGAGGCTTGGGGAGTTCAGAAAATGGAAATTGGTAATTGAAGGGATTTCAAATTAAGGGATTGTAAATCCCTTCATTATAAATTTCCTATGAAAATATCAACCAAAAACAGCATAACTATCAATTTATCATCCGTATAATGCTTTCCAACACCAAAACTTTTTTGTTAAAAATAATAATTCATTACTATGAATTCAAAATAACAGATTTTAACACTTGCCCTTTCAACCTAAAAAGCCTATAAATCAAGGCTTAATGTTTTCACTAATGACTTAAATTTTCGTCAAAACTACTACTTTGCTTCAAAGAGCACACAACTCTTAGCCATTCTGCTACTCAAGATAAATGACAGATACCAAATAGCACATAGTTGTTCCATTCATGGCTCTTGGCAATTTTGAGAAGATACCAAATAGCACATATTGTAGGATCTCCAATTTTGAGAAGATTCTAGCTTTTTAATTAGGACAAGTTCATTTCTTATCCACCATGACTGATTTAATTAGAAATTTTGTATTACTGATAACATGTTACCAAGACATCATCAGTAGGATGACAATGGAAAGTCGAGCTGGTTCTTGCTAGAATTTTAGGCTCATTCTCTCCTTCTTCTTCACTTCCAATTCATCACTTAATGCCCACCACAACACACCCACTAAGCCCTCAACTAGACAACATGGTCACAGAAGTTGCTCAATCCCTGCAGCAACTAGACAACACAGGCATAATTCAATCGGGGTATGCTTCATTTTCTTTTTCTTTTTTCTTCAGAAACCTATTTTGAGTTTTTGTCAAAATAAAAATAGGGAGTGACTGGAAATGGAATACCTTAAGGCCGTGGCAAAGATATTACTGGTGGTTTCAAATTAAAGTTTCAATTTAAAACCTTAAGTTTTAAAGCTCTACCAAATTAAACTCCATATTTTCACTAACGTCAAAATCAATCTCATGACGTTTAAAATCCTATCAATTTGTTGAGGGCTATTTTTATAAAAAGGCCTAGTCAATAAAGAAACTGAAGCAAGATCAAGACCATGATTTTTTCTACTTCATCTCATCCTATGTGATCCAAGCCCACTTGAAGGGATATTTCTTTTAGGGGGGGGGGGGGGACCTCTTTTTTTATCTTCATGCTACGTAACGGCAATAGATAATATTATGTGTATTATTAGTGTCTTGATGAGACTATCATCATGGACACATCATATTTGTTGAAGCGTCACTACTCGAATTGCTAACTCCTATCAAGAATTATGTGAAGCGATACGAGAACTCCTACCATCAAGTCACACTTCTTACAAGAACTTTTAGAAGTGTGGTTTGGAAAAAAATATATTTTATTTATGCTAAATGTAGCATCTCTTTCATATTTATGTGTCTCATCCACCTATAGTACCCACATAATGTGATAAAGGTGTTGCATACAACGAAAGCACAATATACCACCTTCTATTTATAAAGTGCAAGAAAGGATCTTTGGGAATTTTTGAGACAAGAAGAAATTAGCATGTGGGCTTGCAAAACATGCAATTCTATGAGACCACAAGTGTCCCACGTGTGAATCAACCAGTTAAAAAGCAAGTATATTTGCCGCAAAGTGCCATATTTCACTCCGATTTGCATTTAATGTTAGATTTATCACCATTAAATTTTCTATGACATAATCGGTAATCCCCAAATTCAACACCTTCTATTACTATAGGCTGCAAACCTTCGAGGAAAGCCAACCAAGTGGTCTCCACTGATCATATTACCCAAAATCAACACAAAATTAAGTCATCCACATCCCCATGAAACCCACAGCTCAAAAATATGAAACTCAAAAGAGCCATCAATTAAGAGTAGCCGCTGAGGATTTTAGATATCCTTAGAAACCTGTATAAAACTGAAGTAGATGGCAACATTAAGGTTGCGTTTGGATAGCTTATTTTTTGCCAATTTATTTTACTACTTAGCTTATTTTTTTGTTACTATATACGGGTTTATTGTACTTTTTGGTACTCTTTACGAGACTCACCGTATTATTTCAACTAACTTTTACGTTTATTTACTGTACTTTAAATAAAAAATTTTCAGTTCTAACAAAATAAGCAGGTTTCAAACGTCTAAGAAAAGAGAAAATAGAAGCTTCACCTACCCAAACCACTTCATTTACTATTGTCCCACAAGACACAGCTTTTTGTGCCAAATATAATAGAGACTAAAATGAGTTTCTTAGATCCTTGATCACATATAGAGAATCCTTTCTTATCCCTTATCACATTGATTAAAAAATTCTCTCTTTTGTCATATTTTAAGGCTCTTTGCCTTTGCTTCATGTGCTTATGGTTACTTTAATCCCTTTTATTCGAAAGCTACTGCTTTGTGTGTAGTTTCCAAGATACACACAAAGCAGTTGCCTTCTTTATTTTAAGGCCACTGCTTTGTGCTAGCCTTCTTTACTTTCGGTGTGGACATGAATCATGCGGATAAGAACTGAGAGTTATGGCTGCAATCCTGCAAAGCAAAGGCACACTTACTGTGGAGCAACAGCAGTACAACTCTAATCTGAAGGCTGCACCATACACGACAAGTGGAAAAATGTCATAGTGGTACGTGGTTTCTATGAGATGAGACATCCATTCACGAGAAAAGAATTTCAGACGGCAAGGGAAAGATCGGAGATGAGGGAGAACAGTTCAATGGAGAAACAACCGGAGATGGCCCAAGCGAGAATGGAAACTAATGAAGGAATTAATGCAGATATTAATGCTAATGATTTGCCCATTACAAATGAGGTGACCATCAATGCTATGTTACCTCCAGAAGCTGTGATTGAATCAAATCCCCCAATGGTTGCAGAGATTCCAATAGATACATGTAGTAATAAGGAGGAGAAAAAGAAGGAACCAGAATTAATCTCTGACTCAATCAATTCCGAGAATTTATTTGATATTCAGATTAATGAGATTGATGCAAAGTTGGCTAGACTTGATGAGGTCCCGAATTTTAAGGCAAAGCGGTGAGGGTAATTTATGGGAGGAGTAATTATGAAATTCCTAATTTGGCCCCTCTAATCAGTAACAAGGGGCCACGTAACTCAACAGCTAACCAAGGACAGGTTGCTCCTGACGTGGCAGAAACTTCTATTCATTCTCAAAGCTCGGCAGAACTAAATCCTAAGTGTCAAAAAAAATCCACAACGTGGACAAGACAAGTTCGCAAACCTACACAAGAAACACAAGTTAACAAAGAAGAGAATGGGCTGAGTTGCAGGAAGAGGAGGGGGGTTAATCATACGGAGTTAGCTTCGAAGCGTAGACTGGTTTCAAAAGATGATGAAGTTGCTACAATTTCAATGGTGGAGGCTGTACAGCAGCCCCGCCAATCGCAATGAGTTGCTTAGTGTGGAACTGTCGTGGGCTTGGGAACCCATGTACAGAGAACGAGCTTGTAGAGATGGTGCAAGCAAAAGATCCCTCTGTCGTGTTTTTAGCCGAAGCATGGGCAAATGCAGCAAGGCTAAAACAAGTGCAACGGAAGATACAATTTAAAAATATTTTCATCGCTCCTAGACCGATTAGGGGTGGTGGATTGGTGTTGTTTTGGAGATCATCAATTGATGTTTCAGTGGTGGGTTCAAGTAAGAATTTTATTGTTGCAATTATCAACAGAAATAAGGAGGATGAATGGCGATTTACGAGGTTTTATGGCGAACCGGAGACCCACAAGAGACTAGAATCTTGGGAACAACTTAGAAGCTTGGATCGAAAATTCCAACTCCCTTGGCTTTGTGCAGGGGACTTCAATGAACTAACAAGGGCCGATAAGAAATTGGGGGGCAACAGAAGATCTTATAATCAAATGGAACTTTTTCGGGATGCATTGGATGAATGTGGTGTCATTGATCTAGGCTACTCGAGGTCGAAGTTCACATGGAGAAAACATTTTGCTAATGGTCAATCAATATGGGAAAGATTGGATAGGGCACTGTGTACAAATGACTGGCTGCAGCAGTTTGAAGCAACAAAGGTATTTCATTTAAATAGTTCTACCTCTGATCATATCCCTATATGGATTGTTCCAAATGGTCTAGACCCTCCACCCTTGTCTAGACCATTTAGGTTTGAGGAGATGTGGTTTTCGAATAAGGGATGTGGTCGTACAGTGGAAGCTGTTTGGAGAGATCAATTCAATTGCAACGCCGAGTTTCAAGTGATGAGAATAATTGAGAAGTGTGGGAAGGATTTAACTCAGTGGAGTCGGCAACACTTTGGGAGTGTTAGGCGTGATTTGAAGGAGAAGAAAAAACAACTAGAGAAGGATGAACAGGTGGCTATGCAATCAGGCAATAACTTTCGGGTTAGGGAGTTAACAAATGAGGTACATGATTTATGGATAAGAAGCATAAAATGTGGAGGCAGAGGGCAAAAAATTTTTGGTTGATTGGAGGAGACAAAAATACAAAGTACTTTCATAGTAGGGCAACTTAGCGATGTAGGCGGAATAAAATTTCAGGCATCTTCAACTTCAACGGAGTGCGGGTTACCCAACCTGACTCAATTGCAAACAGCTTCACAGATTACTATCAGGGGTTATTTACATCTTCAAACCCAGTCCTAGAGGAGACCGCCTTGAATTCGGTTCCAAAACTTATCACTGATGAGATGAATGCAATGTTGTCTCAAGATTTCATGGAGTGGGAAGTCCAAACAGCCTTGAAGCAAATGGCCCCACTAAAAGTGCTAGGTCTTGACGGTATGCCCCCTCTATTCTATCAAAATTATTGGAGTTTGGTAGGGAGTGATGTCACAAAAACAATTTTGTCCTACCTAAATACAGCCACCCTTCCCCATCCCATTAACCATACTTTCATCACTCTTATCCCAAAAATTAAAAACCCTTTGTCTGTTACTGACTTCCGTCCCATCAGCCTATGTAATGTCCTTTATAAAATTTTTTCCAAAGTGTTAGCCAATAGATTGAAAAAAATATTGCCTAATATCATTTCAGAACATCAAAGTGCCTTTACAAAAAACCGGTTGATATCCGACAATATTCTAGTAGCTTTTGAAACTCTTTATAGCATGAAAAAACATAAAGGCAAAATTGGCTATATGGCGGTCAAATTGAATATATGCAAAGCCTTTCTTGGAAGAAATTATGAGAAAATTGGGGTTTGAGGAGAGGTGGATAAACTTGATGATGGTTTGTGTGAAATCAGTATCGTACTCGATACTAGTGAATAGGGAACCGAAAGGCCTAATAAGTCCCTCTAAGGGGATTCGTCAAGGCGACCCCCTATCCCCTTTTTTGTTCCTATTGTGCACGGAAGGACTTCATAGCCTTATTATCAAAGCTGCCGATGAAAATTCTATAAGGGGGTTCTCCCTTTGTAGAAGGAGCCTAAGAATAACCCATTTGCTTTTTGCAGATGATAGTTTGTTGTTTTGCAGGGCAAACAGACATGATTCTCTTAAGGTGTTGGAACTTTTAGCAACTTATGAAAGTGCTTCGGGGCAGCAAATCAACCGAAGCAAAACCTCTTTATTCTTTAGTAAGTCAACACCCGAGGAGGAAAAAAGAGAGATTATGGAAGCATTTGGAGTTCCCGAAATTGTGCACTATGATAGGTACCTGGGGCAGCTATCACTTATTGGAAAAAACAAAAAAGCAAGCTTCGATTACATAAAGGAAAGGATTTGGACGAAATTACAAGGGTGGGAAGAGAAGTTGTTGTCACAAGCCGATAGAGAAATCCTCATAAAAGCTGTGGTGCAAGCAATCCCAACTTATACGATGAGTTGTTTTATGCTTCCTCTGAGTCTTTACCATGAAATTGAAGTTTTAATCTGTAAGTTTTGGTGGGGACAAAAGGGAGATCGAAGGAAAATTCATTGGGTTAAATGGGGTGACATGTGTAACCCAAAGGCGGAAGGATGGATGGGTTTTAAGGAATTATCGCTTTTCAATGAAGCTCTACTAGGTAAGCAAGTATGAAGGCTGCTGCATAATAAAAATTCTTTGTTCTAGAGAGTTTTTAAATCAAGGTTCTTTCCAAATTGCACAATTATGGAAGCCAAAGAAGGTCATGATGGGTCTTATGCATGGAAAAGCATCTTGAAAGGTAGGGGTGTTATTCAAAGGGGGGCGAAATGGAGGGTGAGAGATGGAGAATCAATCAAAATTTATGGAGACAACTGGCTGCCTACTGCTTCCCTTTCTGGTGTACACGGTCCACTTCCATCAAAATTCCTAAATGCCTCAGTCAGCTTTCTTATAAACCATCAGACTCGCACCGGGGATTTTGAGGTTTTATCCACTGCTCTCACTCCATTTGAAGCTGATTTGGTTTAGAAAATCACTCTAAGTCGTGGACAATCAAGGGATGTCCTATTTTGGCCATTTGTGCAGTCAGGCATTTACTCAGTCAAGTCGGGCTACTATTTTCTCAAGTCTGAAACTTGCTCCACAGCCATACCAGCTCAAGCTCTGCCTAATCATCCCAAGCCACCTTGGAATCGGATATGGAAGCTTAATTTGCAAAACAAAATAAAAAACTTCTTATGAAGAGCAACCCGTAATGTACTGCCTACAAGTTCAGAGCTGGTCTAGAGATACGTCATCAACGATCCAATCTGCTCTGCATGCTCAAGTCACCTACCCGATTCTGTCACAAGTGTGGGAAGATGACCCGCAATGGAGCTTCAGACAAACTTCAAGGCACTCTGATTTCACACAACTTCTCTTCACGATTTTGGACTTTACCTGCAATGTGGAACTATTCGCTACAATCACATGGACAATCTGGTACAGAAGAAACAAACTTAGATTTTCACCACCGGGACTCCCTTTGGACCAGGTTATGCAGACAGCAGTTAACTCACTGCTGGAGTTTCGGAAATCACAAACTCCAGTTGAATCGAAGACTGCCAAGCCGAGAGCTAAGTGGATGGCACCTCCAATTGAGAGTTTCAAAATAAACTTCGATGGGGCTATCTTTAAGGATCAAAACAAGGCAGGGGTTAGAGTAATTATTCTAGATAGCCACGGTTTGGTAATGGGGTTAATGTCTCAAGTAATTCCTCTCCC
Organism: Castanopsis chinensis; assembly: GCA_032878915.1. Lineage (NCBI taxonomy): Eukaryota > Viridiplantae > Streptophyta > Magnoliopsida > Fagales > Fagaceae > Castanopsis > Castanopsis chinensis. Next base: position 2,058,794 of record JAVQMG010000036.1, on the reverse strand, counting down.
TCAAACTATTGTGGAACTTGAAGCTTTGGCAGCACTTAAAACACTTGAGTTTGCTGCAAATTTGGGATTGATTCATGTGGTTCTTAAAGGTGATTCAGTGATTCTTATGAATGCATTGATGGATAATTCGCTATTGTTAGCCTCTTTTGGTCTTTTGATCCAAGATATTAAGGCTTATGCTGAATTTTTTCGATGTATTAGTTTTTCTCATGTTCGTAGGGAGGGTAATATTGTAGCACACAACCTAGCTAGGCATGCATGTCATGTCACTGGTTTTTCAATGTGGATGGAAGATGTCCCATCTCACACATTTGCTGCTTATCAGGCAGATTTGCCGATTGCTAAATAAAATAACTTACTTCTTTCTAAAAAAAAAAAGACTTCCTTGACTCTTTTTTTTTTTTTTAGAAGGACTTCCTTGACTCTTTTTTTTTTTTTAGAAGGACTTCCTTGACTTGAGTCTGAGAAAAAAAGCTAGGCTAATTAAAGCTTAACGCATGACAAGGTGACAAAAAAGACCCTAACACAATTCAAACATTGGATTATTTAGTTATTTAAGTATGAATTGGGGGTTTGATTTTCTAATATGATTGATGTTTAATTTTAAAAGTTTTATGTTTGGGTGTGAAGTTAACAATTTTGTAAGGATTAATTTATAACAACTAGCTTATAACCCCATACATATACATAGGGTTGTAGGTTTTGCGAGAAAGATGGGGAAGGTTAATAGTTTCCTTGCAGGGCTATGGGATCTTCGAGACGGCCTCATTCTGTGCCAACAGATGAACATATCTGCTGTTGTTATAGAATTAGATGCAAAAGCTCTAGTTGATGCTCTCTCTAATCCGAACTATTCCAATATGGTGGTTTCTAGGCTGTTTGATGACTGTATGCAACTAGTCACTCATCTTCCCCATTTTTGAATTAAGCATGCCTTCCAAGAGGCCAACATGTGCGCCGATCAGCTTGCTAGATTAGGCTATTTACAAGCTTCTGATTTTACTTTGTTTTCCTGTCCCCCTGTGGACATTTTAAAACTTTTTGAGGCGAATAGTCAGGGTCTGTTTGTGAACAGGTTGTGTACTGATTCCTCTTGCTTTTCTTAGTTTATTGCATCTTTTCCTTCTTACCAAAAATATATATATAATTTAAATTCTGTTGATAGTCATTTTTATATTTTGTTAACTCTTTAAAAAATTTTGTAAGGATATTATTAGATATAAAATATAAATTGTTCATGTTTTTTTTTTAAAAATTATTTTGAAGCACTTTTTTTTTTTTTTTTTTTTTTTTTTACAATTCATTTATTCTAAACTCTTTAGTTTTTATCCTCTCAACTTCACCTATTATTATGTAGTATATAGATTATAAATTTTCAGGTCTAATTTGAAAATTTTAAAACTATATGGTTAAAATTGAAACCACATTTAATATGAAGGGTTTAAATGTTATTTGTACAAATAATTATGTTCTACATAGAAAAAAAAAAAAAAAAGCAAAAAAGAATAGAAACATAAACAATTTTTTTTTTTTTTACATAATAAACAGAATTAAGTGGTCCTTGATCCACCTTGGTTGGTAATTTATGCTGATCTATGATCTATTCGTTAAGTAATTTTTTAATTAATTAATTTTTTAAGACACATTATAGGATCACAACAAATTTTATATATATTTTTTCACAACTATTTGATATGGCAAACTATGAATGGTATAAAAAATGTGACGAGTCCATGTCACAGTTTATAAGCAAGCCATTATCGTCTAGAAGGCGAAAGAATTGTAAAAATAGATATATAATTGATTGTGGTTAAAATAATTTTATTTTAAGTAAACAAGGAATTTTTATTGGTCCTATCAAAAAAAAAAAAAAAGGAATTTTTATTGGGTTTTGAAATCATAAATATGGCTTTGATTAGTTGGAAGCCCGGGACACTCTGTGCAAGCCTTCATTTCTTCAGAACCACTAATCAAATGTTATTCGCTTACTACAACACGTGGCACAATTGCATTGGCTATAATGGATGCCTGTACACAGGAGCAGTCCTTACCTTGCTAATTCCTCAGTTGGTCTGCTACGTACTCTGCTTATCCATTGTTAACTATACTTCTGAAACTGCCATTTGGCATTTGTTTTGAGAATGGGTGCTCTTCCATTCCAAAGCTTTGCTCATTTACCTTGTGCTGCTTCTTTATCTCCAAGGTATAATCTCTGCTCTTTTATTTTCTTTTCTTTTTTCCTGTAGAATTTACATTCATTGTGGAATTTAACCCCAAAAAAAAAAAAAAAAAAAATTTATCATTTTGTTATTATTGTTTTCAATCATTAGTCACTGTTATTGTTAGCTGTGGCATTCACTTTTCATACCAACTAGAACTCAGAAAGTCTTTTTTTTTTTTTTTTTAATACTTAAAAAAAAATCAAATTTAATTGCAGTAGAATTTGCCATGCATTGTTCCTGTTGGAATTTTTGGCTATAGGGATTAGAATAAAAGTCTTTTGCCATTTGGGTATGCTTTGTTTGTTCTTTCTTGTTTCAAATTTTCAATAAAAATTTATTGAACATTTGGGTTCAATTTTATTTCACTTGGCATCTGGGTATGCTGCATATTTGGGTATATACTGCTGAAATTTTGTTCTGGACTGTCAAAAGTATATTGAAGTATAGTTCTAACAAAGGTTTTGATGCCGGATTATGTGGATTGGATTGGATGAGTGTGTGTGTTGTGTGAGCATGTGCTGAGTCCTGCATTGGATGTTTAATTGGTAGATGATCTTGGTTATATTAGTGATTATTAGGAGCCCTAATTCTAACCGGACTAGTTCTTTTAGGGTATAGGACAGATGTAGCTCGTGCTTTCTTGAGTCATGTTAGGTATTCTCATGTGCAACAAGGCCTCCAATCATTACAAAGTAAAACTGAATATTGTCAATGTTAACAACAAAATTGGGGGATCCTGTATTGGTTGGTTGAGGGCTCTGGTGTGGCTTTATGCACTTGTTGGGCCTCTTACCAAATAATTAAGCCTTTAAGTTCAATGCTCTATCACAAAATGATTGCAGTTCTGATGTCACAAGCTGACACAAGCATCAGCTTGAGGTTACTTACTGAGATGTTCTGCAAAAACACATGATAGACATATGTTAGTGGATGCAAGGACATAGTGTCTAATACATTTGGTTTTTCTTGTCTTGGAAAAAATATGAAGACGATTAGTACATCAAAAACCTAAATGATGCCTTAATATCTATATATTATGTTTTTGATCGGTATCTATATGTATCCTTTAGAGAAAAATAGAGACCTTTATTTTGAGTAGCAGAACCCTTTAAGTCTTTAACTTTGTTTGCTTTTGCAGCTGTATGAAGAATGAGCAACCTAAAAATGGTATGGCTAAACGTTTGCATGATAGATATCCCTCACTAATGGTCAAAAGATTGCCAAGAAGGCTTCTTTTGCAGTTTATGGGGTTCAACCCCATCCTATTATGTGTTTATCCCATTATTGCTGCACCGCTGCCAGAGATGAAGGAACCTGAAGTTATTCGGTAAAGTGTTTTATGTGTTCTGGTTCATTGATTTGTTGTCCTTCTTCTTAGTTCTCTCTCTCTCTCTCTCTCTCTCTCTCTCACACACACACACACACAAACTTCAATTTTATTCTCAAACATGGTAGTCAGAAGGTTGTCACAATCTTCACTTTAGCACCCGTTTGGTGCTGCCTTTTTTCAGCCTTTTGAAAACAAGATTGTTTGAAAAATTGTACCTAGAAAAAAGTGAATTTGAAAAAGCTATATTTGAAAAAGTGCAAATTGAAAACGTGTTACCAAACGAGCACTAGAATTTTATCAATTCTCATATGTGATTATTATTGGGGATTTTGAAGCATCCAGGGCCTTCAAGCTAGCCAGTGGTGTGAGAATTCAAGGTATAAATATCCGTATGATTCACAATCATTTTTCTTGATAAAGATATTAAGTGTATTTAATATGTTTATTTAGAGGAACATCTTAGACGATCTTATATTAAGAATTAGACATAAAGATTCAGTTACAGTTGCTAAGTATATGTTAATTTTCTGTTTGTTGCATTCAATTTATTAGCTAATCACCTTGAGTTGTTTTTCTTTTCTGTATTGTGTTTGAAAAATTGCTTTATCTTTCTGCTCGATATATTGTCTTACATCTCATTTTCCTCATTTGTGCTTCTCCATAGTGTGTTGACCTTTTAAGACATGATATTTTCTTGAACTGTTGCCAATCATTTAAGCTTTAATTAGGATGTGTCACAAGATTGTATACGGAAGTGATTCACTAACATCCCCATTTAAAAAGAAGGCATCATGCTCTCAATGCGATAGGAACACTAAGCATAATTTTGTTTTCTCCTAAATTATACACCAACCATCCTTGAGTTTACTTTTTCAGAGATTATTGAAGGGGAAGGACCAGAAGCCAATGAAGGAGATGTAGTTGAAGTTAATTATGTATGCAGGCGCACAAATGGATATTTTGTTCACAGGTAATTTAAAAATTACAGTGTGGTTATTTACGAAATCACCATAGAGGGAATGAATATTTTTGTCTAAAATTAAGGATCCTAAGTCAAACCATTGCAGGATTTTTTGTACAGACTTCAATTGACTAATTAACTTGTTTCCAGTGTTCTCTTTCTTGCACTAATACTAGTTAATCTGACCACCCTCTGTGATCTCTTTTGAACTCATGCTATACTGTAGTACTGTGGATCAATTCAGTGGAGAAAGCAAACCAATTACACTTCCTTTGGATGAGAACCAGGTTTTTTCTGTTCTAGACTTAAGTAAATTGTCACTTCTTTTTCTAGTGAATTCTAGGCCAGATACTAGGACAGGGTGTAGTGAAATTAGAAGATCATTCCTTATGCCAAAAAGAGAAGGTAAAACATGAAAGAATAGAAAATATGAGTAGTATTGCTTGAGGTCATATTTACTATTTCAATACCATTTAGCAATTTTCATCTTCACGCTGCAATGGTGCAATTTACATCACTATCATTGTTGTCACCACTATCAATAAGTGACCTCTTCAGGTGAAATATCAAATGTCCGATATCAGATCTTTCAAATTTAATCTCACCTTTGTCTTCTTCCCAAACCACCTTTTACTTCTTGTTGTTTTTATGTTCCATTCGTTCTAACTTCAGGTGCATATCAATTGAGACTCCCTTTGTATCTGCTCCTCAATTTAGCTCAATAATTTTTCAGCACTGACATTTTTTGTAAGCTTTCCCTATTTAATAAAAAAAATTAATCAACTTGATAATATAGATTCAGCTCAAAATATTCATTAGAATCAGCACTAACTTGGCTCCTAATTGTTGGTTTATTTACTTTTTGCAAGCATGTAATCAGGCAAGACACAGTATCTAAGTTGCTTCTCATGACAGGTTATAGAGGGCTTGAAGGAGGTTCTGATTGGCATGAGGGCTGGAGGTATTGGAATGTCCACTTATCAATTGGTTTCCAACTTCTTTAGTGATTTTTGCTATAAAATGCTACCTCTATTTCTTTGGCCTGCTATGATGATATACATCCTCAGCAGTCAGCAGTGGCTTAGATTTTCAATTTCACCCAATGCTCCTGTATTTTATTTCATTTCCTTTAAATTTTTTTTTTGATCGGTAAATAAAATTTTTATTATTAAACAAAATAAATACAGAAATAAACATTTTATTAGTGGTGGTGTGTACGCATCCAGTTTTTGGCCCTCATTGGCCTATACCTTGAGGGGGTTCCTTGTCATAAAAAAATAAAACAAATAAAAAACAAAAATAAATACTGAAAAGTTGAAACAATTGTGCCCCTAGTACTCAGGTAGTATACTAAGGGAGACAATAGTAATTAAATGTTATTCTCTTAAATCTTAATACTGGATTAAGCTGGTAAATAACTTAATCACCACTCTCTCTCTCTCCCTCTAATAATCTATTTATCATTCCAATAAGCAAATTTTGTCCCAATCTTTTAACACTAAACAAGAGTCTGAATGGTAAATTTGTATTCATTTCATATGTTAGTAAAAATGTGATGTTTACCTATCATTTTGGTGGTTCTAGATCCTAATAATGTCTGCCTTTTGCTATCAATTCCATAAACATAAAGAAATTGTTTGAATTTCCAGGAAAAAGAAGAGCATTAATACCTCCTTCTTTGGGATACATAGACGAAAACTTACAGCCAATCCCTGAAGAGGTTACACTTGAACTTGTCTGTTTATTATTCTAGTATTTGTACTCCCATAACCTTTTTTGTTAAAATGACTATTTTGTTTTTCTTTTGTTGCCATCTCTTTAATGGAAATCACTCTCCCTATTGCATTTTTCAGTTTTCACTCACAATATTAAAAAGTATTAAGGATAAAGAGTTTGTGTTGTACATTAATTAAATTAAGACTGAAACATATATGATTTTTGGTTCATGGTTGCAGTTTGGTCCTCGACGTAGCCTTTTATCGCATGCAAATGAGCCTTTGGTATTTGAGGTGCAGCTGTTGAAAGTAATATTCAAGTATTCTTTTTGAATACCTGTATTCAATTGTTTTGGGAGAATGTACAAGTTATATTTTGGTGCGTAATAGTGAGGTTCTATTTTTTGAAATTTGATTATTGTATTTGGATCTTCTTCCCTCCCCATATATAGTTTGAATGGACAACGTTTGTCATTTCAAATGGGAAATTTATTTGGACTGTTGTTGAATATCTTAGATCTGATTCAAGTACTGCCCTACTGCCAATTCATGTAATAAAGAAATAATTTGGGGTGGACACATTCAAAAGTATTGTCTACTAGGAAGTGGACTGGTATGGACCATGGAGTCATGGACTAAGTTCTTGTAAAAATATATGGATATCTGTAATTTAAAAGGTTGATTTTTATGCTAAAATGTATAAAAAGAGCCAATACTTAAAGCTACAGGGACATGGCTACAGTAAGTTTGGTTTATTCAGTGAAGGGGTTGTGAGGGGCTTTATATAGTGAGCTCTTCTAGAGTTTCTAGATCCTGCTATTTCACCCTTTTTTTTTAACAATTATTTGTAATTATTAATGATTTATTTTCGAGGGAGACTCGGGTGGTCTAGGGGATATTGATTGGGTTGCCTATGGGGATTTGGAAACTTTGTGGGAGTTTAATCTATAATAATATTGGATAAATAGTTTTAATGGGTTTATAATAATGCAATAAGAACTCTATTAGAGCATCCACAGTAGTTGTGGCATAAATTATGCCATTTTCCCACACCAAAATTCTACTTTATTATTTTACCACATCATTTTACAACATCTCAATTATCAGATGTTTTATTTTTCAATCTTATACATTAAAATAATATAACTACATATTAAAATAATATATTCTTTCATCCCAATCAACAACAGCAACGGTAACAACATCACCGCCGATCACAATAGCATCAATAGCAACAACCCAACGCCAACAAACCAACACCAACAACACCAGCAAACTCAAATCCAAAAACCTAAAAAAAAGAGGGAAAAAAAAAAAAAAAACTCAAACAGACCCAAAAAAAAACTCAAACAAACCTAAAAAAAACTCGGTGGCGAGCGTTGGAGCATGAGGCGGCGATATCGGCGGCGAGCTATGGAGAATGAGGTGGCAATATCGGCGGCGAGATAAGCGGCGAGGACTGGCGAGATCGGCGGCGAGGACTGGAAAGTGAGGCGGCGAGATCTATATCGGCAGGGAGGAGCTGACAGAGGCGAGATTGGCAGGGATCGAGACCGAATTAACGAGATCGGCGGGGATCGAGACCGAATTGGCGAGATCGGCAGGGATTGAGACCGATATCGGCGAGATCGAGATCGGCAGGGAAGAAGATTTGTGGGTTTGATTTGAGGTGCAAAGAGAGAGAGACGTTTGAGGTTGAGGGAGGAGCTGGGAGAGAGAGACCGGTTGGGGGAGAGAGAGTGAGAGACAGATTGTGAGGAGAGAGAAAAAAAATCAATTAAAAAGGTGAGAAGAGAGAGAAAAGTGGAATAAAAAAATATTAAACTTTTGCCACATTTGTCCGTACCGTGGCAAAATTGCCACGGTATTGTTCAATGTTGCAAATATTTGCAACATTTGCCACATCTGATAATTGGAGCTTTTTTGTGTTTGGTGTGGGATATGTGCCAAATATTTACCATTTGCCACATATCCCACATCTGCTGTGGGTGCTCTTAATATACCATTTTTAATTAATTAAAAAAAACAAATTAGAGATTTTGTGTAAAAGAACTACCTAATTTTTTTTATTTTTTTTTATTTGGATTGCTTGTACATCTTGTATAAAATAAGAAGTATGTACGCCAGATGCAAAGATTGAACAAGAATTTTATTTAAAACAACAAATTACAAATACTATCAAAACGAACTCTAACTGCAAAATTCCTATACTCTCAATCTAAATAAAATGAATCTTTTATTGATAAAGAGTAAAAGAATTGAGTGAGTAGTACATACAAGTCTTGTCTATATATATACAGAGACTAAGGTAGCTAAAGGAAACTGTCACAATAACTAACTCCCTAAAACAGAGGAAATCTGTTACAGCTGCACTCCACACGTGTTTAATCAGCTTCCATTAATCCTTGCATACGTGGCTACATCTATTGCATTGAACACAAGATCTGATCATAGTGTGGCATTGCTTCAATCAGAGCCATGTCAACCGTTTGATCAATGCCTCTGTCATCTTGAATTTGTGAGCTGATCTGATTTGCAAAGTGCACTTCTCCTTGATGCAGGGAATCATTTTGCTTTGTCATTTTAACACTAGCTAATCCATTTAGTAGGAGAGAAAGGAATGGAGATGGATGGAATAAAATGAATTCTTTTTTAATATTCATTTCATTCTCTTGTTTGAGAGTTTGAATGGGAAAGAAAGGAACAAGTAGGAGAGAACACTTATTCTTTTTCATTCTCTTTAAATTTCATACTTTCATTCCTCCCCAAATTAGGTAGGTTTGTTGCGACCTAGTCAAAGATTTTCAAATAAATTTTTTTGATAATAAATGATAGGGTATTTTTGACTAAGGTTCAATAATCCTAACCACGCCATGCAAGGAAACTAATGACACCTACAGGTCTGTCAGTCCAATAGAAGCAGATGGAGGATCTAGAAAGATGACATGAAGAGAGATGAAGTCACACTAAGACTCGACGGTATGGAAGGCCGATAGGGTGAATGGAAGGCCAACAAGTCCAACATGGCCTTGCTTGGTCTTCAAGAATGTTCATATAAGGAAACATCTTGCATATCACGCAAGATGAACTTATTACTGATTCATATCTCCCTCATATGGGAAGACACCCTATAATCTCGAGAACCCTATTAGTAGATCTTCTCCATAAGGAAAAATCCCCTCTCTCAAGGGATCTTGATTCACCACTTGCCACTATATAAGCACCTGACCCTCACTTTTCTCGGGTACGCAAAAAATCCCTAACTCTCTCATTATAGAGTTCTTGGAGATTTCTCATTCACTAACTTGATCTTCGAAAGGTTTTTGGCTGGTACCACACTGATGCCTTTTGTTTGACCCTTGTCTTCTTGTCCTATAGGTGTGTTTTTTTTTTTTTTTTTTTCAAAAAATAAAGAGAGCAAAATCATGGAAATCATTTTTTATCATGCATTCCTAAGAGGGACAAGTCAATACCAAGACTCCAATTGTAGAAAATGAGATGACCAAGTAAGGTGACCATTCACTACCAAGAAGTGGTGGCATGTGAATCACATATAGAGATTTTCCCTAATAATTTCAAACCCAAGAAGCATTCATTTTTCCACACATGACCATGTGCATAATTCCCAACTACGCACAAAATATCCTACCCAAGTGTGTTTTGGATCCTTGATCGGTAAGTGACCAAGAGTTTAAGTTTCATTAATCAACCATGCGAGTTCAACTGATTGGATATGAAATGATAGAGGCATTGCTTCTATTATCAAAATAGTCATACTGCTTGTGAACCCCTTTCACCAAAAGAAAAAGTTTTTCAAAGTCAACCCGGATTTATATCCTTGCACTCAAGCTCTCTAGGCTAAGAAGCTAGAACTCAAGATGACGGAGAAATGCCTCATTTCTACTATCTTCCTGCCTGTAGAGAAATATCCATTGATAGCTAACATTGGGACAGGTTAATTGGTTCTAGGAATCTCAAGCTATGACACAATAAGTGAGGCTACCAAAAGAATCCGAGTCGACCTAGTTAAGTCCCTAATAGTTTATTATCACTGAGTATGTTGTTTCACTTCGAACATGGATATTATTGTAGACTTGTAAACTTAGACTAATTCATCATTCCCATTGTTAGCTTGTGCATTTCGCATAAAAAGTCTTATTAAGTTAGGTAGTACTAAACCTATAACATGATCCTTGAAGTCAAATAATTTCCTTCCAGTAATTTTAAATTACTTTGGGTAGTATAAATTTGGTTCTCCTCAAACAAATTCAAGTAAAATGTTGTAAATAATGCACAAATAAAAGCCATATGTTGTGTTAGAATCACGTAAAAGTGATGGTGCATCACTTATGACTAGGCCCTATAAGTTGTGAAGCAAAAATGTGTCCCTAACATGATTGTTGTCCTTCTTAATAACCATTTTTGCAAATACATCTTACAAGTTCCAACAACTTCTCTATTATATCTTTCATTCAATGTAAATGACATTTCATCTCATTTCCATCCCCTACACTCAAACCACTCATGTTTGAGAGAAATTGAAGTAATAATTGATAATAAGATTACAAACACTTAAACCATTCATACTTGAGGGAAATTGAAAGAATAATTGATAATACAATTACAATTCTTCTCTTGAGATAATTTATAACAAAGGAAAACTATATTGTGAGACATTGGAGGAAACCAAAATCCTAATTGTATTGTCATCTTACTCAAACCAAATGCATTATCCATTTTCACTCGCACACGCACAGAAGTACCCCAAGTTCAGCCACCCTTAGAGCATCAACAGAGATAATCTCGCCCAAAGTGCTCCCAATGAGTTCTCCATTTTCCCTAGTCATGAGTCGACTGGGAAAAATTGCATTTGTGGGGGACAAGTGACAAGGTTCCAAGGATTGCCTCTGGAAATTTTGTCACTTGTTATCGAACACCATCTCTTCAGATAGGATCAGTGGTCCTGGCTAGGAAATGCCAATGATATATAATTCAAAATTCCACCATTTGTTTAAATGTAACTTTGATTGTGATTCCAACAAATGCAGTCCCTATGGCATTTTGAAAAGTGTCGATGAATCATTGGTAACATCATATTCAATTAAACACGAACTCCAAAGGAATAAAACTTTTGTTGCCAAAACACTGCCTCGTTGTTGCAGTCATCTAGCCTCTTTCATCAAATAAGAATTTCTTATATAAATCACCCTCTCCTCCCATGCAGATTTCTCATCACATTCTGATTTGAATACCTTGAATCTATCACATATTTGTGCTAAAATAATTGGAACAGTAAAAGGAATTGCTTGTTTCTCGTTATTGCAAACTTTGGGTGTGGATTAGATTTGGTATGAAATGACACTATAGGAAAAAATGTTCATTACAACAAAAAATCATTGCAATAGTTGATGTGAGTTGTTGCAATAAAATTAAAGGTAAAGAGTTTGTGCAACAAAAAATTTCACTGCAATAATCTCTAGATATTTTAATGACAACTTTGATGTAATAATATATATGTGGTTGCAATAAAAATTTATTGCAATGATATATTCGTTGTAATACATAATTATTTCATATTTGTCATTGCAATAAATTGTAAAATAATTGATATCAAGTTTTTGTAATGATATATTCGTTTTATGTTTGTCATTGCAATAGATTGTAATATAATTGGAATCAAATTACTACAATGATGTATTTATATCAATAAAATATCACTTTGAAATTTTCTTTGTAATAGACTGCAAAAATAATTGGTATCAAGTTATTGTAAGGATATCTTTATTTTAAGTTATTGCAACAAATTTTCCTAATGTTGTACTAATAATTATAAGTTATTGCAACTAATTATTGTGAATGTAATAATTTATCACTTTTAAGTCACTATTGTAACGATTTTTAACTTGGAGATGCAATATTGTGTTTAATATCAATATGCTAATGCTGTTGTATTAACATTTGGCGTAATATACTATTTCGGTGTAGTGTGAAACCTTCAATTGAAGTTTCTTCACAGGATCAATAATCTAAAACTCCTTATTTATGTCACATAAATTCTTCCTAAAAAGAAGATATCCCCCAGAGTAGTCAACGAAGGACACACCTCTAATATTAGATAATATCTAAATGCACTATACCCTCCTTTTCGACCTTCCAAAGCAATAAAACTTTTGTTGCCAAAACATTGCCTCGTTGTTGCAGTCATTCGGCTTCTTTCATCAAATATGCATTTCTTATGTCAGCTACCCTCTCTTCCCATGCAGATTTCTCATCACATTCTGACCTGAATACCATGAATCTGGTAGTTGAATCTGTCACATATTTGTGCTGGAATAATTGGAACAGTAAAAGGAATTGCCTGTTTCTCGTTATTACAAACTTTAGGTGTGGATTAGAATTGGGATGAAACGACACTACAGGAAAAAAATGTTTTTTACAACAAAAAATCATTGCAATAGTTGATGTGAGTTGTTGCAATACAATTTATGGTAATAAGTTTGTGCAACAAAAAATTTAATTGCAATCATCTCTAGATATTTTAATGACAACTTTGATGTAATAATATATATGTTGTTGCAATAAAAATTTATTGCAATGATATATTCGTTGTAATAAATAGTTGTTTCATATATGTCATTGCAATAGATTGTAATATAATTGGCATCGAATTATTACAATAATGTATTTATATCAATAAAATATCACTTTGAAATTTTCTTTGTAATAGATTGCAAAAATAATTGGTATCAAGTTATTGTAATGATATCTTTATTTTAAGTTATTGCAACAAATTTTCCTAATATAGTACTAATAATTATAAGTTATTGCAACTAATTATTGCGAATGCAATAATTTATCACTTTTAAGTCACTATTGCAACGATTTTTAACTTGTAGATGCAATATTGTGTTTAATATCAATATGCTAATGTTGTTGTATTAACATTTGGCGTAATATACTTATTTCGGTGTAGTGTGAGACCTTCAATTGAAGTTTCTTCACAGGATCAATAATCTAAAACTCCTTATTTATGTCGCATAAATTCTCCCTAAAAAGAAGATATCCCCAGAGCAGTGAACGACGAACACACTTCTAATATCAGATAATATCTAAATGCACTATACCCTCCTTTTCGACCTTCCAAAGCAATACAACTTTTGTTGCCAAAACATTGCCTCGTTGTTGCAGTCATTCGGCTTCTTTCGTCAAATATGCATTTCTTATGTCAGTTACCCTCTCTTCCCATGCAGATTTCTCATCACATTCTGACTTGAATACCATGAATCTGGTAGTTGAATCTATCACATATTTGTGCTGGAATAATTGGAACAGTAAAAGGAATTGCCTGTTTCTCGTTATTGCAAACTTTAGGTGTGGATTAGATTTGGTATGAAATGACACTACAGGGAAAAATGTTTTTTACAACAAAAAATCATTGCAATAGTTGATGTGAGTTGTTGCAATACAATTTAAGGTAAAAAGTTTGTGCAACAAAAAATTTAATTGCAATAATCTCTAGACATTTTAATGACAACTTTGATGTAATAATATATATGTTGTTGCAATAAAAATTTATTGCAATGATATATTCGTTGTAATAAATAGTTGTTTCATATATGCCATTGCAATAGATTGTAAAGTATTTGATATCAAGTTTTTGAAATGATATATTCGTTTTATGTTTGTCATTGCAATAGATTGTAATATAGTTGGCATCGAATTATTACAATGATGTATTTATATCAATAAAATATCACTTTGAAATTTTCTTTGTAATAGATTGCAAAAATGATTAGTATAAAGTTATTGTAATGATATCTTTATTTTAAGTTATTGCAACAAATTTTCCTAATGTAGTACTAATAATTATAAGTTATTGCAACTAATTATTGTGAATGCAATAATTTATCACTTTTAAGTCACTATTACAACGATTTTTAACTTGTAGATGCAATATTGTGTTTAATATCAATATGCTAATGTTGTTGTATTAACATTTGGCGTAATATACTTATTTCGGTGTAGTGTGGGACCTTCAATTGAAGTTTCTTCACAGGATCAATAATCTAAAACTCCTTATATATGTCACATAAATTCTCCCTAAAAAGAAGATATCCCCAGAGCAGTGAACGACGGACACATTTCTAATATCAGATAATATCTAAATGCACTATACCCTCCTTTTCGACCTTCCAAAGCAATACAACTTTTGTTGCCAAAACATTGCCTCGTTGTTGCAATCATTCGGCTTCTTTCGTCAAATATGCATTTCTTATGTCAGTTACCCTCTCTTCCCATGCAGATTTCTCATCACATTCTGACCTGAATACCATGAATCTGGTAGTTGAATCTATCACATATTTGTGCTGGAATAATTGGAACAGTAAAAGGAATTGCCTGTTTCTCGTTATTGCAAACTTTAGGTGTGGATTAGATTTGGTATGAAATGACACTACAGGGAAAAATGTTTTTTACAACAAAAAATCATTGCAATAGTTGATGTGAGTTGTTGCAATACAATTTAAGGTAATAAGTTTGTGCAACAAAAAATTTAATTGCAATTATCTCTAGACATTTTAATGACAACTTTGATGTAATGATATATATGTTGTTGCAATAAAAATTTGCTGCAGGGATATATTCGTTGTAATAAATAATTGTTTCATATTTGTAATTGCAATAGATTGTAAAATAATTGATATCAAGTTATTGCAATGATATATTCGTTTCATGTTTGTCATTGCAATAGATTGTAAAATGATTGGTATTAAATTATTACAATGATGTATTTATAACAATAAAATATCACTTTGAAAATTTTGTTGTAATAGATTGCAAAAATAGTTGGTATCAAGTTATTGCAATGATATTTTTATTTTAAGTTATTGCAACAAATTTTCCTAATGTTGTACTAATAATTATAAGTTATTGCAACTAATTATTGTGAATGCAATAATTTATCACTTTTAAGTCACTATTGCAACGATTTTTAACTTGTAGATGCAATATTGTGTTTAATATCAATATGCTAATGTTGTTGTATTAACATTTGGCGTAATATACTTATTTCGGTGTAGTGTGAGACCTTCAATTGAAGTTTCTTCACAGGATCAATAATCTAAAACTCCTTATTTATGTCACATAAATTCTCCCTAAAAAGTAGATATTCCCTATAGCAATCAACGAAGGACACACTTCTAATATTAGATAATATCTAAATGCACTATACCCTCCTTTTCGACCTTCCAAAGCAATAAAACTTTTGTTGCCAAAACATTGCCTTGTTGTTGCAGTCATTCGGCTTCTTTCATCAAATATGCATTTCTTATGTCAGCTACCCTCTCTTCCCATGCAGATTTCTCATCACATTCTGACTTGAATACCATGAATCTGGTAGTTGAATCTGTCACATATTTGTGCTGGAATAATTGGAACAGTAAAAGGAATTGCCTGTTTCTCGTTATTGCAAACTTTAGGTGTGGATTAGATTTGGTATGAAATGATACTACAGGAAAAAATGTTTATTGCAACAAAAAATCATTGCAATAGTTGATGTGAGTTGTTGCAATACAATTTAAGGTAATAAGTTTGTGCAACAAAAAATTTAATTGCAATAATCTCTAGATATTTTAATGATAACTTTGATGTAATAATATATATGTTGTTGCAATAAAAATTTATTGCAATGATATATTCGTTTTAATAAATAGTTGTTTCATATATGTCATTGCAATAGATTGTAAAATATTTGATATTAAGTTTTTGAAATGATATATTAGTTTTATGTTTGTCGTTGCAATAGATTGTAATATAATTGGCATCGAATTATTACAATGATGTATTTATATCAATAAAATATCACTTTGAAATTTTCTTTGTAATAGATTGCAAAAATAATTGGTATAAAGTTATTGTAATGATATCTTTATTTTAAGTTATTGCAACAAATTTTCCTAATGTAGTACTAATAATTATAAGTTATTGCAACTAATTATTGTGAATGCAATAATTTATCACTTTCAAGTCACTATTGCAACGATTTTTAACTTGTAGATGCAATATTGTGTTTAATATCAATATGCTAATGTTGTTGTATTAACATTTGGCGTAATATACTTATTTCGGTGTAGTGTGAGACCTTCAATTGAAGTTTCTTCACAGGTTCAATAACCTAAAACTCCTTATTTATGTCACATAAATTCTCCCTAAAAAGTAGATATCCCCCAGAGCAGTCAACGAAGGACACACTTCTAATATCAGATAATATATAAAGGCACTATACCCTCCTTTTCGACCTTCCAAAGCAATAAAACTTTTGTTGCCAAAACATTGCCTCCTTGTTGCAGTCATCCGGCTTCTTTCATCAAATATGCATTTCTTATGTCAGCCACCCTCTCTTCCCATGCAGATTTCTCATCACATTCTGATTTGAATACCATGAATCTGGTAGTTGAATCTATCACATATTTGTGCTGGAATAATTGGAACAGTATAAGGAATTGCCTGTTTCTCGTTATTGCAAACTTTAGGTGTGGATTAGATTTGGTATGAAATGACACTACAGGAAAAAATGTTTATTACAACAAAAAATCATTGCAATTGTTGATGTGAGTTGTTGCAATAAAATTTAAGGTAATAAGTTTGTGCAACAAAAAATTTAATTGCAATAATCTCTAGATATTTTAATGACAATTTTGATGCAATAATATATATGTTGTTGCAATAACATACAATATAATAACTCAGGAAAATCAAACTGGTAAAAAACTTGGAAAGGATTTAACCTAGTTATCCTCAAAGTAAAACAGATCCACTATGAAAGAATTGAAATTTTTACAATAGAACTTAGACTACTAACATTCTATTACTACCTCATATAGAAAACTTACTATTATGACCACGTGACAGCTCCGAGTCCATGAACTACGTCTTTCTTAGATCCATAACAGCTACAAGTTCTCCTACTTGTGTTTTTGTTTAAGCTCTTGAAAACAGCAGCTGAGGAGATTACCAAGTTCTCGACATCAATCTTGATCTTAATAACCCTAAGTCTGTATGAAGGTAAACACCTCTAATTCTCACAGAAGATTCACACATAGAGCATATCAACACATCTAAAACGTGGCTAGAGTTTTCCTTTTTGTATGAGTTATAAAATATAAAATCCTACACGTCAAACGAGCTTGGGTTGAGTTGGAAAATCTACCGAAAAAACAATTTGTATGAGGTTCGATCGATCGAGTCTAATTTTTGATCGATCGGGCCTTGCGTATTTAGTCCAATAAATCCTGCAGTACACTCGATTCCAATATTACACATAAACACACTTTGAGCAGCATAAATCTAGACTCTAAGTTTTGATCATGGCTTGCTAACATCACACATTGAAGTTTTAATACATTTAGATCCTAAAGTCTTTGAATCTAACAATAAGAATTAAAAAATTTAGCTTTTATTATCTTACTTTACAATATACCCAATATCTAAGGTTTTATTTTAGAATATAATATATTAAAATAATATAAACAATAAAATAAAATAATCTCTTCACTGCGCTAACAATTAAAAATTAGGGACCATAACATGTCCATGAACTCACGAATTTGGACTCTATATGTGCCAGTCCTTGTATTTAGTGCATGTAAGTTTTATTTAATTCAATAAAATAATGTTCAAGAGTTATTATTATTATTTTTAATTCAAAAGATAATGCATGCTCCTTGTTAACTTGTTTGTGATAGTGGAGCTAGATATTGGTACTAAATTATAATCGATCCCATTAAAAAGTGAATTTGCTTTTGCAATAAGTATTGACTCTATTGAGACGTATGCTATAACGAAATATATGGTTAATCTTGTAGAAAAAAAAATTTACTAAGTAAATATGTATGATGATAAGAACAATCATCATGAAGTATATTAATATTATTTCATATATGATTGTTGTTGTCGTTTGGGCCTGGTAGTATCATTTTATGCAAATTAGGCTATGTTCCCATAAAAAAAAAAAAAAAAAAAAAGAGGCCTTGTTATTTGAGGTGCAACTGTTAAAAGTAATATGAGTTCTTGAATTCTTGTATTCAATTCTTTTGTGAAGATTCAAGTCTGGTTTTTTTTTTTTTTGGTTTGAGAAAGTGATTCAAGTTTTGGTTTGATGGGTGATAGTAAGGGTTTTTTTTTTTTTTTTCTTCTGCACTTGATTATTGTATTTGGATCTCCTCCCTCCCATAAATAGTTTGAATTGATAACGTGTGTCATTTCAAATGGGAATTTTAATTGAATTGTTGTGTAATAATATCTTAGATCTGAATCTGAGTAATATGCCACTGCCAATTCATGTACTAAAGAAATAATTTGGGACGGACACATTCATAGATAGGAATGGCATGGACTATAAGTTCTGGTAAAATTAAATGGATTTCTGTAATGTAAAAAGTTGATTTTTATGCTAAAGCATGCATTAAAAACAAGGACCTTGCACTTCAAGACTTATGGCCTGTTTGGAAGTTTAGAGAGGGAGGAGAGTAGAGGAGAGGAGAGTAGTGGGAAGGAGAGTAGAGAGGAATGATTATTCTCCACCTTGTTTGGATATTTTTAAAATTAAGTAAGGGAGAAGGGAGTAATTAGTCTTCTCATTTCTAATTTTATTAATATAGTAAAGGCAAATTTGGTAATTCGTTTGGTTAAACATTTTTATCCTCCACTCTTTCTCTAAATCTCTCCAATTTGGGAGAATTAAAAATGAGGGGTTAGAGGGAGTTGAAACCCCTCCAAACCCTTCCAAATCCCTCCCCCTTCCCCTCATTCCTTAAAAAACTTTCAAACAAGGATATTAAATTACTCTCCCTCCCTCTACTCTACTTCCCCTCCATTTTAAAACATCCAAATAAGCCATTAGGCAAAAGGGAGGTTTGGTATGTATGGATCGGTTTAGTTCCATGGCTGGAAATGTCATTTAAATTCACTAGTCATTGGGTTTAATCGTTTAGGCTGCGTTTGGGAGTTTATGGGAGAATGGAATGAAATGAAATTGAATGATCATAAGGGAATGTAAAGGAATGAAATGGAATGGAATGTATTTAAGTAAGAGAAAAGAATGAAAAATGATAGAATAAAATGGAATTAAGTAACCTTGATTGGATGTTTTAAAATAAAGGAATGGAAATGAATGTAATATAAGTAATATTGTTTGAGAGCAACATGAAGGGAATGAAATAGAATCATTTTATGATAATATTATTATTAGACCCCTATTTTAAAATAAAGAATTGAATATATAGGAGTATTTTGGGAGTTTTAGAAAAAAAAATTATTAAATCTAATTTCATTCCTTCCCATTCTTTCTAATTTTGAGGAAAATGAAAATTTGAGATTTTAAGAGAATAGAGAATAATGAGTGTTCCTTCCATTCCATTCCCTCATTTTAAACGTGGCATTAAGTGATAGATCAAAGATAATGACATTGTTTTGTAGTATTTTAAATTTATGGTTAAAACTTGACCTTTCCTTTGCTCACCATCTACTTATCGCTCAAGAAAAAAAAAAAAAAAAAAACCTGTTAGTCATGATGTGATTAAGTTCAAACTAATTAATTAGTGTTTTTCTTTATAAGCTTCACTGTTTTTGATAAGCACTAAGTAATTAGTGTTTGTAACTCTCTTTCTCTTACTAAATATATTCAACAGAAAATCTCTCATACAGAAATCATCATTGTTAAAGACACCTGGATTTGCTTAGTTAAATTCCATTAATATAAAAGGAGTTTTTTTTTTTTTTTTTTGGGTGAGATAAATATAAAAGAGGAGTTTTATCTATAAACTCGTTATATTAATATATCAAGGATCTTTCTTATTAAAAAAAAAAAACAAAATTCAGGATCTTCTAATATAAGGGGAAAATAAAAATAAAAATTTTGCACCCAAACAAAACGGTGTCGTTTGAGGTAAGAACGACACTGCTTTTGCTTAATTCTGAAGTCTTAAAAATCTCACCCGCAACATCATTTTGCTTTCAAAGCAATAATCTCAGAAAACCCATAATTTTTTATACTTTTTAAAACCCCAAAACAAAAACGTTTTCAATTTTGTTTCTAAAAATTAAAACTTTCCCACAAAAGCTAAACACTTGTTTGGGATCCTAGAAAAAACCAAAATGGAGAAAATGGCGCAAGGATGGTTCTCTGGGATCAGCAGCAGTAACAGTGAAGAGCAGCAGCAAAAGCCTTCGTCATCTCTGTTAGCAGATTGGAATTCTTACGCGGCTGCTCAAACTCCCGAGGAGAGCTCTAGTTTGAGTTTGGGTTTCGATCTCGAATCTGCGGTCAGGTCCGCAAACGACACCGTTTCGGGAACTTTCAGTGTGTAAGCTATCCCTCTCAATTTCTCAATCATGGGTTCTTTTCCTTTTTGAATTATGGGTTTTTTGTATTTTGTAAATGCGTTTATTTTTTTAATATTGGGGTTTGGGGAATAGTGTGTAAGTATGGATGGATTAGTCTATAAGGAATAGTGTGTGTGTGTGTATGAATATGTGGGATCTGGATGTGGGTGTTTTGGTTTTAGGATTTTGGTTGTGTAAGTATGAATGAATCAATACTAGATTTACCTGATTTTTTTTTTTGCATTGTGTTGAGTAAGTTTGAATGATACAATATAAGAAAAAAGTACACATATATGGTGACTTGAATTTGCATTATGTTGAGTAAGCATGAATATATGTTGTACCTTGGTGTGATGGCAAGTGTCCTCTATCCAAGTGATGTGTAACAGATTTGAGTCTGAGAATCAGCTCTTTAGAAATTGGGGTTAGATTGTCTATCAAGTTACCTCTTTTAGACTATGTTTAAGCGGAGTCTTGTGGACTAGGTACAAATTTTTTTTTGGGTAAGCATGAACGTAGATTACTTGATTTTGCGGATTTTGTGTGTAGGTGGATCTGGTTGCAGTTGTTTGGGTTTTAGCATTAGTAGGGTGTAAGGCATAGTTTGGTTACCTGATTCTGCATTATGTTGCATAAGTATGAGTGAATTAATATAAGAAAGGATTTTGCTAATATGTGCCCTAAGGGCACACAATAATTAATAATTTTTGGAAAAAAATTTCTCGAATTGAAAAAGTATTTACAGCTTTTTCAATTTCCAAGAAAATTTTACTAAAAATAGATGGCTTATCATGTGCTCTAAGGGCACACATTAACCGGACCTATAAGAAAAAGTGTGTGTGTGTGTGTGTGGGGTTTTAAGTTTTGCCAAGTGCCTTGTAGTTCAACTGGTTAGTATCTCCTAGCGTTTCCCATGGAGACATCCAGGTTCAAATCCCCTCACCCCTAATTATCAATGAAAAAAAGTATCATTATGATGTAAGGCATAGCATGTTACAGTTGTTACCTGATTTTGCATTATGTTGTGCAAGTATGAATGGAATAATATAGGAAAGTTAACACACGCATAGCTATGTTTATGTGTATGTATAGGTGGATCTAGTTATGGGTGTTTGATTTTAGGCATAAGTGGGTTACCTGATTTCTCATTATGTTGGTGCAAATATTAATGAATTTGTATAAGGAAGTGTATAAATGGGCGCATGTGTATGTATATGTGGGTTACATTATCTTCTTATACCCTTCAAGCTTGCAAAATTGAAGATAATCAGAGATCAACAACTTTTTCATATATAAATATTCATTTTCTTTATTTGTTTTATACTTCGAAACTATACACTAAACATGAGTTTATGGATTGGATTGTAAATAATATCCGATAACAAGAAATTTGACATGTGTGGTAAGAATAAGATAACTGATAACATATAATTCAATGGTGGGATTTCAAAATGTTAATCCAATAAATTGTTGTAAGTGGTGTAACATTAACAAAATGTTACATTAGGTGTTATTTGATCCTGTGCGTATATTTAAATTCATAAACTGCCTCATGGCCTTTGCTGTAAAGGGCCGAAAGAAAGCATGGGCATCTTAATTGGCACTGACTCACCAACTTAGAGATTTAATTGCTAAATTCACAGATTAACACTAATTGCAAAGAAAGTATGTGCTACATATTTGAAGAAGACTGTTGGTAGCTAGGCCAGCTCACGCACTTAGAAATTTAAATGTGATGTTGGATGAAAGATGGTGCCAACTTGTGGATTCTAAAGGGTATATGCCTTTAGTGATAACGTGATTCATAAAATGTCAGAAGGCTTACATTTAGACTGGGTTAGAAGTCTTAAATTTAGACTAGGTGCTCTGAGTCATTTTATGTCGTTTTCGAGGCATGCTCATCAATACACTGCTCTCAAGAGATGCCCATGCCCATGCCTATGTCTCATTTCTAATTTAGGCAGTAGCTGTGATATATTTAGTTACTGAGCATCTATTACACCGTTATATGGAACAGTTAAAATTTAAACAAAGCATTGTTTCTGGACATGGTGCACTTCTGAGCATTGGAAATTAACTCATTGTGAATTTTTGGCGAAGGACTTCTGTTAGAAGTTTGAATTTTTCAGTTCTGGACCTATAGCGTTGCTCTATAATTATTAGGTAACTTATTATATTGCCACTAGCCCAGTACATAAAGTTATCATATAAACCCAGGTGGATGGTAATTTTATAACTGAAGCAGTGAGGAGTATGTAAGGATGTTTACTTTCATGAACTCAAGAGGTTTGGTAGTTGTCTTTACCAAAGCTCTGGTGGAACTCATTTTCTGTTGATCGGATCATAATTGGGCTTGGGTGAGTGATATCATGCTTTAGATTGAGATGGGCTTTCCTATTCTGTAATATGTGCAGACTGCATTATTTATACATAGCCTGGATTATAATTGGGCTTCAGTGAATGATATCATGCTTTAGCTTGAGATGGGTCTTCCAATTGTATACGCGGGGGCTACAAGTTGTAATGGGGAATCTATGGACCATCTCCTTCTTCATTGTCCTGTAGTACACTCATTATGGGTGATTATGCTTCAGGTTTTTGGTATTCAATGGGTCATGCCAGGCTCTGTGGTGGGGTTGTTATTTTGTTGGAGTCATTGGCTTGGGAACCATAATTCAGATATTTGGAAATTTGGTTTCAGTTTGTTTGATGTGGATTGTACGGATGGAACAAAATCGTTGCTCCTTTGAGGACACTGAGAAGACATTGGTTGGTCCTTGTGTTGCACCCCTTTCTTTTTTGTTCCTCAAAAGAAAAAGAAAAAAAGAGAAGAGACATTGGTTGAGTTAAAAGATTTGTCCTAACGTTCCTTTTTGTTTGGTCTTGGTGCTGGGATTTTATGGATTGTTCTTCTCTTATAGAGTTCATTTCTTCTCTTAGAATAGCCTCTTGATTTCTTTTCTCTTTGTTTTCTGTGTTCATCATCATGTACACCTTGAATTTTCCCTTCTTCTTTTTTCATCAATAAAATTACTCTTATTACCTATCAAAAAAATATGCGGGAACTGCAGTATTTATATATAGTTCATTGTATATAGTCTATCATTAACTTTCTTTATGATAGAGGATCCCAAATCCTTTAAATGACCATTCTTAAGTATTTACGTGAATTCCTTTTCATGTCAGTTACATGATGTAGCGTGCAAAATTATAATCAGTGTAAAGGAATGCCATCTCATTATCTTTCTACTTGGTCTGAACTTCAGCAAAATAAGCCAGTACTATTCTGTCAAATTATAATAATTAGTGAACTTATCAAAAAAAAAAAAAAATTGGTGAAGCAACTAAATCCTGAGCTTTGGATGGTGTGGCTACAAAATGGTGAAAGAACAATTGGGCAGGATCTTGAATTAAGGGCTCAAACTGATAGGTTTTCTTCAGCAGAAACATGGGAATAACTAAATTTTGTTATTTTTTAGTTATGCATTCGCTGTTTGATACTTGTACAGGGTTTCTAAAGGAGTGAGAGAACTACCTGGGAACCTACAGTCTGCCACTAGTACCGTCCCTTCTGGAAAAGCACTTATGTATTTTGGTTTGCTTCTGGCAACTGGGGTGTTCTTTGTTTTCATTGCATTTACCATGTTCCTTCCTGTCATGGTGCTAATGCCCCAGAAATTTGCCATGTGCTTTACCCTTGGGTGTGGCTTTATTATTGGATCATTCTTTGCACTAAGAGGCCCAGCGAATCAGCTTGCACACATGTCATCAAAGGAGGTATATCTGCTATATTAAATACCTATGGTTTACTTTTGCAACATAGTCTTTGATGGTTTGACAGACTATCAGCTTAATATTAATATGTTGTCTGATACTTTTTTTGTGTGGTATTTTCGTTATTTATCCAGAGACTTCCTTTGACATTGGGATTTATAGGCAGTATGGTGGCTACCATATATGTTTCCATGGTGCTTCACAGCTACGTACTCTCTGTGCTCTTCTCTGTAATTCAGGTTTCTAATTTCATGACTCCCTTTTTTATCTTTACTCTATAGACTATACTCCCTTAGCTGTTAGTCCTCTTTAGAAGATCTGACTTTTTATGGGAATATCATTTAATGTATTTTCTTTCAAATAGAAAAGTTAAGGTTTCAAGTTAAAAGATTTCCAAAACTACCATGTTTAATTTGAGCTCAAATGAAAAAGGTATCCTATCAAAATAAAAATAAAAATGAAAGGGTATCCTATCAAAATTGAAAAAGATATTTTGAATTTTCAAATAAAGTAAATGGAATTCGGAAAAGTAAAAAACATTATGTTCAGTAACTTTTCAAAGAGGACCATATTTTGAGACATCTAAAGAATGGAATAGAATACCAACAAAACAATATGGGACAGAGAGGGTATTATTTTATTTACTGGGCCTTTGGACCTGGGTTTGTTGTAGTTCTTGCATTCCTGTAATTGTTGGTTATATTTTCACCATTGTTTTATTGAAGCATTGTGCATGTTCTGGTTGGTGTTGAATTAGTTGTAACTTGTAATATCCTCATCTTTTTTCTACCAAGACATGATATATGTTGACTACTAATCGATAATTAACTTTAAAAGTGAAGATATCAAGTTATCCAATTGAACAACAAAATTGATGTTCCCATGGAACTTGCAGGTTCTCGCACTCGTGTACTATGCTATTTCATACTTCCCTGGTGGATCTGCAGGGATGAAATTCCTCTCATCTGCCCTTACCTCTTCAGTAATGAGATGTTTTGGAAGGTGACCTTGACCTTGCTCTGTTTATGGTTTCCGACTTGTATATCTCTTACTTTAATTTAGATCACTGTCGGTGTTAGTAGAAACTTTGGAATGGCATGAGAACTCAGCTGATTGATTGATGTACTTTGCCTGCAATGCATTTAATACCAAATGTTCAAATTTCCCGATAAAAGCAAAAGAACATGATCAAATTTTATTCTGTGCTGTCCTCACTCTATTGTTAGCTGTGAGATGTAGTGTGTTTTGTTTTAGCTACCCTGAACTAAACAGCCATCCGAATGGTAACATTTTTTAAAAATTCATTTTGGATACACTCCAAAAATAACGTAAAAAAATGTTACATTTTGTCTGTGCTTTGGATTAACTCATTTGCCAAAAATATATTAACTTATTTGCCGACGGTAAAGGTACATTGTTACCTAAGGCCTGGAAGGCTTATCTGTTCTGTTGCTCAACATTATTAGGGGGGGTGGGATGTTTCTCTAGCATATCTGTAGGATGGTCCAGGAGTATCAACAATAAAATTCAAATCATAGCAATGCTAGGTGTCTATGCAAAATGTTGCATTCTGACATTATCATGTTCCATACCAGCTCATTTATATTCAGTCCCCATGTCTTGAATCTTGATGTGCCCTCTATAGGACATCTTAATCTAACTGGTGGTGATGCTAGTCCAGCATATAGGTGTGGTCCTGGTGGTACCGGTTCATGGTGTTCACACCCAAGGGCATGGTTTGGCGTTTCAGCAAGACCCTATTATAGTCACTGTTGGTAATATCAACCATCATTTTCAGAAGGCTGTGCTTTGGCCCAACCTTGGTTCATAGTGCACATGACAACCCATTTAATGAGTGGGCTTCATTCTATATCCATTTGCATTCTTTTTAGACTTTATTTTCAGTTCTATCCAATGATGATGATTATAGCCTTGCTCTTCTAAATCGTCCCGGATCCCATAAGTTGAACCAAGGAGTTTCCATTGTCTAAGGAATTACTTGGTAACTTGTAGGGCAAAATATTTAGTGCGAGTTATTTTACCCCTTGAACTTTAAAGTTTAAAGGGATCGATTTTAGACTCTTACAAACTTAAATTAATCACTTTTGGTCATCTCGTTAATATATGTCAAACCTCTCTAATTGAACAATCATGGGTCTAAACTAAAAATTGACTCATCATCACTTTAAGTTTGATAGGGACTAGGAATAATTATTTCAAATTTTAGAGACTAAAAGCGATTATTAAGTACTAGCATCAGTTGTGCTACAAATATGCTATTTTGAAAAATTAGAAAGTTACTTTATTTATTTTAACACTTCACTTAACAATACACTTTACATTACATATTCTATTCTTTAACCATTTTATTTAAATATTCTTTCATTCTTTGTTATTATTTTTGTTCCCAACAATCATAGAAGAGAGAAAGTTTGTATAATTCCCAATGGTCACAAAAGAGAAAAAATTTGAATGATATACCCAAATATTAGTAGCACATCTTGCTGTAAATTGCTATTATTAGAATGTTATTGTGGCTCATGTCAAATTTATTTGACATTTGACACATCTAATGGAGGTGATTTTTTGTGATTGGTGTGATAAGTTGTTAGTGACTAAAAGTGATTACTTTAAACTTTGAAAACTAAACTCACTTATAGGCTAAAGTTAAAGACCAACAATGGGTTTCATCAAAAAAAAAAAAAAAAAAAAAAAAAAAAAAAAAAGAAAAAAAAAAAATACCAATAGCGTATTTTGGCTTGTCAATAAAGTAGTGGCACAAATAGTTTCATAACTTTTTTTCATAAATGTGAAAGTAGAATGTTGTGATTGGTGTATAATTAAAGTGGTGTTAGTGGTGAGTTCATACAAAAATAATATTTGCACCAATCATAACTTGTTATCTCATTAAACTGTGAAATTGTGTCTCTAACATGACTCAACTTACAATGGTTAAAGTAGAAATTATAAATAACACGCTTAGGATTTTGTAGGATTTTAATAATTGGCGGGCCATTTACCTTTTTTCATTTAAAAAATTGAAAGTTTGAAAGTCAAAACTTAAAACCATCTATATTTGAAAGCTTTTGTTGATGAATGTACTAAATGTATTGGTTAAAGTGCATTTAATTCTTTATTAAATAATTTTTTTATAAATTTTTTAGAAGATAAAGTCAATACCTAAAAAAGCATAAACAAGACAAAACCACAATAAATTTATGTTTGTAAACTGATGAGTCATTAATGAGTGTATGTTTTTAAAAAATTGTGCATTACAACTTATAATTGAAAAGTTATTACTCTCTATGTTCCAATTTGTTTATCCTGTTTCAAAAACTCAATTTTTTAAGAAAACATCATTTATTATTTTGTCTGTTATATAAAAATGTATAAGTTTTCAGAATAACCCTCATTAATTTAAGCTATAGAAAAAAAATGATATTGACTTTTTAAATATAGTAAAGGGTAATGTAGAAGTTTTATTTATGAGTAATGTTAAAGATACATACTTTTTTACAAAAAAAAATTTACAAACTGCTGATATAGTGAATGGTTATTGGTAAATGAAAAAGGTAATGTTTTATTTTTTATTTTTTATTTTTAAATATACACAGAAAAAGTGATATTAACAGTGGGTCTAGATAAAAACTTATAAAAAGTTGGACACATCAACAGTTTGTAAAATAGTTCGTGCATGTATCATTACTCTTTATTTATTAATTTTAGAAAGAGGACTTCATTTTGGGACATTTCAAAATGAGATAGAGGACCAACAAATTGGGATGGAGGAGATAATTTTTAACCATAAGGCACTTGTTAACATTGAAAAAAGTTAAAAGTCTAAAATTACAAAGATCATTTCATTAAAAAAAAAAAAAAAAAAGATCCGAAATACTAAAACTTCCAGCAAGGAAGATCAATAAACAATCCCAATTGCAAATTGCTTCCCTTCTCATATGCTGAAATAACAATTGAACAAAGTATGGCTACAAATCTAATCAATATCTTCTTTGATTTGAATTTTGACAAATCCACTATTAAATTACATTTTCTTTTTATATTCTTTGTGCTTGCAAAATTTTCAAAAGATTAAATATCAATAGTTATGTCATTAATAATATTTAAATTTAAGTTTTTATAGTGTAAAGTTTGAAAACCAACAACGAGTTTCAAAAAAAAAAAAAAAAAAAAAAGACTAGGAGTGTATTTTGGCTTGACAATAAAGTAGTGACATAAACAATTTTATAACTTTTTTTCATAAATGTGGAAGTAGTATGTCGTGATTAGTGTATAATAAAAGTTGTGTTAGTGGTGAGTCCATATAAAAATAATATTTGCACTAATCACAATTTGCCATCTCATTCAACTATGAAATTGTGTTTCTAATATTACTCAACTTATTCTTCTAAAAAAAAAATTACATTACTCAACTTATAATAGTTAAAGTAGAAATTACTAATAACGCGCATAGGATTTTGTGGGATTTTAATGATTGGTTAGCCATTTACCTTTTTTTCATTTAAAAAATGAGCTATGCTGGTGTCACATAAAGTGGTACAAGTTGTACCACAACTCGCCCACATGGTGAGTTGTGAGTGGTAGAGAGGTGACCTCACATGGATCTACCATCATCTCTCTAACACTCATAACTCACCACGTGGGCAAGTTGTGGCACAAGTATTATTCTTAAAAAAATTGAAACTTTGAAAGTCAAAACTCAAAACCATTTATATTTGAAAGATTTTGTTAATGAATGTCCTAAATGCATTGGTTAAAGTGCATTTAATTCTTTATTAAATAATGTTTTTATAATTTTTTTTTTTCACAAAAAAAAGTCAAACTATACACATGTATACCTAAAAAAGCACAAACAAGACAAAACCCCGATAAATTTATGCTTGTAGACCGATGAATCATTAATGAGTATATTAAAAAAAAAACTATGTATTACAGCTCATAATAGAAAATTTATTAATTTTAACTATAAGTTACTTGTTAACATTGAAAAAAAGTTAAAGTCTAAAATTACAAAGATCTTTTCATTAAAAAAAAAAAAAAAAGGCCTAAATTACTAAAACTTCCAGCAAGGAAGAACAATAAACAACCCTAATTGCAATTGCTTCCCTTCTCATATACTGAAATATCCCCATGTACAAAGTGCTTGGGGGTCGAGGGGAAAAGAATTCGAGTTACGGGGTTAACAGCATGTTATAATTATTTCTCAAAAAAATTTATTGAAATAACAATTGAACAAAGTTTGAATAAAACTCTAATCAATATCTTTTTATTTTATTTGAATTTTGACAAATTCACCATCAAATTACATTTTCTTATTATATTCTTTATGCTTGCAAATTTTTCAAAAAATCAAAGATCAATAGCTAGCTATGTCATTAATAAATATTTAAATTTCAAATTTTTATAATCTAAAATTATGTATAAAAGTAAGTTTATGAATTAAATAGCAATTAATACGAAATTTGATTCGCATTTTAAACATAAAGAACATTAAATTTAGTGGATAAATTTTCAAAATAAAAGTTAATTAATTTTTTCAGTGAGAGTTGTAATCAAACTTTGTTCTAAAAATTAAAGGGTCAGATAAGTTCGAGGAAAGGCTCTAAAACTCAAGCACACAGGTGACAGATGTTGACTCTATGATTTTGAGAACGAATAGAAATGTTACAATTTTTGTGCTTTAGGTAAAGGAAAGGTTTTTATAAGCTAGGTTACAAGAGCTGAATCTCCCACCTTACATCCATTATCTCTCTTTGAAGAATTTATATGGATAAAAAAAGAATGTATTTGAGAACAAAATCCTGAAATTAAGGAAAGATTAGGATGGCAAATTTTGCGCTGGAGGACATTGATTTGACCTTTAAGATGGAGCTTGTGTATGACAAGGCTTTGTTTTCATCGAGCCCTGTTTTTAATAACAAAATTATTGAAACCAAAGGGCCATTTTTGCATTAAGAATAACAAAGCCAACCACAAATGGGGCATCATGAATGTAAAAAAAGAAGATATGTAATGAAAACGAGAGGCAAAGCCAAAACAAATTATATAAAAAAATAGCAAACCTTAGCTATATGTGACCTCTTTAAGGTGTTACTTGGGCTTTTGACCCTTCATAAAGAAAAAGGAAAAAAGAAATAAAGAACGGTCTTCCTTATGCCTGCAACATAATATTCTTTTGACGTGGCCAAATATGTGTGACGTGACCAAATATTGTGGTAAGTGGTAACATATAAGAGACCAAAATGATAGAAAACTCACTTGGGGAAAAAAAAAAAAAGGGTAGGGAACATAGAATGATATGTAATAAGCCCAAGACCAAATCTTTTGTGCTCAAAGATTAGGTGGTGGATTCAAATTAAAAGAGTGATATTTGGATGTTTCCTTTAGTCTTTTTACTAGTATAATTCATACAAAAAGAAGCAAAGAATGGTCTAATCTTAACTCATAAGTCTATTACCAAAGCAAATAAAAATTAGAGGGTGGTTCCCAATTAAAAGTGCCTATGGTGATGCTTTCATACTTCTTTTGGTCACATTTTTTTAATACATAAATCTAGCTACAAATTGCCATTCAATTATGTGAGCTAATAGATTATTAAAAGTTGAGGGAATCTTGGAAAAAAGGATTTGTTTCCATCAAAGTGTACCTTGTTAGCAATGTTACATTGAGGCTGACACATTTTCTAAAAAAGAGGCCCCTACCAATGGTTCCCAACTTTCTAAAGTTTTAGGTGCAATTTGAAAGATCAATCAGTGAGTTTTGGCTGGATGATTAGAAAGAAATATCTGTTTTATTGTATGGAAAATCACTTAGGACAATCATGGACCCAATGGATTCAAATTGATTTGAACTTTATGCAATGACAAATCTTGTTTTGGATCCATCAAGGTGCATTATTAGGTTTTAAAAAGTCTAGGGAGCATATCTAATTTGCCTACTCCATTGCACGTGTGCCAAGCATCAATCAAACTTATCTTTTTAGGGGGGGTTAAGTAAACGCTATAAAGCACCAATCACCAAAAGGTCTTGGTGATGGTTTTACCGTGGACCATTCATAGGGTCCACCTCTCTCTCTCTCTCTCTCTCTCTCTCTCTGTGTGGAGTCGCAAGACTCTTCGAGTACCTGATTATTTTATCTTGTTTCGCATATCAGTCAAGATGCTAATAAGGTCTAAGGAGATTTAAACCTAAACTTTATGGATTACTAGTGAAAGTTCCGTGCGTTGTGTTGCATTGCTTTAATCATGAATGTTCATTATATATATTTTCTAGATGAGTTATTATTACATAATTTTAAAAATTTTTCTAACTAAATGAATGATTATTATGATATAAAATGCATAATTTTGTATATTTGTCCTTACATATAATATCTCTAATTAAAATTATCAATAAAATTTTTTCTATTTTTTTTATAGTTCCTTATTTATTAAAGAAGATGGTGATTTGAACTCAAGCAGTTAAATCTTTTCTAATATTTGCATATTATTGTTACTTGCATATGTGGAAGTTGCAACTCGAAAAAAAAAAAAGAAAAAAAATGCAGGGTGCACAAGAGATTCTATGGAAAGACCATTGGTAAATATATATAAGTTTTAAAATTTTGATAATAGATTTGTAGTTGGTATAGGATTTAAATTTTTGAAGCTCAGATGCATGTTGCATGTTTTGTTAAAACACTTATTGTTACTTTATTTAAAGAAATTGATGAGAAAAAAAATAAGTTGATGCCTCTATCAATTGAAACTTAGATACATGTTACATGTTTTATTAAAAAGCTTATTGTTGCTTTATCTAAATAAATTGATAAGAACAAATAAGTTTATTTTGTTGTTGATAAAAATACTGGAAACTTCATTAATTAGAAAAAGACAATACATTAAGATGAAGAGCTTGCTCTAAGAAATAAGGATTCTCTTTCATCCAAACTAAAAAATCAACAATGCCAAGTTAAAAGGTGTGCAGGTTTGTTCCCTTGCCTACGTACATGTGAATATAAAGCTCAGCAAAAATCATATTGCATATTTTGTTAAAACACTTATTGTTACTTTATTCAAAGAAATTGATAAGAAAAAATAAGTTATTGTTTCTATCAATTGAAACTTAGATCCATATCGCATATTTTATTAAAATAGCACTCATTGTTATTTTATCTAAATAAATTGATAAAAACATATTAGTTGTTGTTTGTCTCTATCTAAAAAATTGTTTTTATCTAAAAAATGTTGTAATTTGGTGAAACTACTTGACGTAGCCATAATTTCTAATTCCAACATTTATTATATAGTAATGATATGATATAAGACTTGAAAAACCAGTAGACCTCTTCTCAAAAAAAAAAAAAAAAAAAAAGAATTTAAAGGTTACCATGACTTTTGAGTAGAATTTGTGATGTGTATTTATGTTTGTTCTCTCTTCTTTGCATTTGTGTGGTTTGTTGCTCAATTCCTCTGTGTTTGTTTCCTAAAAAAATAAAAATAAAGTAGCATATCAACTCGTAGAGATTTTTCCCTCTCTCACCCTCTTGTGGGAACGTTTTATTGTTCATTTTTCTTTTGTTGGTGAACTTTCTCTCTTTGTTAAGATTCTTTTCCACATCCGTAGAAAATTTTCTCAGTGCACTTGCATATCCTTTATTTTCATGAAAAAGGGTTGATTCATTAACTAAAAAGCTTCTCATTCTTCGTCCATTTCTCTCTGTGTGACTGACTCACATGTTCAACTCTCATGCCAGAAACCAAAACTGACAACTTAACCATTTAAAAATCTGCACCACAAGGCAGTTTGTAACATGACAACTATGTGAAAACATGATGGTCATAAACAAAGCTTAAAACATAAGCTTTAATTACTCTTTGCACCGTACAGCCACTACTTTTCCACTGTTTCTCAGTTAATTTTCTATGAGTGCTATGGCAAAAACCAACAATGCTATGTCATGTCATGTGCCAATTCGACCTTGTTTGCCATTAAACCATTGATAGTGATCTGATTCCTATCAATCATGGATGTGAAATAAAGAAAATAATGTGCATTATATGACATTCATGTGATGAGATCTACCATGTAGCACCAGAATGTGATTTAGATTCAAATCTCAACCCCTTCACATTGAGATAAACCATATTTGATTGTGACCAACATATCATAATTGGTGAATGAAGGCCAAATTTATGAGGAAAAATAATGCAGCAACTATAATAAATTTGACAGTGAGAAGTGATTTAAATACTTTTAAAATAAAATAAAATAAAAGTAATGCATTTTCAAATCTCTCATAAGATTTAGAACAAGTCAGGATCCTTCAATTGTGAGTCTGTGACCTTTGTCCAAACTTATATGGCATCTTTCTTTAAGCCTTGCTATATATAGACACTGAAAATATCATATACACTCTTCACTTAACCCACCACAGTACAAAAGTGAGTAAGACTTTTCGTTTTTTCCCTCAAACATTTTTCAGTGACTTGAATGGAAAAGAGGCTATGGAGGTGGCAAAATATACCGGGGAAAAAAAAAAAAAAAACCATACAGCAACTGGAAAAGTTCACTCAAATTTAAACAATGAAGAGGGGTGACCATGTGTGCATGGCTTCCCACAAAAGATTATGGTGCAAAACCAATTATGTTAACTGACACAAATTTTTCGTCAAAGGCCTTATAGCTAAATTGACACCTCTCCATGTACAAAGTGCTTGGGGGTTTAGGAGGAAAAGGATTTGAACTGCGGGGTTAGCAGCATGTTGTAATTATTTATCAAAAAAAAAAATGTGACAAAATTTTCACAAATAACTAATACAATGATTTGTTGTAACTTGTATGTGTTTAATAAAAAGTAGTAATAGCGTCTCTTACAAAAAATTAGTATCAATGATTAGTAAAGTGAGTCTGTAAAAGCAACGCTGCTCTAATTACACATTATGATTGTCAAGAGTCTTATAACTTAATTAGTTGATACATCTTAAAGACAAAACCACGTAAAGGATCCCAAAATTTTCAAATCTTTAATTTTTACAGCTAGATTTAGCTAAAATTTCAAAAGATATATGGTTCCCCTCAAACTACTCAAATATTAGATTTTTACACTGAAATTTACGTAAAATTTACAAAAGATATATGATTGCCCCCCTCTCAAAACTCTTCATATTTCTTGTATTACACTCTGAAATTAGTTCATTTTTTATTAATATTTGTTATTATCTTGGCACCCTATTCTTAAAATTCCAATTCCACCTCTAACATTTCTTGATGTTTTTAATAGAAACATCAAAGATTCAAATCTTCAACTTTCCATTATAATCTCTTAATGTTCTAAACGGAAACATTCAAGATTCAAATCTTCTATTCCCATTATAACTATACAATAATTATTATTATTATTATTGCAAATTATGGTTTTAACAAGTTATAAAACAGTTGCAACTTGCAACCAGAACATTAGTTAGTTGGTGTAGAAAGTTGGAACAACTCAAAAAGATAGAAGTACTCTGTACTCGAGCAGGCATAGGAAAATCGCCACACTGTCTTGCTAGTACGTTACCACTACTGCATGTGGGAATTTAACTAATCATTATTGCTTGGTGAAAAGGACACCACGCAACCATTCGTGTGGTACTAGTATGTATGGCAAAATTCATATCTCGAAGTTGAAAACCATTTCTTTTATTTTTATGAAAGATAGGCAGAGGCAACCCTATTTGTTTGAGTAGCCTTTCACCAAAAATACATTTAAAACAATCAAGGCATGTGGTCAGAGGAGGGACCATTTCAGATGAAATTCATATTTAGCTGGATCCTTGTCCTTTTTTTTAACCTTATTAGAGTCAGAGATGCTAAATTATGATAGGTGTAATATCACTTTTTTGCGTAGACCTATTATTGATATTGCACCAATTACAATATATAGACTCAATACTTGTTAAACAAAATAATTGTAATTTTTTTTTGTTCACTCGATTTATTATTGATGAGATATATACTTTTACTTTAGCCATTTTTTATTGTGTTCATATCATAAGTTTGTTGGCAAATTCATGTCAAAGTACCCATCAATGTTGGCCAAATTGCACATGAGAAGTAATAAATAGTATAACGAGAAATTAAAGCATGGTGATGGAGATTGAAAGTCTCCTAAGCTAGCTACAAATGATGCACCATGGGGTCCATATCAATCAATAATATTTGGTCATGTAAGATATATATGATATGTACCAAGAAGATAATGAATTAAAATTTATGGTCAGATTCTGCTTAAGGATCTTTAATCAAATCAGGGTTCTCATCATTAGGATTCATTGGATCGAGTAAGGAAAAAGAAGTACTTCTTCAAGTTGTCTACACTTTAGTGGTCTACATCAGTGAATATTTTTTTGTGAGGCTATATGGTGAGGTTGCTACATTGCAATTACTGTTTACCAGATTTTTTTTCACAATAAATATATGCTCATATACCTCTCAGTTTAAAGGAAACTTTATTACACAATTAATAATGGAAGTTATACCATTCTTTTTGTCCACCATGAAGCAAAAGCTATATAGTAGAGTCTTTTAAGATGGCCAGTAGCCTTATTTATTGTTAGGAATTATTTATTTATTGATAAACACTTACAAGATTTATGGCACTTGATAATTATAATTTTTTATTTTCATAAGTCAATAATTACAACGAAAGAGGAGAATTTAAACCCTAAATATCATGGACACAAGAAGAGATGTCAACTAGTTAAGCTATAGAGTAATACATAATATAATCTTATATTATAATATATCATATCATAGATATGCATAACTATGGAAATAGTTTACTACTTTATATAATTCTTATTTAACATAAGAAGCATGTCTACACATTATTCTTGGGAAAATCCTCCCTCCCAAAAAATCCATAATTTTATGTGTGACAAAATAAAACCTACATTTTCAATTGAATCAATTTAAATTCTACACAAGACAATCAAAATCTCCATCTCAGTTAGTTAAATTTACCATGAGAAATATAACACAAATACACACAAAAAGCATTGTCCAATTCAACCCTATTGCTTTCCGTTTTATTTCCTTACATTAAAGAGATAGGGAAAAACCTCAACAACAAAAATGTGAGATTTGCATTGGCATAATTAAAAGTATAAAATTAATTTATCACATGTATAAAACTATATTTTTCCCCACTATTACCAAGCAACAATCACAAAGTGATTTTTATTTTAATTTTTTTTTCCATCATGCATTGTTATCAATAGAGACCAAGGAAGCATATTTGGCCAATATTTCTTCAAAGAAACAAACATTTGTGAATTTAAGAATTCATATTCAAAAATGTAGCCCGTGACCTCATTATGCCAACTACAATATGGCATGAGACCACATTTACCTAATATTTTACAACAATTATATATCCTTTTTAATTTTTAATTTTTTTATGTTAGTCATTTGGGTTTGGTGCATTAATCTCAATTAAGAACTCTAAGTAAGTGTGATGTTGTCCCTTCCACTCAAGGACAATGAACCTTTGTTTGTTTTCTTAATCCTTTACAGCGAAGACCGCCAGACAGCATGACGATATATGCAGCTTATAAAACTATATATATTATCATATTCCTCGCTCCATGTGCGCTTTCACTTCTTCTCCATCAGATTCCACAAACTGCCTCGATTCTATAAAACAAAACCATATAGATCTCCATCAATGCCTTTCATAATGATTACATATACTCATTCTCCTTCTATAGAATAAATGATTCAGTGACCTGAAATTCAAGTAAGTCATAGCAAAATAATAAAGAAAACCTATTTTTGAGTATAGTTTCTTGACCATAACCCAATTGAACCTTCCTAACACGATTTAATAATGCAACAAAAATCTAAAAAAAGAAAATAAAAAATAAAAAAAGCAAGACTGTCTATCGATCACCATTCACCATTTTTTTCAAATTTTGTAAGAAGTGGAAGTTTTATGCGTTGGGTATAACCTTTTATGCAACACAAACTCTCTTATTTTATTGTTCAAACCTCAAAATTTGATAGAAATATGTGTATGGTGTACTTGTTTTTACCTCCTGAAAACATTGTGAAGTTACAGAAACACATTCAGTAACAACCGCATGGCAGGCTCATCAACTATAAACCACATAAATTGATGGACCACCTCTAAACCTTGCTTATTAAAGAAGACATGACCATCTTGGTTAACAAATCTGGGGCTAAAACATTAAAATGGGTCATTGTGTCTGGTGGGTTTGATCATTAGCCCATCACTATCTTCAGGGAAATCCACCAATCGAACGGCTCACAGTTTGATAAGAGATAAGGAAACTGTTACTCCTCATTTTATCAGTTCCTGACTTCCTGTACAACTTAACCATGTCAATTTTATCTTCCAATTATAATAATTACATAGACTGGGATACAACCAGATAACCCAAAAAACAAGATGATGAAGCAGTCAAACTGAGCAATAAGAAAGGAAATTTTCTTTACACAGACATTCTCCACCACCATATTTATTTTCCGACAGCTTACTCCTGGTAAAAGTCTAACTTACAAAGTGAGTAACAAACAGAAATCCACTGTCAAAGTGAGCAATAAACAAATGAAATTTTCTTTACACAAACATTCATCACATTTCTGACAGCTTACTCCTGGTAAAAGACTAACTTACAAAGAGAGCAATAAACAGAAATCAAAATCATAAAGCTTTGTGCTCAGTAACTGAATGGCTAAACAAATAATGCCTTAAAGAAAAAAAAAGATATATGGATAAATCCAGAAAGCTATCCCCATCACCATCTCTAAACTAAAAAACAATACCAATTACAATAATAATAATATAATAAAGAAGTGCTCTTGGATCCAGATCTTCTGCTTTTCTTCTATAAACAAAACATGGGGTTCCCCCCTCTACAATCCCAAAACAGATTACCTGTTCTCTTCTCTCAGCAATGCCTGCAAGTCTAAGGCATCTCTTGCTTTCTCCTAGAGTCTTCTCCTTCACCTTACTTCTTTCAATAAACACACTTTTATTTTCTTGTTGTTACTCTATTGATGAGCAAGGACAGGCTCTTTTAGCATGGAAGAACAGTTTAAACAGCTCCACAAACGCATTGAAATCATGGAATCCTTTGGACCCAAGTCCATGCAATTGGCTTGGGGTTCAATGCAACTCAAATGGCCAAGTGTTGGAGATAAGGTTGAAAGAAGTAGATTTGCAAGGCTCATTGCCTTCAAATTTACAACCTCTCAGGTCCTTGAAG
Source organism: Castanopsis chinensis (assembly GCA_032878915.1). Taxonomy (NCBI): domain Eukaryota; kingdom Viridiplantae; phylum Streptophyta; class Magnoliopsida; order Fagales; family Fagaceae; genus Castanopsis; species Castanopsis chinensis. The sequence goes on along the minus strand of JAVQMG010000036.1, from coordinate 2,020,143 downwards.
ATCATTGCCCTATTATCAACAAATCTCACTGGGACAATTCCAAAAGAATTCGGAGACTATCACGAGCTCAGTATTCTTGATCTCAGTGACAATTCTCTCTCAGGAGAAATCCCAGATGAACTTTGCAGGCTAAGCAAACTGCAAACTTTATCTCTCAATTCAAATTACCTTGAAGGTGTAATCCCTTCCAATATTGGAAACCTCTCAAGTCTTGTGTATCTGACTCTCATGGACAATCAACTCAGCAGCGAAATTCCAAGGAGTATTGGAGCACTAAGCAACCTACAAGTCTTCCGAGCAGGTGGGAATAAAGATCTTAAGGGTGAGCTGCCTTGGGAGATTGGAAACTGCACCAACTTGGTTATGTTAGGCCTGGCTGAAACCAGCATTTCTGGAAACATCCCTTCATCAATTGGAATGTTGACAAGAATTCAAACCATAGCCATTTATACGTCTCTACTGTCTGGTTCTATCCCAGAAGAGATTGCAAATTGCAGTGAGTTGCAGAATTTGTTCTTGTATCAAAATTCCCTCTCTGGTCAAATCCCAAGGAGAATTGGAGAGCTGAAAAAGCTTCAGAAATTGTTGTTGTGGCAGAACAGCCTAGTTGGTACAATCCCAGATGAGATAGGCAGCTGCAGAGAGCTCAAAGTCATTGACTTTTCAGAAAATCTTCTGACAGGTAGTATGCCAAAGAGTTTTGGAGAGCTTTCCAATCTTCAAGACCTTCAGCTGAGTGTTAATCAGTTATCAGGTACCATACCTTCTGAAATCTCAAATTGCACGGCTCTTGTTAATCTGGAAATTGACAACAACAGCATTGTAGGCGATATTCCTGTTCTTATTGGCAATCTAAAGAGCTTAACAATATTTTTTGCCTGGCGGAATAGGCTATCTGGAAAAATTCCAGAGAGCCTCTCTGAGTGCCAGGAACTTCAGTCTCTTGATCTGTCTTATAACAATTTGTTTGGTCCAATACCGAAGCAGATATTTGCATTGAAAAATCTTACAAAGGTGCTGCTACTTTCTAATAATCTCTCTGGCTTTATACCTCCTGATATAGGAAACTGCACAAACTTGTACAGGTTAAGACTCAGTGGCAATAGGCTTGGGGGCACTATTCCATCGGAGATTGGAAACTTGAAAAGTTTAAATTTTGTCGACATTAGCAGCAACCGTCTTGTTGGAGCAATTCCTCCATCAATATCTGGCTGCCAAGGACTTGAGTTTCTTGATCTTCATTCTAATGGACTCACTGGTTTTGTGCCAGACACTTTCCCCAAAAGCCTGCAGTTTGTGGACATCTCAGACAATAGGCTTACAGGGCCACTGACTCATAGCATTGGGTCATTGACAGAATTAGCCAAACTCATTCTTGGCAAGAATCAACTTTCTGGTATAATTCCAGCTGAGATCCTGTCTTGTAGTAATCTACAATTATTAGACCTCAGCAGCAATAGTTTCTCTGGTGAGATTCCAAAGGAACTCGGTCAAATTCCAGCACTTGCAATATCTCTCAATCTAAGCTGCAACCAACTTTCTGGTAAGATACCATCTGAATTCTCTGGTCTTAGCAAGCTGGGAGTCCTAGACATTTCCCACAACAAGCTCAGTGGCAATCTGGACACTCTAGTAAACCTTCAAAACCTTGTCTCCCTCAATATCTCCTTCAATGACTTCTCGGGTGAATTACCCAACACTCCATTCTTTAGGAAACTCCCTCTCAGTGACTTGGCTGCAAACAAAGATCTCTACATCTCTAATGGGGTCGTAACTCCTGCTGGAAGCATGGGACCTGTTGGCCATGCCAGAGCAGCTATGAAGCTAGTTATGTCCGTCCTCATTAGTACTAGTGTATTACTAGTACTTCTCTCAATCTACATCTTAGTACGTGCCCGCTTGGCCAACAGCAAGCTCATGGAAGATGACAATTGGGAAATGACTTTATATCAAAAGCTCGACTTCTCCATTGATGACATAGTCCGGAATCTAACATCATCTAATGTGATTGGCACTGGGAGCTCTGGAGTTGTATACAGGGTGACAATTCCAAATGGAGAGACACTGGCAGTTAAGAAGATGTGGTCATCAGAAGAGTCAGGAGCATTCAACTCTGAAATTCAGACACTTGGTTCAATTCGACACAAGAATATCATCCGGCTACTGGGTTGGGGATCCAATCGGAACCTGAAGCTGCTGTTCTATGATTACCTACCAAATGGAAGCTTGAGTTCACTTCTTCATGGTGCTGGCAAGGGAGGTGCAGAGTGGGAGACTAGATATGATGTTGTTTTGGGTGTAGCACATGCACTTGCATATTTGCACCATGACTGTGTGCCTGCTATTTTGCATGGGGATGTGAAAGCTATGAATGTGTTGTTGGGTCCTAGCTATGAAACTTACCTTGCTGACTTTGGTTTGGCTAGGATTGTGAACAGCAATGGTGGTGGTGATGATGTTACGAAGCAAAGTCAAAAACCTCATCTTGCTGGTTCTTATGGATACATGGCTCCTGGTACTTTTCTTTTTCCTACCTAATTTCAATTAGCTTAATTTTGTTCTTCAATAATTTCATTTCAATAACCCACTAATAAATCTTTATTATTATTATTTTTTTGGTGTTCTTAGAGCATGCATCAATGCAGCCTATCACTGAGAAGAGTGATGTTTACAGTTTTGGTGTGGTTCTACTAGAGGTCTTGACTGGGAGGCACCCATTAGACCCAACTTTGCCTGGGGGTGCAAACTTAGTTCAATGGGTGCGTGACCACTTAGCTACCAAGAGAGACCCAGTTGACATTCTTGATTCAAAGCTTAGGGGAAGGGCTGACCCTACAATGCATGAGATGCTCCAAACAGTAGCAGTTTCATTTCTCTGTGTCAGTTCGAGACCTGATGATCGTCCTATGATGAAAGATGTTGTTGCAATGCTCACAGAAATTCGACATGTCGAGGCCTTAAGGCCAGAACCTGACATGTCAAAGGGAGATTTGTCAGAAGCTATTCGTTCCTCATCTCCTGCTAGGAAAGTAATTTTACATGGGTCTTCCAATTGTTCCTTTGCTTTCTCTGACGATTCAATCTAAGATCAGAATCAAGATTTCAAGAGGCTATTTGCTTTATGTTTTGTGCATATCCATTAGAGGAGGCAAGAACAATACAGGAGGAATTGTAGTGTAATTTTTGTTTGTAGCTTTTACTATATGTGGTTGTTGTAAATCAAAATAAATAATTTACTAGCAAAACTCTCAATTAAGTAATAAATATAGCCTTAACATAGGCAACATAATTCTGGAGCTTTAAGATTGTAACTTCCTTAATGCCTCCGCTATACAGGAGGATTATCTTGGGAACAGTGATGGCTTAACTGTCTCTTGAAGGTCAGAGAGAGACTGCAGGGTGTGTTGGAAGCCAATACAATGATTGGTAATTTTGGATTGATGTAGTTAGAATTTATTGTAAGGGAATGAGATTCCTCTCTCTCTCTCTCTCTCTCTCTCTCTCTCTCTCTCTGTGATAGTCTTTCCAGCAGTACCCACATGGTCCCAGGATACATATACATCACACGTCCATGTGCAGTCTGAAAGAAACTTAAAAGCAATAAAAAACTCTTCCATAAGGATATTAGTCTTGGTTTATAAGACTGTCTTAATCGGAAGCACATGTGCCAGCAGGACCATTAACTTGTAGACATACCAAAACAACATAACAATTCTAATTAAAGAATCGCTGCACATGGATTGTGATAATGTGAGCATAATAATAACACTAAAAGGATCATCGAGGTTAACTTGATCTTTAAAAAATAAAAAAGTTACTGTCTCATTTATATTGTGCACCCAGGCTGTCTATAACATCCACAAGAATTAAATTGACCTAACAGTTTATATAACATTCCAGCAGTGCCGGCCCAAGGCCTAGGCAAGTTAGGCCTAGGCCTAAGGCCCCACCAAAAAAAAAAAATTGCTTAAGAAAAAATGCCCCATTTTTCATATTTAAAGGCCCAAATTTTTATAAAATTATATATATTTTCTAAATGTTGCACATTTTTTTATTAGTGATATTAAAGATACCACAAATTTTACTATTGGTTTACAAATTTCTATGTTATTAATCACAAAAAAGTGATATAAACATTCATTAATTAAATTGATGAAGTTCATCAACGAAAGACAATGTCAAGTTATATTTTAAACATTTTATAGTGCTTTTAATTAGCGCATCTTTTTCATTTCTATTAAGACTCTCAAAGTACGAGACTAATAGAACCTTAACTCAATTGAAATCCTAAAATATTTCAAAAAGATGTTGCAAATGTGTTAAATCATCAATTATAGATTAATCTCCTAGGATAGTTTGAGACTTTGATTTTTGTAAACTAATATCCTACAAAGCCACACACCAAATGATATCTATCTCTCTCTCTTGAAATCAAAATATAAAATTAAAAATTAGATTACAACTTTATTTAACTATGCATCGTCTTATATCCAAAATAAAGTATATTTTTTAATCGCAATATATTTTTGTTTCTTTTTATTAATATTTATAGTTCAATTATGATATTTAATTCTCTATATGAAATTAACATTAATTTAGTTGGTATTATTTATGTATTTAATGTATCAAATTAACATTAATTTGATTGGTATTAAATAATTTTTTAATTAATATTTACATATTAAAGGCCCCGCATAAATTTTTCGCCTTAGGCCCCAAATTATGTTGGGCCGCCCCTGCATTCCAGTATTTACAAGTTCATTTTTTCGTAAAAGCTTTCATACATATTATCAAAAAGAAGCAGCAGCAGTTTTCAAACATGAGCTGTAGCAACATTCATACACAATGCAAGTAAGAAGGTAAATCCATCGCAGTTTATCTTCTTGAGTAACCACAAATCAATGACTAAACACATACACCATACAAACAACTGGATTTCATTAAGATGGTTATTGTGGTACATGAGAACTTCTACACTTCGTAATAAGAATGTTGATCCCACCAAAAGCATCTCTGCATTGTTACTTAAGTAATTCTACCTAGGTTAGATGACTCTAGGGTAGGCTGATGTAGTAATTTTTCTAGACAGAGCATGTGTTCCAATGGAGAGCGCAACCCTATCCAAATTACACAGTTTACATGTGAAGTGATGAAAATGGCTTAGCATCCATTGTTGAGGAGCCAAAAAAAATAAAACAGCCCCATTGTTGCTTAGGGAGGATGCTGAGACTCTAATTTCTTTAATATGATGCTGATAACACCCCAGTTGAACCCTCGGTATTGAAGCCAGCGAATTATCCTTGATTTCCTTTTCTCTTTTGACACATCCTGACCTCGGAGCCACTGCTTTGAGGCCTGGATAAATAAATGATCCACAGAAGTCTTTGACAAGCCAAGACTTGACTCATGATCACCGGATTTATCTTTCTCAAAAACCAGTTTTACCGCATTCTCTGCATCAACTTCACTTACTCCTTTCCTCAAGAGTGCCTGATCCAACAACAATGCTCACATAAAGAAATATATTTCCCTTAAGAATAACATAAAGAAAATGAAAGCAATAGTCCCATTCTTTACCTTTACAGATTTTCATGCAATCTATCCTCAAATTTTTTACTTTAAGATACCACCCACAAATATCACATTATTTTAGAAGGTTAAAAACTATATTCCAACTTACAAGTTGACGATAAGAAAACAAAAGATTTTGGGGTAAATCATTTAGAAAAAAAAAAATAATGGATAACTAAATAGTTGTCTCCCCTAAGGTTTTATTAAAAGAAATTCCACAAAAGTAACATCTGAAGTCAAGAAGAAGCAGCAGCTGACAAGAAACAGCTACCAAATAACTTTGAAAAGAGAAAGAAGGCCCATGGATAGAAAGGCAGCTGAGCTCTCAGAGATTTATATAATAACATGTTGTGATATTTGGTAGGATACAATAGTTTTTTATTTTAAGTATTTGGTAGGATAAACAGGAGAGCTTACCTGCTTGATACGCCTTGGTCCCCAACTTGAACTAGACCATCTAGACTGAGAAAATGTTTCCGCATACAAGCTATCATTTATAAACCCTCTACAATAAATAAAAAGGGTCAAACTTGCAAACAGAATCTATACGGATGAGTGAAAATATTGGGATACAATAATATATATAGTAAAAAAAAAGTGCTAAAAATAGTAATACATGCTTGAAAAGTGAGAAATGGATTGAATACATTTGAAAGCCTATTTTTTAAAATTGGTTAGTTTACACACATGCCCAATGAGTTTTGAACCCACGACCTTACCCTCCACCTTTTCTTATGGGGGAGGAGGTGCTGTCTGAGCTAGAACTCATTGGCAAGAATACCTTGAAAGCTTACTGAACAAGTTCAAATTGGTGAAGTTGTAATGGAAAATCAGTTAAAACTACAAATATGATTGAAAGTGCCTCGAGTCCTTTAAAAGATAACTCAGATCCACAGAAAAGAAGAGAGGGGGGAAAAAATCCCAGTTTCAAAATTTTGACCTCTAGGCATCAGGTAACAAGAATACAACATCCTACAATAATCAAGAATAGAAATCATGCAACTGCAGCTGTAATCTAAATTTATAAGCTACAGTCCATTGTTAGCAGCATCTGACTTATAAGAAAAAAGAGTGATAGCTTCAAAAATGGGAATCCCAAAATTAAACATTAACCTGAAGATTTGATAATGCTATTTCTAGTTCTTTTTTAGTCCAAAATTCTATTGTTGATGCAAATGGAAGTTGATAAGACTTAGGAGACACAAGAAGAGAAAATATTCTTGCCCAGTTGCAATATAAAGAAGAACAAATAATCAAGAAAGTTGTAGACCCAATCAAGTCAGTGACCATTTTAAAAAGTTACCAATGAACACCTTAAGCATAATGGATCTTAACTAATTACTTTTGCACCTTCTCTGGAAATCATCTATCACTGACTCCACGGTATCAGGTGAAAATCCCTTGCCATGCAGTTTCTTTCTCATTTCAACAGCTGTGAATGCTCTGCAAAGAAAGAAAACAAACTCAAAAAACAGATTGCCCTTATCTTCTTCTGCTCGCAAGAGCAGACACGCATGCTTGATACGTCCTGAAGCTATGATTTTGCAGAAAGTAATATTCTAACCTTGTTGCAAGTAATTCAATTGCCAATTTTTCTGCATCTTGCTTAGTTTCAAAAGCACATGATACATCCTGCTTGGAATCCTTCCTTTGATGGATACTGGACTTTTCAATAACCTCCTCAGTCTCTTCCATGAATTCATAGTCTACAAACGCCACATCATGAAGAATTTCTTTTTTCAGCTATAGAAATGCCTTAATGTCTTATGCATATTGCTAGAAATTTGCATACATATAGAGCCCAGTTAACAAAATGAGAACAACATGCTAAAGTTACATCAATGGTCAAACAGCAATGCAACATCTATAGATTAATCTATACCCAATTTCTTTGTACATAACAAACAAATATACAAAGGGAACACATGGTTTTAAGAATGTCACTCTTCATGCTTATCTAACCAACTGCATGGCCACTTTATTTTCAACTTAAAACATATAATATATTGTCTGCCCACTTGTGAATAGAATGAATGAATCTCATAGCTCGGACCTCATACTTAAAGCTCATGCATTACATAACCACGAAGTTTCCAGATCACCACCACCAACAGATTAAAATGTTATAACATAACATTGCTCACAAACATTGCACCATCAAAACATTACTCATAGTTTACCAATCATTCAATTTAGAAACTAATCTCAATTTTCTTTCACCACTTTGAATAAACTAAAAATACATTACATACCTCGTTCAAAATCATCCAACAACACATTATCCTTGAACATTTGATTGTGCTTTCGAGATTTATCCTCATCAAAAACTATACTTCTCTGCATTGTATTGGAACGGTTACTGGGTTTCTTAGAACCCTTTATAGGCAGAGGACTTTCAGGTTTGTTAACCTTAGAAGATTTCTTAGGAATGTACCTAACTGGAACCGATGAACTATAGTCCCTACTCTGCAAACAAGCGATTGCAGTAGCATTGTTCTTCTTCACCCTATAAATGAAAAGAAAATTACTATTGGAAACTACCACATGATTCATGTCCACAAATTTTCAACTTTCAGTGAAATGATTCTGTAAATTATTGATCTTTTGTTTGGTTGCTGAGAAATTGTAGGAAAAGAAAATAAAAATTGAAGCATTAGACTTGAGAGATTTCATTGATTGGGAAGTGAGTTTTTTTTTTTTTAAAACATTTTCTGAACTAAAAGAATAATACCCAATTCCAGAAAATCCAAAAAGATTATAAGTATATGATTTAATTTCCATTTCCTTCTTTTTCTAGGCAGCCAAACAGAGGGTACAAAAGTTATGAAGCAGAATTCAGAGAATTTTCTCACCAGGGAATGAAGAAGACTCGATATTGAAGTTGGGATGAGATTCTGGAGCTGAGATTTCCCGCCAAAGCCGCCATTTTTTGAGTTTTTAGAGACAAATCATAAACCCTAATTTGGGATGGCTTAGGGTTTTGTAAATTTGTTTTCAGGGGCGCGTGTTTGACAATGTTCTAGTAGGAGCGTGAATATTCAGTTTCTGTAATTTTCTGGGCCACGATGAATAAGATTTGGGCCCACTCATGTACTCAGGGCTCAGGCCCAAATAATTGTTTGCTATTGTTTGTTATTTGAGCCTAGATTAATGTTTCGTGGGAAACGAAGGCACCAATTGACATGCGTGCTTCTGAACTATTGTTTGTTGTTTAAATGCCCAAACACATGGACCCCACGCTAAGTTCTATGTTTGGAAGGGTGTGTTGTTTAAATGGTGTTTGAGTTATGTTATTCAAATGGTATTTGAGTTATGTTATCGTTTGGTTGTAATACATTAGGCCCACCTGAAATGACTACACCACAACTCTTTTCTCTCCCACGCCATCAGTTCGTTCTGAGTCTTTACCCTCTCAACCTTCCCAAAGCTCACTTCTCCACTCTCTCTTGCACAACGACAATCTCATCTCCACTGAGTAGCTCCCTTCATTAACCCTTCATTAATCCCACACACCCACCCGAATCCCTCATTACTCATCCTAATAGCTATCTGAGAGTGTTCATAAATTCATTAAGAACCAAAGTTATGAAACCCTAAATTCACCAAAATTATTCCCAAATCCGTACGGCCTGATTCATCTCCCCAACCACCGTATTTACTCGAATAGTCTAACCACATGGGCAAGATTTTTTCAAACTACTATTAGACTTTATCTCAAATCAATTTAAGTTCCCTTGCACAGTGCATCTACCATTAGCTGAGTATATTATGGAGTTTGCAGACACAACGTTTTCCTCCTCAGTCATTCCACCATATTCATCATCCTCCAACAACGAAGTTCCTTCACCTACGGTAAGTGTTTAATTTTGTTGTTCAAATCAATGTTCAATTTTATGGTTGCATTTGTTCTTAGTTGCTATTGAACAATCCTTTACCCATGGTGTTCATATTTCTTCACAATTGCTGTTGATTTTTGCTCCTGATTTTGGACACAATTTTCCTCTATGCGGCTATGCCCATCTAACAAAAGCTAAGTACGGTTTGGAAAATGGGCTTTTCCTAGCACAATAGGGTTTAGGAAAATGGGTTTTTCAGAAATAATTTATAAAGGCCTAAAATGTATATTTGATTTCATATAAATCATTTATAGTTGTGATGTTAATTTTGTTTTGTTTCCTCATGCTTTATGTAACTTGTCTTCATTGTAATCTCTTTTATATATTCTTGTAATAACTTGTTTGAGTTAGTTGGTAAATATGTTGCTCTAGCTATATCTGATCTTAATACATAATGCTACAACATGTTTGGTAGATTTTCTGTGCGAAGGACCATTTTCCTATTCTTCAGTTACTAGTATTGATGAGGATTAGGTTTAAGTTTGAGAAATCATAAAAGTAATTTAGGAAATTAGAAACCTTGAATTTACTAGGCAATCATGTACACTCTGTGTTGCCTACTATCCATGTTAGTGGATAATTTTGGCTTAAGTGTGTATCGTTTATTAGATGGTTGCATCATCCAATACCGAGGAGTGGAAGTTATGGCCTTCACCCATTGAGAAGCACTTTATAGATGTTTTGGTTGAAGAAGAAGCCAAAGGGAACATGCTTAGTGACCAAGTTAAAAAAGGACTTTGGACAATTGTCCAAAACGAGTTCAACCAACGAGCCAAAAAAGCCTATTGCAAATATCAATTACACCAGAAATATCAAAGGTTAAAGCAAAGACACCGAGTTTTTTCTCAGCTAATCGGTCAAATCAGAATGGAATGAGATTTTATCACTAACACGGTCACATTTAGTGATGCAGCTTAGGCATAGTCAATGGCGATGAGTATTATAGGTTTACTTTATAATTTTCATGTCGTTGATTCATGGTATTCATATAAATAATCCCATATATACCATATCTTGATAGGCCAACCCTAAATGCAAAGAGTTTCGTAAAAAGGGGCTAGATCATTATGACCTGCCAGGACAACTCTTCAACACGGGCACTTGGATTTCTACAAATTTCCTCCGCCCAACCAGCCCTTAATAGTGATGAAGAGCGAGAATTGGATGTTGCTTTCCTAACGCATGGAGTACATGTCAATGTCGAATCTGATAGTGGAGACGATGTGGAGAAGCTACCCAACCTAGTTGCAAGGCGAGGCAATAAATGTGCTGGAAAGCAACTATCTCACGCAGAGATATCGACAAGGAAGAAGAGGAAAGGAAGGCCCATTGAATATATGACCAATGATATCATGGAGTTCACAGACATGTCAAGGAAAAGGTGTAGTAATAAGGATAGCGATAGTTAAAAGGAAACTGTTGAATCTGCGCCGGTGGGTGATAGGTTCTCAATGGACAAGGCCGTTGCAATTCTTAATAGTATTGAAAATGTTGATGATTACACCATGTTTAAGGTCCTTAACAAACTCCATAAGCTCGATAGTAGGGCCACTTTCATCATGTTGAGGGTGGATAGAAGAAGGGGCTGAATGTATTTAGTCAATAGTTTAATATAGGAGAGTTGGTTAAAGAAATGGAGCAAGTTTGGACTGCTTTTGTGGGGTTGCAGCTACTGTTTTTGTTCTTATGTGTATTATGCTAATTACCACTAGAACCATTTTTTGTTGTATTGATTGTATGGTTTAGTGGGGTCACATTCTAGTGTGCTAAGGAATAATGATCTTACTATATGTGAACTTATTGTTAATGATGGTAGTATTTGCTGGTTTGTTAAGGAACCATTTACTTTTTATTGTTAAAAAGTAGTTTTGGTGCTGAGTTTATTGTATAAACTTTTTATTAATGATTATTCCCACATTCTGGTTTGTTAAGGAACCATTATTTTGTTGTTAATAACTATTGTTGTGTGATGTTGTTTGCTGCAAATTATGTTGTTTGTGCCCAAGCCGTGTTGTTAATAACTACTGTTATGCTGATTATTCTAACTATCTTTGCTACAAATTATGTTGTATTTTCCGTCTTTGTTGCAAAGTTCTATAAATATATTGTCCTTCTAGATAGACTATTACATATATAGAGAAACAAAACATAACCTGTTGATAGATGAGAAATCACTGATCCTTAAAAACATCCAACTAATGGTTTAAAACATTCTGAAGCATGGTCTGAAACATGCTAAGGAACAATGCTAAACATGTGTTAGCTGCTATGTCAAAAAACCCTACACAAATATGGGTAGCAAGGAAACACAAAGTGGGCGGCATATCACTTTCTTTCACACCGTTGGCATAGTGAGTAGTAGTGCAACAGGTGCGCATAGCAGGCACCATCCAACGAACATAATCTTCATCATTCTTTTAGTCTCAGCAATGGGTTGGACAGTCTCATGCATGGCCTTCAATTCCTCTCACAAAACACAGCTCTATTTGTAGTTGCTGGAAGTCCTCTGCATATGACAATGGCATGTTCAATGGAATACACCATTCAAAAAAACCACATTGATCCCTTGGGCAACATTGGTAAAGCTTGTATTGGTTCTCATTTTGCTTATCCAAAATCTTCACACTTGCTCTTAAGCTGCACAAAAAGTTCACATTTCGAAACCTAAGCCCGTTGTCAATATCATTACGCATTACTTTCAACATTTGCAAAAGAAACCAAAAAGTATTAAATTCACTGCGTTATCAATGTATAATAATTTGCACAAAGCCACGAGTTCAGTATCAAGTTTAGCATCAAAAAATTGTAATATGTGTTATATAAAAGAGTTTTGTTCAAAACAAGCAACAATGTAATACGCATGTCCACTATAAAAAGATCATATCTCAATCCATCACTATACGTACAAAAAGATCATTTATGAATCCATCACTATCACCAAAAGCTTTTACAGTTGCTAATGTACAAATAAAATATTACTCTTGTTACTTCTCTTGTTCTGAATTTTCACGAAACCAACTTGTTTTACCTTGCTAAGGGTGAGTCTCCACTTGAAAATAAACTCCTAAGGATTGTGGAGTAACTCCTGCAAAACTATTTACTCTAAAGCCTTGTGGTAGTAATATTGGGTTAGGTGTTTATCCAAAAACATGCACACTTTATAATGTTTAGACTCCAAACAGCATCTATTCTTACTTTCCATGATGTCTATTGCAGATAATAATGGACTACTTTTAAAGGCCATGACTTAAAGCCACCTTAATTTAAATTAGACACAATTACTATTTTCCTTATTTTGGAAATTACCACACACATGGTTGAATACCTGAGCAATCTACAAAGTACTTTGTCATCTTCACGTTTTACAACAAAATCATCTATTTATCTGAATCTTCGTCTCTATTTTCACATCCCACAACCCCAAAATTGGTATCTTTTCACAAGGTTTCCTCCATTGGGGGTCGATGGTTTCTCCCCATAGAGTGGTTTAAAGCATCTGGGTATCTCACAAAACCCCTCTCACTAAATTGACACAGTTTTTCAATTAAAAGTATAGAAAAGGAAAACAATAATCTTGTTACAAAACCCATTAAGAACCAAGGTCGAAGTGTTCTTCAAACCTGGATTTGCAGCAAGCTTGTGGATTTTTGGTGGTGAAGTGGGACCTTCTTCCCTTGGCTTTGGCAGCGAGCAAACCCCTAGTTGTTGCTAGGTCATGGACTGCTAAAAGGAATGGATGATATCCGACGAAAACTGAAGCCCAACCGTGAATCATTGTTTGCATCGATGGAGATGAGATATGCAAAGTATAGGAAAAAGTTGCGGATTGTCGTCTACCTCAGTTCCTTCTCACGAAGGAAAGAGAAGCTTGAGTGGCACAAAAGGAAATAGAAGGCCTCAGACGCTTTAGGCATTTGTCTTCTCTCCTGATATAATAAATTTAAATTTGTTCCATTCTCAGTTTTTTAAAAAATAAACACACACATATCAAACACACAATTTATTTTTCAAACACTAAAATATATTATTTGAAATACGGTACGAAACACATTTTTTGCTTTATGAATACTATAAATAAGTGTTTTTCACAACACTTTTTAAACCACATTTTTCACATCATTTTAAACAATGTTACTAAAACTCCTCTACCAAACGAGCCATTGGATTCATTGTTTATGTATATCACATTGTTAACAACGATTTTTTCTTAAATTAGGTTAGAATAGATTTTTTATTATATATAAAGAAAAAAAAAACAATTATTATTTCATGATGAATTTTTTATATTATTATTATTATTATTATTATTATTATTATTATTATTATTATTATTATTATTATTATTATTATTATTATTTTGTGGGTAGAGAAAGAAATACATAAATAGAAATTAGAAAGCAACAAAAAGTTGAGGACAACCGTTTGAAAAATAATAGATTATTCAAGTCAGAATAAAAAAACATCCAAGTATCTAATAAGTCCATAGGTCGACTATTATACAACACAGAAAGGCTGGATTGATTGGCACCCATTTTGGCTAACCCATCGGCACACCTATTAGCTCCATGAAAGCATCAAAGCAATGGTTATGTTGAAGCAAAGAAGTTAATGAGCTAATCTTGGAATGGGCGGTTTTGGGAAAAAAGGGTAAATAAATATGACTTTTATATATAGTATTTGTTAAATATTCTATAGAGTTGTGTTAACGGGCATGGTAAGTTGCCCACTATCACATTACTTTATGTTAGAATTTTGGCCAAAATTGGGAATTAATACTAATTTCCAAACAATATAATTAGTAGGCACTATTACAAAACTGCATTTTTTACTAACATCTAGAGTCTAAAAGACTCGATTTTGAGCTTATAAATCAAGTCTCAAAGACTCAATTTTAGTGTTCTGATTTGGCGTTTCTTCCTCGTGGCGTCTACCTAGAAATTGAGTCTCTAAGACTCGATTTATAAGCCAAAAACAATTTAAGTCTAAGTCATGTACAATCCATTTCCAAAAATCGGATCCAAAACCCGAGACAAATCGGAGCAAAGCTAGTCGAAACTCTCCACCAAGTCTGCCGCAATTCCTCTTCCTCACCGTCGTCAGCCAAGCTTTCCTCCCCCTCCTTCGTAGGACAGCACTGAGAGATTCGAGACACAGCGAACCGAGTTCTCGTCGCATCGGCCCCATGACCATGGCCCACACCGAGCTGAAGCCACCCATGTTAGTCTGAAGCCACCCACGCCGACTTAAAACCCACCCACCTATGGTCCCACGCCAATTTGAAGCCACCCACTTCGATCTCGATCTTTGACTGAATACAACTCATGTTTCTATTTTTGGTTTTTTTTTTTCCTCTCTCTTTCTTCTCTGATGAAAGGTTGTAAAGGGTGTTTTAAGGGTTATAAATCGAGTTTTAGAGACTTCATTTCCAGATGGACACCATGTAAAAAAATGCCACATCAGACATAATCAGACCATGAAAACCGAGTCTTTGTGACTCGATTTATAGCCCAAATTTGATTTTTTGAGATTTGAGATATTAGTAAAATATATTCTTTTGAAACCGTGCCTACTAACTATATAATTAGAAAAATGGGCTTAATTCCTAATTTTGGCCTAGAAATTTTGTCAATCATTCAGTTTTATATAAGTATTTTGTCAACTTTTTTAGTTTTAGGGTCAACTTTATAAAAAATTTCCTATTTATTCAATTTTTTTATTAAATAAGACCAAAATTATTTTAACCTTAACAAGTATCTCACGATGCTTGTTAACATTTGTTTACTCTATATTGTACTATGGAAAATTTTCATGGCGAGGACTACTATTCCAAAAATGATAGGGGCTAATAATAAGTAACTTATATATGATCCAGCCACAGGAAGTGAAAGTGATTCTTTGAGTCCAAACTAGAATATTTGAAGGATGAAAATTTATTACGAGGAGTAGGACATACTACACACAACGAATAATATGGAATGGAGATTTCAAAGGTACGTAGGCGTACATCAATACGTTGTTTGGTTCAATATTGAAAACATGCATAGGTGGATCTTGACTCTTGATTATGCTTTGGGATCTCCTTTGCAAATTCCCATACTTAAAAAAGAGCGCTTGCGAAACCTTGCATAATAGAAAAAATATCATATTTTAGTTAGTTAATTTCAAAATTTATCATCAAGTTATGTAAATTTGTGTAAAAATATATAGTTGTTATAGGAACTACATAAATTTACAGTGACACTATTTATTTTGCTTTTATTTCTTTATTTTTTCCTTACATATCCTAAAGATGAAAGAAGAAAATGGATTCTGGTTGTCATGTGCGAAAAAAAAGAAAAAATTAAAAAAAAAATTCAAGGAAAAACAAATGATATTTTAAGGAAGTATAGTGTAAAATAGAAAATCTAATATGAGATATTTTGAAAATGGAGTATATAAAATAGGAAAAAAAAAAAAGAAAAAGAAAGTTTTTATACTAAAATAGACAAAAATCTCTTAACACAAATTGATACAAATGCTCTAATACGATCCTATCTGAGATAATGTCGGACCATGGATCAGCCCTAACTAGTAAAGGCAATATTTGTACATGCAATCTTCCAAAATCATTAAATTGATCCCATGGTTCTGTATTTATAATTATATTTTTTTCATTGAAGGCTTCAAATATGAAATATAGAAAGAAAACTTCAAATATATGTAAGTTCTATTATAATCTTTCTTCTTAGTTAACTATAAATCAACAAGAAAATATGATCATTTTTATATTATGAAAAAAAAAAGTTCATCCTGCCAAATATACATTGTCACTAAAGTATTGATTAAAATGCACTTTTAAGCCTTAAAATTTAGGGTTTTTTTTTTGGCATTTACGATTTAAATTTTTCACTTTGGCTCATCGCATTTGATTTGATTTTTATGTTGGTCTTAATGTTTATTTCTGTTATTAATTTGACTATCCATAGTATATTTTTCTTCATACAACGATGAAATTTCAGTAACATTTAAGAACTAGTATTTCATAAAATAGTTAAACATAGAAGACACTTAATGATTATTCTAATTTGTTCATAATTTTTTAAGGTGGTAAATAATAATTAGAGCATGCAATATCATTTTCACATAGTAACACTATTTTTATTACACACCAATTATAACATCACCTCAACAATTGTGAAAAAGTTTGTGTAACCAAAGTTATTGATAATAGAGATTAATTTGCTACCTAATTCAAATTTTGATAACAATAAGGACAAATTTTAGCTACAAAATTGGTTGTAACTTAAGATTACAACTTTCTTTAAAAAATAAATTAACATTACTACATATTTTGAAAATCTAACTATTGGATTGCATGTTCTTTACACTCTTAATATACGTGTCAGATTTTCTACCAATCGAGTATTATTTACTATATGATATATAAGTTTATATTTTATGCAAAATTTTAAACTACAAAAACTTGCAATTTAAATGATTTATTGATGATATAGCTATTGTTCTTTAATGTTTTAGAAATTTTGCAAGTATGAAGAATAAAAAGAAACTGTAATTTAATGGTAAATTTGTCAAAATTTATCTCCAATAAAAAGATTATTGAGTAAAGTTGTAGTCTAAAGTCACAACTAATTTTGTAGCTAAACTTTGTCTTAACATTAGTATGAGTACTAACAAATTATACAACAATTTAGGTCTTGGATCCATTATTAATCAATAAAGAGATTCATAGTGAGCCTAAAATATGAGACCAAGAAGGAACAGCCTATTTTAAAGGAAGAAGGAACCACTTAGTTACGATGGTCACTATTGTTTTTCTATTAATAAACTTTTTTAACTGCTACCGAAACTCTCTATTATTTTAGAAATGCAACTCTTGGGATAGAGCCAGTTTGGAATTTTGGTTTGACTTGTTCTACTATTTCCTAAATTCCAATCTACTAACTCCAATTTATGAGCCAAAATAATTGTTAAAATAGATAGCATTCTGCAAGAAGTTATAAAATGCCCAAAAGTTCAAGTTAAGCTCATAATTTACCATTTTCTGGTGCCAAAAAAGAAAAAAAGAGAGAATACATTCAAATCTCATGTCAATGACACTTTATCTAAAGTTTCACAGTTTGTGGTAACTCAATTATGTAAGAAATGCAAAAAAGATGAATATCAATGAAGTGGACAATGAAGGCTCTAATAATGTTACATTGAAATATTAACCATGTATAACATAATAAATAATGTTGTGAATCACTGGGCACAACTAGTCTCACACTCTTACTCAGTTCTCCAAGCATATAAAAAATGGCAAAAAGTTGTTTTTGATGAAGGGCTTTCAGGTGCTGAGGCTACTGAGTCGATTATGCTGTCACTATCATTTCCATTGCTGCTGTTACTACCATTAGGGTCACCATCTGCTTCACATTCTAGTGTGCCATTGGGATCACTAGTTGCTTCACATTCTAGCGTGCCTGGCTTGAATATGAACAAGCCAGGGCCTGAACCGTGGATAGTATGCAACCAATCATGCACATCCCATAAAAGTTGTACTGGCAAATTGTTCAGCATCACGGTCTCATTACCTCTAAATCTCCAATTCAAATTCATAATGCGAATCATCATTTCCCCGTCAATGCTAATCGACATTTCAGGATCACCAGGCCCGGATAGAGAAGTGTCAATGACAATTTCATGTTCTCTTTGACCATCAACTAACATGGATCTTGTACAAAAAAATCTTTTTCCATACACAATCTCTTTCTTGTACAACAAGATAGCCTCTTCTAAGGTTGGTCTTGACCTGGTTCTTTTATAAGCCTCTTTCTTCAAATCCCCTAGCAATAATACCACCTCTTGACCACAAACCATGGCAACATAATAATTAGACCAGGGATCTGGGTTGCCGGAAAATTTTGTCTGTCTAAAATCCCAGAAAATATCCACTCGTTTCCTGTCTAATTCAAAAGATTTGAGACCTTTTCTACCCCAAAACTGCCAAGTCCTCAAATCAATTTTGCAAGTATATTGATCTTCATTAGGAGGAGTTTCCACCGTGATGCTAAGGGAATGGTGGATCAGGTTCTTGCACCATGTCACCGTTACATTCCGGCACAATTCTGCTATAATGGTTTGGTAAACAAAGGTGACAGAGGCCTGAGGGACTGCTTTATTCGTTGCCTGATGCTCATGTACTTTCTCCTTGGCTGGTGGTTGATGCAGAACTGGTTTTGGATTGGGAAAAGGTGCAGCACCCAAAATATAATTAGACATTTTAAAGAACTTTTACTAGGAAAAGATTGAATTGAACCTGCAAATGTGATGTTGATACAGGATTGTCATTTGAAGCTCTTTGATCCCTGGTCACCAAATCCATATAAACTTCAATGCTACCAAGAATGATAGAACTGCATAACAATATAGAAAATCTCCTTCAACCTTCACTTAGTTTGGAACATCAGCAGCATCATAAGATATTGTCTATTTGAAGTAGAGACATTAAGATCAAAGATATGGGATGAATCAAAATTTCATTTCTATTATTATCAAAGCCAAGAAAATCATTGAAGATGTTTGAATGCCTAAATTATGTTTATAGAAGAAATAAAGGAAACCGCTGTACCAAATTTGCAGGCACCGAGTTGAATGGGGAGGGAGGCTCAAACTACAGGTCAAAGAACTGCCAAAATGTTATGTAAGGAAATGGTGAAACTGTGGGAGGTTTTGGAAAAACTGACATGAAAAGGTTAGTTTGAGGAATGAAATCTACTTTGAGGCTGTCCTTGAAGTGTAAAAAGCATAAATATTTTTCCTATTAATAGATTAATATCTCTCTGATTTTAAAATGATGCCATGAAGGTAGGGTGGCTAACCATGGGAAAAGGATCAAGAGTTCATTTAAAATTTTATTTTCTGTATCTATATTCTATAGTATATTATTTTCTCTATATATTAAGAGGATTTAGAAAATTAGTTATGGCTCTAAAAAATGTCAAAAATACTCCGAATCTAATTAGATAATTCTTATTCTTAAAAAATAAAAAATGGGGTTATAACTGTAATTCAACAAAATTAAAAAAAAAAAAAATCTACAAGATAAATTTTTTTCCTAAAAATTAGCACACTCGCTATTTAAATTTAGAGAAATGATATGTTTACAACATTTTGACAACAATATAAGAGGAACTACATCCACAATATTTTCACAACAAATAATAGGTGGATTAATTGTTATTGGTTCTAATTTGAATTTACTACTAAAATTATTTTTCTACCCCACCAATAATAACCCGTAACAACCAACCATATAAAATTTATTATGAAAATGTTGTAAAAAAGTTGTGAACATAGCCTTTCTCTTTAAGTACATTTCACGCACGTTTAATACATTTTTTTTTTCTAATAACGAGCACACACACTAAACTTAGCAGTTTGCTCTATTTCAAATCCTAAATTTTAGTTTCTTAAAAATTCATTCTTGTATAACCTCGCCAAAAATAAATAAATTCAAATTGAAAAATTATATTAAACTAAAAAAAAAAAAAAGACTTATCGCCTGTGTAATGAGGCTACTGTCATTTAAAATTTTAAAAAACATGACATTTGATATACCTTTAAGTTTCCTAATATTTTATTTGAACTATGAAATAAATTAATTTCAAATGTCGAGAATCTTTTTCCCTAAACCTAACTTAGGTGCTCCTATGACCACCTTATCCATTTTCTTGGAACTAATCTATCTATATATATATATATATATATATCTAAAAATTGAAGTGTAACATTTATTATTACTACGCTCTTATTGAGTTACATCAGTAATCATGTCATTATCATTATTTTTCCAATTTTTCTAATATTTTTTTTAACATCTACGTATTTAAAGTGAATAAAAAAACTCTATTATTTAACAATCAAAATATCATCTCTCTCTTATTTTTAACTGTACTTCTTATATTAATTTTTCAACTTATTGTTACACTTTCTCTAGCTTTTCTCCACATTACTCTCTACCTTAATGTCACTCTTTTTCCATCTTCCTTTATTTTGGTTCTTCTTGTTCTCATCCTTTTGCGATAAATTTCTCATTATCTCTTTCATTCTATGTATAGTTTTTCTACACAAAAAAGGCTCTCTCTCTCTCTCTCTCTCTCTCTCTCTCTCTCTCTCTCTCTCATTTTTTTTTTTCATTTTTTGATGGATTTTTTTTTTCTTGCATCTCCACTTTAGGTTGATGAATTTTTGTGTTCTTTAGAAGTCTACTTAAGTTGTTGTCTTTTTTCTTTTCTTTAATTGTTAGGTGCTATCCTATAATCCTATTGCATTACGAAAATAGTGTATAAGAATATAATATGTATTAAGAGGATTTAGAAAGTTAGTTATGGCTTCAACAAATGTCAAAAATACTCATAATCTAATTAGATAATCCTTATTCTTAAAAAATAGAAAATAGGGTTAATATTGTAATTCAACAAAATTCAAAAAATAAAAAAATAAAAAACCTACCAGAGAAAATTTTTTTCCTAAAAATTAGCACTCTCTATTTAAATATATCTCACGCACGTTTGATACATTTTTTTTTTCCTAAAAACTAGCACACGCTAAATCTAGCGATTTACTCCATTTCAAATCCTAAATTTTAGTTTCTTAAAAATTCCTTTATGTGTAACCTCATTAACAATAGATAAATTCAAATTGAAAAATTACTTTAAACTCAAAAAAAAAAAAAAAAAAAAAGCTTCATTGCATGTATGGAGTGCGTGTGATGAGGCTAGTGTTATTCTATTCACATAATATAGCTTGGATAATTTGGTGTTTTTACTATATCTATTGTGCTATTCCTCACACATTCTCTCCAAAAAAAGTACTTATTCTCTTTCCCAATTTTTTATTCTTTCTTGCTACTCTACTTTAGGTAGATGAATAATTCCACACTTTGCATGGGTCTATGAATAATATACATACAAAATCAAAGACCTCATGCAACATAAGGTTCTGCCTTTTGATGTAATCTTTAAAAAGATAATTGAAATACTCTTAAACTACATCAGAGATAAGAACAAATTTAAAATAAGGATTCTTTATTTTCTTTAATTCAATGTTTCAAGACTTTTCCTCTCTCTCAAAAACACAAAAATCTTTGTATTTCCATTCACAATTTTCACTTCTACTCCTTTATATACTATGCTCAGAACTCTTCATGCATCTGATTTCAAATACACCCAGACCAAAAACAATCATTTACCTTCAACCTTTCAACGTCACCAACATAACTCTAATATTGTTGTACCATTTGATCCTAACCGTATGTGTAGGTTGTGCCTAAGGAAAGGGGCTTGCGTTTTTTATTAAGTGACAACAGCTTATAGTTTTGATATTGAAGTCGAATATTGTGGATTTTTTGAAGGCTGTGATTAGCTTTAAGTCTTTGGGTGTTTGGGATTTTGGTGTCAGAAAGTCATAAATATATTTTGTTCTACAATCAAAGAGAAAGAAAGAGAAGTATTCTAATTGATTATTTATGAAGTTGGGTTTTTTTTTTTAGAACTCATAATTTGTAGGTTTCTTTGTAGGTTTTTTAAATGCAATTTTTTGTTGTATGAACCATAGTGATAAAAATAAACATTGATAATGATTTCAAAGAGTTTTTAGTTAAATTTTTTTTAAAAGGTACAAAAGTCCAAATAAAGGCAATTACATTTTGATAAATTAATGTGTTTTTAGTCAATTTTTCTTTGTTTAATTGCATTCTTTTTATGCTGATACTTACACATGATTCCTAAATTTCATCGAGAAAATGATTTGGGTGTTTGAGATTAGGGTCTCCATATATGGTTGTGAGAATGAAGTGGTTGAGGAAGTATTTGAGTGGTTGCTTAAATTTATTTAATTTTAGGATATAAAATATTTTATTCTTTAAATTTTTATTTATAGATTTTAAAATCATTTAATCATTTAACAAAAATAAAGTCTACTTTTAACAATAAATATTATAATATGTTTTGGTCTTATAGTGTTATACACTTTAAAAAAAAAATACAAATTAAGAAAACCAAGTTTCAAAGCAGTCAACAATAATGTAACAATCATAAATATTATATAACAAAATAAGTATTATATATAGTTATTAATATACATAAAAATAATTTGAAGTAAAATTGTAAAGTATCCGCACATTACTCGGGACATTATCTAGTTTTAGTAAATAAGGCGTTTCTACAAACGCTGGCCAAAAAAAGTGTTTGATGACAACTAACAAAAATCCAAGTATGGTTGAGATGGTTTTGTGCTCCTTTGATTATATGAATGCCTTTCGGGGAATTGAGTTCTTCTTTCATTTTAATCCAGCCATGAAATCAAAATTTTCAAGCTATAATAAGTAGTAAATTAACTGAAGTAGTTGAGAGCTCCATTTCATTCCCTTGTGCCTGTTGACATAGAACTTTTCCCTAAAAAAAAACTAAATAAATGGAACCTATACGAACAGTTTTTCCACTATAAATAAAGTTTTTCAGTATTATAGGTTGAACAATACATATTCTTAAGTTTACATAATAGAGATGGTATCAAAAGCTGCTTCAGATACACAAAGAACACAGAGTATTACAACCAGAATATATAAGCTAATATGATTTGAATTACATAAAAATATTGCAGAATATTAATCAGCAAAAGAGAAAGGCTCCGCCATAATCACCGCCAAAACATCATCAGCATCCTCATAGAAGAAGTAAGCAATTTGGAACTTGAACACTAATAGTAGTCACTGTACAAAATTTGAAAGGAAAAGAAATTAGTGGCAATAAAATTCAATGCTGTATATTGTGAAATCCTCAAGGTAGAATTAAAAATTTCCCGCGAGGCGAGGAGCGACTCCTTCTGAATTCAGGCATTGATGTGTTGCTGCCTTCCTTTGGAAAGCGAATTAGACCATTTGGAACCTTGTTATCGAGCTTCCCAGCCAATATGGGCTCAACAATTCCTCTGAAAGAAATGGGGAATGCCATTTTAATTAACAATGACCATATGGTGTTACTAATATTTCACATAACTGAAAAAATAGAAAGACAACTCTGTATTCAAGTCCCTTAAGAGAAGTTTTTCATTATACCTTGGTTCAAGATTTTGGGAGTTCCTCGAGAAGTTCTGTCGAAGCTTTTTCATCTTCAAAGCATGCAGAGGTGACTCAAATAGGCCATGCTCATTTTCTGGCTCAGAGAGGTCACTCTTTCGAGGTGCTTCCTCCATCTTTTCACCAGGAACATCCATGTCAGATAGCAATGTTGTCACCACATCAGACTTCTGATTCCTAGCAGGCATTTGATGAGTCCTTGCCTTGGCCTTGCTGTCAACTTTGCTTTTCCTAATGCCACCTTGCCTGACATTAAGAGCTTGCTTAAACTGCTCCTCTTCATGTTCTGGGTAAACTTTCCTGGTGCTTACCCTCTGGAGGCCGCAGAATGCATCATAAATGTTATCCTGCTTTGATGGTTCATGTGAACCAATATGTGCTCTTGAATTGCTATCTGTGGAAGGGATCATTGACATTGCTGCAACAGATTTATTAACTGAAACTCTAGCCGGGAATGGTACTTTCGCAATGGGTTGGTTGTCCAGTGTATCAGATTTGATCCTGCTCCTAAAGACAGATCCTCTATCGGTGGACAATGATCTCCTAATAGGAGGGGACGGTGACCTTGGCTTTCCAGAGCTTGCTAATCTTTCATCTGCTGGGAAAGGTACCTTTGGCGTAATCTCCTTGTCAGCAAACGCAGAGGGAAACCTTGACCTTCTCTGCTTACCAGAAGAGCAACTCCTAGCCTGAAATCAAAGTTCATCACAAGATAGAGATTATCCATTTCTGTTTATTCCTAACTTGTCAAGTTTTTTTTCATATAAATTTCAAGTAGTATATATCACAAAACAACCATTCTAATGTATTCACTTAAACAAATTCGTGATGGCTATTGACTTACTTCAAAGCTTTTAGTATCATCAATGGGTCGCTGACTAGTTTCAGGCCTCAGGCCAGCACTAGTACCACATCTTGGCATTCTGTAGGGTGAAACAGCTTTTGGTCTTTGGGATTCAATAGTGCTTCGAGTATTCCCAGCTTTCATTTGCTCTAGTTCTGTCTCCTTCCTCTCCACTGCCAGTTTAAGGTTTGATATCTATATAGATAGAAAAAAGTTAGAAAGCTTTCACGTAAAAAATTCAAAATGTAGAATTGAACAGGAGAATAACTGAAAACTAACCTCCTCTTTAAGGTCTCGGATTTCACCAGTTTCTTTATTAGATCGGGCTGCCCCAAGTTCTATGGAGGCAACTCTTTCAGCAAACTTGAGCGTGCTAATTGTCTCCCCAAGAGCATTAACCTCGGGGTTTATATGTACAAACATCAATGTTTTTGCTTGCCCACCTATACAAGAAGGAAAAATGGTAAGAACAATGAAAGAGATGAAGACATTTGGAGGCAGTTTGGCTTAATACGTTACCTAATGAATCCTGCAATACTTGAGTAAGTTTGCTATTCCTATAAGGAATGTGTGAACTCTTTTGTGCAAGAGCAGATATGACATCACCGAGTGCAGATAGTGATCTATTTATATGTTGGGCCTCCTTCAGTCTCTCACCAACAGCCTCAGATTTATCAACTCTCTCACTTCCAGCTAAATCCACTAGGTGGAGGCAACCCTTAAGAATGGAATTAGAAACTAACTCTTTTCCATGGACATGGACAGTCAAAACACTGCAAAAGGATAGTCAGAACCAAAAACCACTAGTTAAAATAATAGGTACTAATAATAACACTCAAAAAAATTCCAAACTTCAATTAACAAAAGCACCTACCTATGTGAACGGCTACTTCGCTCATTTAGAGCTGTAGCACCCACGGCACGATTCTTTTGGCCAATCCTCATCAATTCAAGAACATCTCGAGTACATGTAACCCGAACCAAACTTGCATCGGGTACATTAAGACCATTCAATTGAGAGTTGTTTCGTATATCTAATGTGCATGGAGTTAAGGTACTGAACTAAAAATATAGTTAATAAATTTAGTAAATCCTCAATTCAAAATTTTCAAACCCAAATGGGCATAATGTACACAAATGCTTATCATGTTATTTAAATAAAGAAAGTAAATCGTGGAAAGGATATCTTCTGTTAGATCCATCACTGACTAATAGATCTCTAACTTGTTCATTGTAAATTTCGATCATTTGGACTCCAACTTCATATTTTATGAATTCTGCCCTTTCCTTTGATATTTGAAACAAGTCGCGAAGAGCTCGATAGTTTACACCCCAAGTCTCCTCAGATGTCAAATCTGGGCCACTCTGTAAAAGAAGATAAAGTAACATTATAATTTAGATCGTCAAAAAATAATGCTGAGACAATAGTGACATCGATTATCTCATAGTTTTTCCTTCTACTTTCTCCAATGGCTAGAGAAGGTTCTGAGTTCATGAAACAATTGTGTGCTTTCACTTACAAAAACACCATGAAAAACACACCATCCAAATAAAATTCAAAAAGTTATAAATCTAAGAAGGATCCCATAATATTAAATGGCATTATGATGATGATATAATATGCAATAATGACACTGGGATGAGCCTTATGCCAAAGTTTTAGGGACAGCCTGATACTCATGATCTTATAGAATATGTATCAGATTCATTGAATGGTGTGAAATCTACAAACAAGAATAACAATGTTTGGAATCTTACCATTGTATATGTCTTCCCTGAGCCCGTCTGTCCATATGCAAAGATGCAAACATTATATCCATCTAGAACAGACCTGATCAATGGTTGAGTGTCAACATATATTTGCTCTGCACATGATAGTGATAGTGATCATCAGTAGTTTCCAAAAATATATCAATGTACAGACTAGAAGTGACATATTAGATTCATTGTGTTTTAGCTGATCTTAAATTTCCACTCAGTTCTGCATTTCTGACATAACATCAATATGTTTTGCTTATAAAGGAGCTAGGTAACTAGATCCTTATTCTCAGTCCTCCAAAAAAAAACCCATATAACCATCATCATTTTATTGTTAACATTACTAACAGTAGTTAAAAAGAATAATCATTAGTTCATGATCTCCATTCTGAGTTTTTTACTGTTAAGTACTTTCAATATCTCCATTTTTGGGTTATTTACCCTTTCATTACTTTCAATAAAGCTATGCAACAGGTTCAAACAAAAAAATGTTTAAACCAATCCCATAACTTGCAATGTAGTTTATAAGCTACACTGAAAACCCTGCTTTGGATGGGAAAACTACCTTGTGTGACATTAGTGCTAAACACTTTATTGAATGAAAATACCCTCCTTGCATCTTTGCCCTGCTTAAGGGGATTGACAATCATGATATTTCCATTTTCTCCTATGTAGTCCACAGTAGACTGCCCATTTGATTGCCCGGGTAAGAAAGGCCTCACTCTACAATATACCCTAATGGTTCCTGTAAGAAAGTAAATTTATTAGTTAAGCTTCATATCTAGTAACATACAAAAATGATCAAGTTGAAAACTTTAAAGTTTCAGATGAACACCTTTGAGGTCTTGGACTAGATTGTAGAGTTGGCGGTTTTCCTCTAAAACCTTGTGATAGGATGAGGAGGCCACTTCAAGCCCCTTAATATGATGCTCTGAGGCAACAAAAATTGTAATTTACCAAATCTTTATAGATAAACCTAATAATACAAGTGACTGAGGCCCTTGTATCTAACCACAGGAATATTCTCAAAGAAGATCAAGTCTCTAGGTTCTCACCAAGCCTCGAAAGTTGTTGCTCATACTTTGAGTGAACCAGTTTCACCTCTGATTTTGTCTCTTCAAAAGATAATTTTAGGTCCTAGTTATCAAAGAAGGAAAACATCACTATAGCATTGATGGAAGGACATGTCAAAGATTAAAGTTTCAGTTTGGCATAGAATCCCATGCAAGAATGAATATCCAAGAGTTACGCTACATTTAGTTTGAGGAAAAGAAGCTGCTAATGTAAAATTGAAACATTGTGAAAGGAGTTTCTCTGTCTGTGAACAGATATTCATACCTCGAGCTGTTTCTGTTGAATATCAATAACTTCTGTGTTGTTGGCAGGAAGATAGACATCTGGCCGAACCGCCTCACGTCTCCCCCCACAAATGCAAAATTTTGACAAATCACTTGACGCCAAACTAGTTCTTTGATTAAGATATTGTGAAATGGCTTCAATAAATTCATCTTTTGATAGGGAACCAGTATCACCTTTCAATATTTTCTTCAAAAACAATCCAAGCTACGGAAAATAGGGGAAAGAAAATTATAGATTAGTTACTGTAGTGAGGAAAATATAAGGATGGTACTAATATTGAAAAGTCGGTCTGGAAATACTTTTGCATAGAAGTATTAACAACAGATTCAATGACACTCCAAATTCTTAATTACCTGAGTGCCTTGAGAAACTAGCAGTGCTGAGAAATCTTTGACCACCTTACTGAGCAAAGTATCGATTACCTACAAATTTTACAATGAAAAGATCTTCAGTTTAAGGTCAAAAGAAAAAGATAACTGTAATTTCTCACTATCATAACCTTTTATAAATTCCTTATGGGTAAACAGTAAACTAGATATTCATAATCATATTGGCTTGAGATTGAATTAATAAGTTTTTTTTGCAGCTAGCAACTGATATTTGTATGCCATATGCATGAAGATAACAAAAGTCTTTGTTGCTAGATTGCTCGTGTTTGATCTTATATCATGTGTATTAGAGAGCTGTGTCTGCAGAAAACCAAAAATAACCTGCAATGCACAACAAATTGGGAAGGATCTTACCTACCATTGCATTCAAAGGCAAGTCTTCAATCCCATTACTCTCTCTAAGGTAAGCCTGTAGGAGTCCAAGTCCAAAATGATCGAAGAGGAAAGCCAGTGCATTGGCAGTTCTGGATTCTTCAATTGAGACCTCATTAGAAAGATGAAGAAAATCTAACAGCTGTTCATATTGTGATGACTCTGATTCATCTATTGATTCATCAGCACTTTCATTGCTTAGAATGGAGGATGGAGATCCCTTTGGAAAGGATGTGATCCTTACAGTGCCTCCATACCTCCAAACCCCAACTCCACCCGCTAGCTTCCACTCGTAAAATCCTTTCAGACACAGAATGCAGTCCACAACTTTACTTGATGAACCCCCCTGGATATCCAAGTTACTCAATCAAAGACTAGTAAAGTACACACACACACACTCTTTCTCTCTCTTTCAAGAAAAGAAAATCAAATTTACTTGTCATTTATTTGAAATAATAGGTTGTAACATGCATGATTAATAGCATATGCAGGAATTGAAAGATAAGCAAAACCTTTTCCAAGTCGGATGCTTCAAATGTCAAGAGCTTCATTTCTTTAACAGCCTCCAAGAAATTCCTCATGTTCTCAAAATATTGAATTGCAGACTGTGCTGCTCCCTCTGTAGACTGAACTGCAATCACTGAATTGTCCACCACCTAGATAAATTCCAAAACAGAAACAAACCCCAATCTCAAAATCAAAAGAGACCATGAAGTTTAGAATAAGCCATGCTTATAATTTAAAATAAATTCCATATCAAGCAAAACTAAGGTACGATTTCTTAAGAACTGTACTCTAAGTTTCTCAATTAAATTCAACCATACGGCTGTATTGGCTAATATGCCACACAGCTAAATTTAATTGATGTTAGGTGAAGATAGTTTCTTTTGTGCTACACCGGTCAATGCAACCACATGGTTGAATTTAATTTGAGAACCTAAGCTACAATACCTTAAGAGCTGTACTAGAAAAAAGAACTTTCCAAAATAATTAGAGAATTTTAACAAAGTCTAAGATGTTAAGCAGTTTTTCTCCTAAGAAAACATTTTGAATTCCATGCATGCATATATTAAAATTAACAAGGAAATAGTTAGAAAGAAACCCATCTCGGACTTGAAAGAGTTTATTAGTCAAGTTCTTTATTATAAGAATTGAATACATGAAGATTGTTTAGCACAGTTTTGCTTGTAATGAAACATGGACATGATACAAAGGTAGGAGTCTGTATATATATGTAACCTTGAGAACAGCACCAGGGTTGACTTTGTTGAGGACATTGCAGAGAATGAGACCATTGCGAAGTGCAAGGCAGAAGTCTTCCTCGGAGGGTTCTTTGGGCAGTGCTGATGATGCGCCATGGTCCATTTGGCGTAGCCATTCTGATGCTTGGTACCTCCTTGAAGCTGAAAAAAACACACGCACACTAGTTAGTTAAGGCTGGACTACAAACCAACTGTGTTCTTGACAGTTGAGACATCAGCCACCCCAAGGAATAATAATAATAATAATAAGGAAAAATTACAATTTAGTTCATAATTCAACATTATCATAATTTAGTCTACAAACTTGCAATTGCTTTCTTCTCAAAAAAAAAAAAAAATCAATTGCAATATTTGAATCCTAAGATTTGTTTTAAATTAATCTCGTTAGGGTTCAATTTTCAAAAAACTCCTAACCATAAAACTTGTAGGACTAAATTGTGATTTGGTTAAACCATAATGGGTAAATTATTTGTCAAAAAAAAAAAATGTTAACTTAGACAGAAGTCTAATATTTTAATTTCAATTAGAGGAATCAAATATAATAATTTTTTTTTTGGTAAACCGGAGATTTATTCATATAAAAAGAGTAATCAAATATAATTATCGAAACCTTATGAATCAAATCGTGAAAGGGACAAAAAGAGGCATATAATGTACTCTAAAATAGGTAATTAAATTAGCTTTTAAACCTATATTTCAAGGATGGTTTCAAATTAAATCCTAAATTTTAAGTCTATTATAAATTAAATTTTACGGCTTCTTCAAATCTTCAAATCAAACCTTGGTTTTTATAAATCATATCAATTTAAACCTTGGTCTTTCAGGTTTAATTTTTTTGATTTTGATAAGGGGTATAAATTGTTCTGATTTTAAAAATCTAAGATTCAATTTGAAATTAACAAAACTATACAGTTTAATTTGTAATAGTCTTTCAAGATTTAATTTGCTATAGGATTTAAAATACATTTTGTTATAAAGAAATATAGCACTAAATATTGTTACAAAATTAGAAATTCTTTTCCCTGCCGAACCATACGATAATTAGAATTTAGAATTCGTTCCAATAGGGATTATTGGGCTATAGCCAATAGAGTGTAATCCATCAGTATTCTCTAAGAATGGTGTCACGGTGAAAGCAGACTAAAATGATGCCAAAATGTATTATTAGTCAGCATGGTGTAGTACATGTGAACATTTTAAATTTTTGATACAGGTTGGGTAGGTGCAACTGGGCAAGTGCAACAACCAATTTAAATATGCCAAACACTTTTTTTTTTGTTTTCCCTTTTAATTGAAATTGAAACATGTAGGTATGTTTTACGGTTTTTGTCTGCCAATGTGACTCTGGGCACGAATGCATGAAGTACTTTTTCCATCTTTCTTCAGCATAAGTTTTCAAACAAAAAAGAAAGAAAAGAAAAAGTACTTGTTAATGCATAAAATTATGTCATCAGGTAGAGGCGTAGAGCACACAACCATTTTTATCAGAACCTCCATAAATTTTTCAAGTTGAACACAACCATTTATAGATCATCAATGTGATTGCGTAGTGAAATTTGTGTCTTCCTAACTTTGTTTGGTTAGGCATGTTGGGAGATTAAATGGGCATTTTTAAAACTCAAAACTTTGTTTTACAACCACGAATCTTCATCGTTTTTCTTACAATCACTCGTTTTAAAATGAAAATATAATTTTTCAACAGCTGCAAATGCACCGATTAAATTATGTCACCTTTTATCATCTACCTATAAAAATTGAGACACTACATCTCCTTAGTTGTAATGTTTCCTTCACTGTACCAAAAATATTTATGTTGATTGTAAAGGAGGGCTAATTCTAAGTCCTTGTAGCCAAGAAGTATTCTACAAATAAAACATTAATGTAAACCTTCTTTCGGCTAGAAAGAACACCATAAAAGGGGGCCTAATATATTTGGACCCACATTACAAACTTATTATTAACCCTTGGATCACCGCATTTTGCGCAACATTATGATGTTCTGCATAATCTTTTATTTTAGCTTTCTCAATGTTTGATGATTATGTGACCACCAAACCAAACCCACCCACACCCACTTAGATCTCAGCCCAATAAAGAAAAAGGAAAGTTTAAGTATTTGAAGTTTGACCCCTCCAAAAAAAAATTACCACCAAAGAAAAATAAAATTACATTTTAAATATTACATCTTAAAGGTCGTTTCAAATTAATCCTAAACTTTTAGACTTGTATCATGTAAAATCCCTAATCAAACCTAAAAAATTCAATGTTTGAATTGATATGATGTTATTAGTTTTGGATTTTATTTGAAACATTATAAAATGTTAGGGTTAAATTTAAAAATCTTGGAATTATATGATTTAATTTAAAACCACAGCTAAACACAGGATTTTAAAAGGTAAGTTAGTAAAAAATGGAAAATAAAAATAAAAAAATAAAGTGGAGGACCAGAAAAAAAAATTCCAAGAACTGTGCAACTACAATAACCAATATCTCGGAAAAAGAGATTACTGAATTTTTATTCTATATTATATTTCTCCATGAGCTTACTCTATTGTAGTCATTATATAATAATAATTATAATTTTCCCATAAAGTAGGAGGATTCTAAATTACTCATAGTGGTGGTGGTAGAAATAGTACCTGCTTCTTCAGCTTTTCTGTGAGCTAATTCATGGTCATTAATAATCTCTTCAGTGTATGAAGCCTCATTGTTAGCAATCAAAGCCTTTAATCCTCTTAAGTTCTTGCAAGGAGAGGTTAACATTGGATTTGTGTAGCTTTCTTGTGGCATATTTGCCTCTCTCTCTCTCTCCCTCTCTCCCTTACAAATATATATTCTTAAAGCCTGCAGGGATATATTGTATTAAACAATGTTCACTGCAAAACAACCGCAGAAAGTTCAGTTAAATACTCCAGAGTCCACACTATCCAAAGCTGAGAATATATAAGGTAAAAAGTTGGAAACAATTTCAATAATAATAATTAACATGCACTGAACCTTAAGCCTAGGTACAATATAAAGAAATGGACAGCACAAAAATTAAGTGAGATAGTGATAAATATGAAAGCATGAACCACTACTGCTAAAACCTCCTTAAAACGCTCTAAAACAATCACATTTTGAATTGAGGAAAATGAAAACACAATGGTTTTTTTCAAACAAGAAGTAAGAAAACAAGGACAGAAAAGTTTAAGAAAAGACTCTACCTCTAAAGGGTGTTGATCCAAAGTTCTGGGAAAAGCCAGGAAAACTGAGCAAGAAAATTGAGTTTCAGTGGCAGTGAGAGGTTAAACCGTTAAAGTAGAAGAAGTAGATCTGATCTGATTCCAGAAAAAATGGGATTTGAAACAAGGTTCTCGTGAGTTCTGAAGGAGCATTCAAATATACAAGCGGCTTAATAAATGCTCCAATGTGAAGTTGAACAGAGAGAGAGAGAGTTGAGTTTTGTGTGTAAGTAAAGAGAAGAGAAATAAAAAGACCATGAAATTGAAACGTTGGTGGTTTGGCCAAGAACTAGGACCCAAATAAAAGAATTCAAAGCCATGACACAGTGAATTAACGGAGTTATACTTATATCAAGTCGTTACAACTTCTATACAATATATTTTTTTTTATAAAGAACTTTTATACAATTTATATTGAATATAGAGAACAGCCAGAGGAGGACTTTTAGGTAGTTTGGTAAGAGATTTTTAGTAATGTTATTTAAGTGTTATGAAAATATGCGTGAATTAAAAAGTGTGGTGAAATTAAGTGTTGCGATGTTTAAATATTGAAAACTGTTGTTTAAACAACATTATCCAACAGGTTATTTTTCTTCTCCAAAAAACAGACAACTTTTATCTGATTTTTTTTTTTTTTTTTTTTTTGATTCTGAATTAATTGGTAGATTTTTTTTTTTAATTTTAAATTTGATACATTGATAGTTAGAAGTAAAAGAATTTAAATTATGTATGTCTTTATTGGAAATACCAAGAGATCTTAATGGAGCCATATGACTTTTGGCAAAAAAAAAAGTAGTTATTAAAGTGTCTTTTTTCATAAACTTGCTTTAAGTTTGAATTTTTTTTTTCTCAATTATTAACTTATAACTTTTAAGGTCTCTTATTTTCACTTACAACTATATTTTTACTTATTTCCAACAAATCAAAAATTTAATGAATCAATAAAAAGTTAATTAATACACACTTAGTGCCAAAAAGTACCTGCCTAAGTCCTTTCCCCTTTTTTTTTCATGGATTTAGCGTTTGTTTGGTACAATATTCTTTTGGTTAAAATAGTAAAATACATTTTACATCTTCTAAATTTAGGGTTGCAGTGTGTTCTCCACAACACTATTGTCAATGTGTCCCATTCCTTATAGATTCACAAATTTTTATCGCAACCCTAGCTACCCAAAAACATTGATAATTTTTTCTAATATTTTTCTATCCATTAATGACATCAAATAACAATGAAATGAGCACATTGATACTACTGTAATACTTGAGAGGGTACATTACAAGTTTTTAGAGTTAAAATACAGTAATTGATATAAAAGTGATCCAAAACTTATAGGATATAAAGTCCATTTTAGCTCTTATTTTTTAACTTTTTCTAAAAATGATTTGTTTGAAAAAATTATACCTGCAACAAATATATATATATAAGTTTTTTTATTTTTTTATTTTTGTTAGTTTCAAAAGAAAAGGAAGCTTAAGACGGCGTTAAACTTTGGGTTCAGGGTGTGGTTTGACTTGAGATGGACATTCCACGTGGCAAATTGGGTGATGACAAGTGTGGTCTACATTGGGACCCTTGGATCGTTGGACTGGACGGCAGGATCTGGCCTAAATGATGAGCACAAGGTGCTTTATAAATCTTTGAACTATAATGTTTTTTGTTTTTTATATTTATATTAATATTTATATAAATAAATAACCCTTTTATGCTAGGCTAACGTTGTTTACCAAATACATGTTCCTTAATGCTATGTGTTTGCCACGCTGCATTTACTCTTTCATGATGAATAAGTTGTTCCAATCTATTCCTTAATTGACCTTCGTGCTGATTTGATTGCAGAACAAACGAGTTGGACTATTAAATTTTTGCTTTGATTTAGGGCAATTTATATAAATATTTACTAAAAAAATTGATTTTTTCTTCGCGCTACAAAAATACTTATTTTTTTATTAATTTCATTTGTACGTACTTTTTAAAAAGTAATTAAGCTCTCTCTAATCACACAAAATCAACCATAGGCCAATCTTCATGGTTTACAACTTGGAATTCATCTTTTTTTTTTTTTCTTATCCGAAAGATCATATAATGAAATCGTAAAGGAAAAATTGAGAATAGAGAACAAAATTATAGTATTTCAAAGTTTTGACGCAATTTTTACAATTTTCCCCCTTTCATTTGTGGATCCATATTTTCAATTTTTCTTTTTTTTTTTCTTTTTAAAACAAAAAGGCCTCAATTGGATAATCAAGCTGGTTTTCTCTATCTGTAAATTACTATAATCTTATAAACTAAACCTTGATTCTAGTAAAAAAGAAAAGGACATGTTTTCTATTAGTCAATTCTTTTTGACTTTTGAATATTTTTGTCAAATAGTTTTGCATTGCTTTAATAAAATAAAATGGGCATCCAATGGTGCTTAGAGCTAGCCATTTCAGCCACTATCTATTGCAACTTATTTAAACTATTTTCATATTATTGATATGTTTATCAGCATTTGGTCTTACATATTGACTCAACCTTCAAGATTCATATTTCGACATAGGCTATCTTTTTCTCACTGTACCATTTAAAGGAGCCAAACTAGAAAGTTACAAGAATAGTTATTTTCTCACTAATTCCTCTTTTTGACTTGGGAAGCGCAAATGAGAATACATATTTTCCCCCTAATCCTTCTTTTTAACTTGGGAAACACAAATGAAGATATGGTAAGCATCACTTTGGAGAACTGGTTAATTCTTGACAGCTATGGCGAATTCTTGGATAATGAATCAACACATATCAGTCACTAAATTGATTGATTGATCCTATTCTCAAGCTCAAGGTCATATTATTAAGGGTTAATAATAAAAAAATTAGTGTAGGTTCGAATTTTGATCCCTCAAATTTTAAAATTTTAGACTTAAATTTTAAAAAATAAATAATTTAATCATCTAATTTTTACTTTTATTTTTCTTTTTATGTCATTAAGGGGATGCTAAACATCATATTTTTAGAAATTATATTGAAGCCAACTACATATTTAAAGAACCAAAATTGAACTAGGCACATATTTAAGGGACCAATGCAAAATCACACCAACCGATTATTTAAGGGACTAAAGTTGGACTACTCCATCTTAAGGGACTAAAATCGAACCGATCCCATTGATAGAGGAATAAATTATTTTCTTTTAAAAACTTTAATAAAAAAATTAATTTAAAAAAAAATATAAATGATTAAGATCCAATTTATCTCAAATTTTATGAACCAAAAATATAACTTACTCTATTATTAAAGTTGTAGTAAAATGTTGCCAAATAAAGCTCACCTATGACACACAAGAAGTTCCCACTATTATTCTCCCTCCCATGACCTAGTGTTTGGTGAAGAATAAGATGGTGGGTGAGAAATTAATGGCAGGACATTAACCTCATAACCAAAGTAAAAAGTTATTTCTTTTTACCTTTTTTTTTTCACACTGTGAACCATTTTCATCACAGACAAACATGAATCCAAAATCACCCACTAGACACGAAATTGGAGTGGGTGTCAATCAAATTTAGAATAGAACGAGCTTGATACTGCTTTTAATATTTTCTTCTAGTGCTTAGTGGTGGCCGGGTCAAATCCAGTGATGGAATAAAGGCAAAATTGAAAGTATACGTTAGGTGTTTTTTTTGAAATGAACAAAGAGCGAAAGTGAATCCATTGAAGAACGTTGGATCCCCCACATTTTAAATCATTGCAGAGGGAAGCTTTTTCATGTGTCTTTTAACATTGTGTACCCCATTTAAAGGACCACTTAAGAGAAGGTTCTGTTTTTCTCTTTCTCTTTCTCTATCAAATTATAGTCTCTAATACTTTATTTAGCTTTTTCTTTGGATTAGTTAAAGGGTATGTTGGAGGAGACTTCTAACATAAGCATGTAATTTTTGGTCAAATTTGTTACAGTTAAAAATACAATATCTGGTCAAAGACCTCATGAACAGTAACTTGTTTCTTTCAAGTGTATGTGTATGTATATATATATATTTTTTCTTCTGATGTTTTTGTATGTAAGTTTTCAGGTTCATCATATAACTTTCTTATTTTAAATTCTAGTATACTCTAGATAATGAGTGTATCATTTTCAAATAATAAATAAATAAATAGAATGGGTATATCTTTTGATTCTTTTCATTGGATCAGGAATCAGGACACTTACTATTAGATCATAGTTTTTTTTTTCCCCTTATTAAAAGAGTAGACACTAAATCTTTTATTTTTAAGCTTAAGGAGTTGTCATGGTATGAGATAAGTTTGTGTATCCTTTCATGGGAACAATCAAAAGATAGTTCATTCAATAGCATGCTTTGTTAAAATAATAATGGATGAAAGTATGAAACAATTGATTGTATAATTGACTTGATATATAATGAGTACCTCTAATTTCATAAAGCAAAGATGTGGTATTGTAAAGATTTCTAGTACGTACGTAGATTGCCAAGGTAAATTACATGAATCTTTCTCTCTTAAATAATTCTAATATAGTATCAGAGTCAATCCTCATATATAGGGGTATATCCAACCCTTGACTCAGTTATCAACCAACCAACAATGAGGTCTGTCGATATATGTCATCATTCCAATTGTCAATATTGCTATTGTCTAGCCACCCACATTTTTTTTCATTTATCAATATCATCATTCCAATCTTCATTACTGATCATTGTTGTTTCGTGTTATCGATATATCTCTCGCGTGTTCCATTTCACATCTTACATTCCAGATTCAAGATGTCTTTAAACTTTTACCTTACGTTTGAGAGAATGTTAAAAATATCAATCTTTATATAGTAAAGATTTAGTTTCTTAAAACTCTCTATTTTTGAATGTCATTCATCAAATCAAACTACATTAATATTTCTCTCTCTTTTTCACATTCTCAACCCTATAAATAATTATAATATGGTAATTAGAGTTATGATGATTATTATCATCTCACTTGTAACATTTAAATGAGTTGTGTTTTCTTTTTCTCTTTTTGCTAATAACATTTAAAAGGGTTGAACTAGAGAGTTTGGGAGGATTTTTCATTTTTCAAATCTTGATTTAAACTAAGAAAGCACAAAGGACCATTATGGCCGCTATGTATCACTGAAGGAAAACTAGTTATTTTTTATAACCATGACACAATCACCCCTCCATCTTTGTTGCCTCAATAGAACTGCTTTCTCTTCTGCCAAACATTTAATAAAATATAAAAAGGAATAGCATTAATATATGAATGCTGCTCTTTACAATGTGGGCATCTTTGCCTTTCCAGAATTTCTTATATTGCTTAGATCAAGGGGTAAAAAAATCAGTGCTAGACATTACGTAGTACAAAAGTTGTGATGAATGAGCAATACAGAAGTAATTACTTTTCATTGTTGACGGAAAGATTTATGCTGTGCATGAGAGGAGAAATGATTATTTGGGTCCCTTACATATATCATTCACGCATGCAAATACTCTTTTAGTATGTGTGGATTTGGTTCTTAATTAAAGCAGAACTGTATAATACACAGAAGAAAAGATCTGCATGAGCTTAACTAGTGCCCGTCCTTCTTGTTGGCGTGAATGCCGTGTAATCAACTACTACTGCTGGTTTCAAAGTCTTCTGGGACCTTTTATTTCTTTATCTTATACATAATTTCAAAGACAGAGAATTCCCACACACTAAGTCTTGGTGAACTTTTTGTTGCTTTTGTGTTTGGTTAATAACTCCATGTCTAACTTTGTGTGAATTGTGATACGTGGGCGTGTTTAAGAGATCGATGCATTCAAAAAGGAAAGTCTTGGTATAAGGAAAAAAAAAAAAAAAAAGGAAAGCTAACAATACCTGATAAACAGTAGAACTAGTACTATCAGTCTTCATTGATTGATTTTAATGAAATTCCTCTCTCTTGCCAAATAAAAAAAATAAGGTCTTCAACCTTTCCTGAGCTAGTAGGCTCACAGCTCGATTACCCTATATTTAAAGTCATACTTTCCATTTATATTTCCTGGGTTTTATTTGTAAAATTATCTCCATTAAGAGAATGTGGCCTAAATACATTTTATTTTAATTATTTAATTATTATTTATTTCAAATTATTATTGATTTGATAATAAGAGTGATCGATAAAGATCAATCTTGTATGAAGTCTTTTTGTGAACAACCACTAATAATATTTGGTAAAATAGATGTATTTTGGTGAACAGACATACTTCTTTATGAGAAGAGTATAAATAGAGAACTATCGTTGAATTAAAGGAGTCTCTAGTCTAACTTTAAAAAGCTTGTATTCTCTATCAAAAATAGTTTCTAAGGAGAAGGTTATAGACCAGAAGAATCTCTTCTAATTCTTTACTTTACATTGGGTTTTTCTCAATAAATCATTTGAATAACAATGACTAGAGATAGGTCTTATTTTCTTCCATTGCTTTAGATTTCTTACATTATTAACGACAGGACAATTTGCTAATTATCAATAAATTGGAGGAGATACTGACCCATTTAAAAGTTTGGTAGAGGATTGAAATGGACCTCATAATTAAGAGGAAAATACAATTAAACCTAAAAGGAATGGTGACTACTTTATTACACATGCCTTTTTATTTTATTGTACATGTTCTTTTTTTTTCCTGGATCATTGGGCTACACAACAAGAGAACTAGAGAAGTGCTCTCATTCAATCCATCTCAAACCTCTCCATGCCCATTATTATCTAAACTCAAACCTAAAACTTGAGATTTGAGACTTGATGTGTGATATTAGACCTAGGCCCGTCCTTTTTCTTTTTTTCTTTTTTTTTTTTCTTTAGTAATAGTAGGGGTGTAATTTCTTTTTTCCCACGAATCATTAAGATAATATATTATGATAACTTTTTTCAACAAAAATAACATTGTGATTAAATTTGAGTAAGTTGACTTTCACATATACCTATCATTAACAATATTTTTATTATTCTCCAATTACAACGGAGAATGTCAATAGTATTAATTGTTCTACTCTGAATGGAGTAATATTTCTTTTCGCATGCTAATATTTTTATGGAATCCCATGTTCATCTTTGATAAAACTTTTACCATATGCTAATCCCAATAGATATGATAATAAATGAAAAAAAGATATTATGAAAAATATAGTGATGTCTGAATATTGTTGAACAACATAATTCGTGGAACCCGTGATGTCGACCCAGATTATAGTTGCATTGCATGGTTGCCAATTTTCAAAGCCCCCATCAACAAGAATCTTGCTTGCTTCACCTTGTCCTATTCCTCTTTGGTTGGTGGAATAGAGCGGGATCACAAGTTCAATTTGATTAAAGAAGAATTGTACCCTCATAATCAACTGGATTTACCAAATTGACACTGGAACAACGACTCTCCTATAGATAGATGACAAGAAAGATATTTTCCTTCAGTCTTTGTCAAAGCCAAAGTAATAGATATTTAGCGAACACATAGTTCCATCTAGCCAAAAAAAAAAAACATAATGTGGGTTTACTCAATGGTTTGTTTTAAACAATGGGATAAATTTCCATCTCCCATTAATCCTTTCTTTGAAATCATTTTGGGTAAGAAAAAAAAAATTAAAATTATGCGAATTAAAATATTATTATGTAAAAAAAAATCGTATTCGTTTATTATAAAACCTTTTAATGTGCTGAAATAGTGAAATAAAAATATTTTTTTTTTTTTTAAAATGTGAAATTGGCATACTTTATTAAACTGAAAAAATAAGCAGTATGGTTGAATCCTTGGTGTCTCAAGATGTACTACCTAATTAAATGAAATAACCATAAGATTAGTCTATGATTAATCTAAAATTCAGTTTACTATATATCTCAATTGAAAAAAAAGAGTAAAAAAATAAAATATGTGGTAGCTAGGAGTCCTAGGACTATTCCTAAAAAATGTTGCATATTTGGCCTTCTTTCCAAATATGCATACAAAAACTTTGATGCTCAACTATGTTTTTCTTTGAATTATAATATGCATGATGTAAATGAGATTCGATTTTTAAATCTTTGATATAAACCAAAAAACAAGCTTAAAACAAAACAAAACAAAACCAAACCAAAAAAAAAAGAAAAATCAATTTGTATGCTAATGTGAACTGGATTGTGCAGTAACCCCAAATTTTATTGGGGCCTTGACTGGGCAACACCTCAAGGGTCTACCGATGTGGGCTTTTTCTAGATTAATGTTTCAATGATGGTTTGGTCACCATTCAAACGTTTCTACTTCATATTTTTCTCCACTCTTTGGTGCAAGTCTAAAAGGGTAAATATGGAACTGACTTCTGTTTTAGGCCTGGGTCAAAATTATGGTTTTGAAATCTAGACCGTTCATTGAACCGTAAAAGGAAGAGGTTCAAGGTTTTTAAGGCCGAACTAGGGTCAAACCGTGATGACGTCATAATTAATTTAATTATTATTTTAAATATATATAAAAATATTAAATTAATAAAAAAATAGAAAATTAACTAAAATAGTCTAATTCATTTAGAGATCTATCTTTCAAATATTTTTTATAGCATAACTTTCACAAGAAAAATAAAAAATGTCAAATCCTTAGCAAACATAAACATGAATTACTCAATTAATCCATAAAAGTACAAAGTAAAAATGCATAAACAACTACAATTCTCCGACTTACACATTGTTTCTTATAAAAATACATAAAACTGATTTCTAAAAAACAAAATAGAACTTCAAACTCCAAGTTACACACTGTGTCTTACAAAAAGATAGAAATTATCTCTAAAATACAAAATAGAATTTCAAAGTTCAAACAGAATTATTATAATCATAAATCATCAATGTCATCAAAATTATCATGCTCATTATCAGCCCTTGAAAATCCAGGAGGAGGGCTTATAGTTTGTCCAAATGTTCCCAAATCAACTCCTTCAACCTCACTACTATCATCTACACACAAGTTTGAACAAAATAAAAAGAAAAATCATTATAATGTTTACACAAGTTTGAAAAGAATAAAAGAAAAATCACTATAGGTTATCAAATTATTTACATATAAACTAACCTTCAGTATTAGAAGAAGGCTCCGCACTTGCTGGATATGCACCCTCTTCAAAAATTGCATTTTCTAACTCTTCATATCCTAGATATGGGTCTTCCTCTTCCTCAAATACCCAAAAATCAGTTTTGTCGATACTTGCATAATCAATGGGGTCAAAATTAAACTTTTTATTGTAAAGCCTGCATCATAAAATGTCATCCTCATTATTGGAATTTGAACATAATTAGTAACTAACAATTACATTATACAAATGGCTTCTTAAAAATTAATGCAATGACAAGATATAGCATTTAGTTACCTATGTCTCAATCGCAAGTTATGATGAACAAACACAAGATCATTGAGCCTTTGATGCTCCAACCTATTTATTCTCTTAGAATGTATTTGTTCAAATATACTCCAATTACGCTCACATCTAGAAGAGGCAAAAGTTTGGCTAAGGATTCTAATTGCCAATTTTTGCAAGTTTGGAGCATTAGCCCCCCACAACTTCCATCATTCATCTAAGTTTCATAACACAACATAACTAATATTAATAAACAAAAAAACTAAGATTTATTTGTAGTATTAACGTAAACTAATTACTTCTCACCTCGATGAGTGGTCTTGCTTGTTGACAATGCAAGATCTCTATCAAAGCTCCCAATACGGTCTCGAAAATATTGGGTTTCCTTAATTACCTTTTCTTGATCACAATTGTATTTTTTCCCAATGTAGTCCAAAACAGCCATATTTACTGCAGGTTTCCGACAAAAATTCTCCTCATCATATTGAAAAGCGGGATTTAACCAATATGCAGCAGCATGAAGATCTTTGTGCCAATGTTTATCCCAACGGTTTTTTTTATAATTGAGGTGTATGGCTTGTACAAGTGCTTCTTCATTCGGAAGATCTTCTTAATTCCTAACTGTGCTCTATACATGCCTTCATACACATATCCTATTGTAGGCCTTTGATCAGAATCAACAATCCGCAACAAACGAATGAGTGGTGATGAAATCTTGACCATAACATTAATATCATCCCAAAAAGAATTATCCAAAATGATAGAAACTGCTTCTTTGGCCTTTAACTCTTTTGCCAATCTATTGTCCACAAAGAACTTGCTAGTCACTAAGGCTTGCAAGTCATACTTGTGCACATGAATGCTTCCAAATGCAAGGAAAGTAGTAGCAAATCTTGTTGCTCCTGGACGTACAATTTCTGTCCAACCAGGTCTATTCCTCAACCAAGCAAGCAAAGCCACATGATTATAAATAAAAACCATAATTTTGGAAGCACGTTCTTTAAGTCTATTCACATGAGGCATATCTCCTATATCTTTCAACACAAGATTCAAGCAATGTGCTGCACAAGGAGACCAACTAATAGTTTTATACTTTTCACACATTAACTTACCAGCAGAAACATAGTTGGAAGCATTATCAGTAACTATGTGAATTATGTTTTTTGGACCAACCCATGTAATCACTTCATCAAACAATTTAAACAAGTTTCTAGAACTCTTCACAATCTCTGAAGCATCAACTGATTTTATAAATACCATTCCCCTAGGACAATAAACAAGGAAATTGATCAATGACCTATGTCTAGTATCTGGCCAACCATCAACCATAAGTATACATCCAACTTCTGCCCAATGCCTACGTTGTGAGTCAACCAACAATTGAACCTCTTTTTTTTATCCCTCAACAAAGAGACTCGTATAGCATGATAAGTTGGACCTTTGTAACCATGACCAACGGCAGTTATAGCATCAATCATCATTTGGTAATACACTGAAGTCACAGCATTAAAAGGAATGCAAGTGTCATACATCCACCTTGCAATAGCCATATCAGTTTGCCTCACCTTTTCTTTGCTTTGGAACACACTTTTAAGAGATGGTTGAGCCCCTGTAGTAATTCTTGGAGCAAAGTAATTACCCATTGGCTTTGTACCTTTCTTTTACCTAAAACATTTTTTTTAGGCAACCCACTACTAAATACTTCTTGAACATCTTCATCTTCTTGCATATCACTATATGCAGAAGGCACACTAAACATTTCTTCTTGATGTTGTTTTTCAGCCTTTTTCTTCAACTCAAACTCCTTCAAATATTCTAATATTTGGTGTCTCACATCATGAGAAACCTTTTTACATGATCCAATATCACCTTTTATCCCCGCAAGGTGTCGTTTCATCCTATTAATACCCCCACTTTTATATGTTTGCCTACAATACACACATGTAAAAGTATTCCGTCCCTTCTCATCTGTCCCAAGGCTAAAATGTTCCCAAGCGGGATCAACCTTTTCCCTTACTCTTGAGCTAGACTCCACTACATTAGAATCACCGTCATGTGATGGAGTAGACCCAGTCTCTATTTCCATTTTAATCTAAAAGACTAAACACCCAGTCAAACACTCATAGACCCATCAATTTTTGAAATACAGAGAGTCAAAGAATCACAACTTCATACACAGAGTCAAATTAACAAACTAACATACATAGAGTCATAGAGTCAAAGAATCACAAATTCACAATAAAAACAGAACAATAAAAACAGTTCTAAACTAATAAACTCTACTCCAACAATTCTAAACTAATAAAAACAAAACAGTCCCAAATTACAAATTCAAGCAAAACTTCAGTGTTATTTGTTGCTAATGACCCACATACACATACATCATATACACAAACATAGATACATATGTAAATAATGTATAAAAATTAAAATTGTTGGATTACTCAACTGTAAGGAAGATGAGCCACTGGGAACAGAGCTACCGATTCTACCGAAAAGGCTAGATTGGCGCTTTGACGAGTCAAGGTTGCGAATGAAACTGATGCTTGAAACCTAAGAATTTTGAGAAGATTAGCAGAAAAATCGTATAACTTATAAAAATTATAATATTTTAATGTGTGTGTGTGATTTTTTGTGTAAATACAGAGTAAAGAAATTAAGCTTCGATCGATATAGACACACATGATCTTATAGTAAATTAGTAATAGAGTTTATTTTTAATAATGATTTCCTTAAAAAACCACACCATAGAAACGGGAAATCCCAATTAAGCT
Source organism: Castanopsis chinensis (assembly GCA_032878915.1). Lineage (NCBI taxonomy): Eukaryota > Viridiplantae > Streptophyta > Magnoliopsida > Fagales > Fagaceae > Castanopsis > Castanopsis chinensis. The sequence continues at coordinate 1,975,259 of JAVQMG010000036.1, read as the reverse complement.
CCATTCATCAAAACCCCAATTAACCCCAAGTACTAACAATCTAACCTCCCCATAAGCAAAAATCAAACACCATAATTTCCACTAAGTAAACAACCACAACAAATCAAAAAGAAAATGTACATTAAAAAAAAAAAAAAAAAACTAAGGAGCTACGACGGGGACCTGTGATGGTGTGGTGAACAACAATAAGCTGCGACGGGGCAAAGAGTGAGCTGTGATGGCAATAGCGATGAGAGTGAGCTGCGATGGCAACGACGACGAGGGAGAAAGGCAGAGATAAGAGTGAGAGAGAAATGTAATCGAGAGAGAGTGAGGGCGATGAGAGTGCAACGCGATTTGGGCTCGACGACGACGAGATAAGAGTGAGAGAAAGAGAGAGGCAGAGCTGCGATCTGGGGCCTTTAGGCTGCAACGGCGAGTCGGCGACGAGACGAGAGTGAGAAGAGAGATGTAGTCGAGAGAGTGAGGGCGATGCAATCAAGTTTCAAACATTTTAGGGTATTTGTTAGTCTGTATGCTCAATCCAAACGACGCCATATAGGGGGGAAAAAAGGGCGAAACAGCGTCGTTTTAAGGCTTGAAACAAGGCACCCGTGTGAACCGGTCACGGTTCACAAAACCGTACGTTCGGACTGCGGTTCACACAGGTCCATGCTTTTTTCACATGGAACTGTTCTTCGCCCTAAATGGACCATGAATCTGAACAGTTCACGAGCTTCCTGATCGGACCATCTGGTCCAGTCCAGGTTTAAGAACTATGGTCAAAATTGGCTTGTCTTTTTAAGAACATGGACAGATAGGGCTTAAGAAGGAATATTTAGGCTAGGCCAGGCCAACCAAATTTATTGCATTGTCTATAGTGTAGCTGCTTGTCTTTCATTAAAAAAGAAAGAAGTGTAGCTGCTTGTCACTTAAGAGTGATTGCTCTTGGGCTATTACCATTCCTCTAATGGAACTTCAACTGATTATTAAAGAGGAAGAAATTAAAGACGACAGCCAGATTTTACAAGACCTACTATGGACAACTATACTAGGTTGACGAACAGAAAAATGAAGCGACACGACGACACGTATTGTGGGTGGACGGATAGCCTATGGAGAACGGATTAACTACAGTGAACGAATAATGGTGTGGATGGCCGCTAAGGTGGACGGTAGCAAAAGCCACATGGCACCTACATTGTTTATTTTTTCCTCAAAGAACCTTAAATGGAAATAACTTGCTCCACGATTAACCCTAGTCAACGGAACCTCTCTATATGGAAAAGGTCACTTAAAATACACGCATTTATAAGGATTTTCTCTACAAGGAAATATTCTTCTTCACTAAGGAACCAAGGTCAGTTCCCCATTACTATAAAAACCCAAAACCCTCAAGAACTAAGGTACACATAATTCACTCCAACTTTAGCACTTTAGAGTTGTGACAGTTTTCTGACTTAACCTTCAGAGGATATTTAGCCGGTACCACGCCGGTACTCTCTTGAGGTCTTCTTTTTCGGTATTGTGTAGGTATTGTTCTAGGCACGTGAGGATTGTGCAGCTTACTGATGATTTTTAGTATCATCAATTGGTGCCGTCTGTGGGGAATCCTAGGAAAAGCCATACAACTAGTTCTAGACAAAAAGTCGGATGGTGTTTACACACTCGATGGCAACCACCACCAAGAACCAAGGAGACGAACCTTGTACTGCACCCTTAAAAGATAGGTCCAGACTCTCGCCGTAGCCATTAAACACCTCACCAAGCAAAACCATGAATTAGAAGAGCAGTTGCGCCAAATGGATGCCGGACCCCAAAATCAAGAAGAAGATAAGGAGGGTGATAGCCTTCCACGCGCCAACGGTAGACAAAATAGGGAAGGGCCAGAAGGCAGCAATGCTGTGAGTAGGTCGACGACCAGAGATATCGCCCCCTCCAAACCTAGTCACAAATATGCAAATGATGAGGGAACAAATAGACCTAATGATGAACGCCCTCAAGCGACGAGTATTAAGTGATCTCGACGAACTAATGCACCAGACGGATTCGCCCTTCATTGTGCTTGTTACTTCGTTCCGTCTCTCGCCAAAATTCAGTATGCCGCAGGTAGAAGCCTATGACGGGTCAAGGGATCCTTTGGACCACTTGGAGACCTTCAAGACCCTAATGCACCTGCAAGGCGTAGCGGACGAGATCATGTGCAAAACTTTTCCCACTACACTGAGAGGGCCTGAAAGAGTTTGGTTCAGTAGGCTGACCAAACTCCATCAGTACCTTCAAGGAGTTGAGCACCCAGTTCGCCTCGCACTTTATCGGGGGACATAGGTACAAGAAGTCGACTGCATGCCTAATGAACATCAAGCAATAGGAATATGAGATGCTGAGTTCTTGCATCACCCGCTTTAATAAAGAGGCCTTCTCGATTGATGAAGCTGACAATAAGATACTCGTAGCCGCATTCACCAATAGGCTACAGAAGGGAAAGTTTCTATTTTACCTTTACAAGGACGACCCAAAGAGCATGTCAGATGTACTTTGCAAGGCTACCAAATACATGAACGTGGTAGATGCGTTGCTCGCACGAGAAGAGAAGTCCCTAAAAAGAGAAAAACCAGAATAAACATGACAAGAGAGGGGGCGAAAGGCCACAAGGATGGGAAACAGGCGGAAGGATAGATGCTCCAAGTCCCCCATGGAAAGATTCGCAAATTTCACCCTACTAAACGTCCCCATCGATTAGGTGCTCATGCTAATCAAAGATGAAGGATCCCTGACATTCCCTAGCAAGCTGAAAGGTGACTCCAACAAGAGGTCCAGGGACAAGTATTGCCACTTCCATTAAGATCATGGCCACAATACGTCCAAATGCTACAATTTGAAGCAGTAGATAGAAGCCCTGATCAGACAGGGAAAGTTGCAAAGATTTGTAAGCAAGAGAAGACGGACTAGCCACAAGAGCAAGGCCTCCAGAGGGAAAACGAACGTCCTAAACCACCCATTGGAGACATATGGACGATTGTAGGGGGCACAACGATTTCCTATTCAACTCGGAAGGCGCACAAGACTTACTTTTGGATGGATCAGCACGTCCAGTTGACGGGTTTGGTCCCGAAGATGGCGCGAATCGGTAACCCTGTAACCGGGTTCTAAGAAGAAGACGCTCGATGACTCCATCATCCACATGACGACGCGCTTGTTACGAGCATACAAATTGGGGATTACAACACTCACAGGATCTTGGTAGACAACAGGAGCTCAGCTGATATAATATACTGTTTGGCTTTCCAGCAAATGAAGATTGGGAGAGAATGATTGGTCCCAACTAACGCACTTCTCGACAGATTTGGGGGGATAAGAGTGTATCCACTTAGCGTGGTCACGTTATCCGTAACCATGGGCGATTAATCTCAACAGATCACCAGGGACGTTACATTCTTGATTGTGGACTATTCATCAACGTACAATGCCATCTTGCGCCGCCCAACCCTTAATTCATGGAAGGCCGTAACATCTACTTACTACCCAATGATGAAGTTCCCCATTAAGTACGAGGTAGGAGAAGTGCGAGGAGATCAGGTAGCGGGAACACGAATGTTATATCCTCATGCTAGAAATGGATGACCATGTATCCACAATGTTCATTGGAGAACATTGAACGATAGCAGAGCCATTAGAGAGGCTGGAAGAAGTGCTCATTGATGACTCAAAACCCAAGTGGACGACAAAAATAGGTACTCTTACTAGCCCACAGATCCGTCAGGCCTTAATATCATTCCTAAGAAAGAACTAAGACGTCTTCGCTTGGAGCCACAAAGACATGCGTTGGATCAACCCATCAGTCATAGTCCACAAGCTGAACGTATTGTCCTTTTTCCCTCCCATCCACCAGAAGAAGCGGGTGTTCGCTCAGGAACGGGACCTGGCCATAGCAGAGAAGGTTCGCAAGTTGCAAGAGGCCAAATTTATACAAGAAGTATACTACCCTGACTGGCTGGCTCGCTAATGTGGTGATGGTCAAAAAGGCCGACTGAAGGTGGAGGATGTGCATGGATTTCACAAACTTAAATAGGGCATACCCCAAGGACAGCTACTTGCTCCCCCAGATTGACATTGGTAGATTCAACGGCGAGACACCAGCTGCTAAGTTTCATGGACACATTCTTTAGATACAACCAGATCAAGCTAGATGAAGCATACCAGGAGAAGACTTCTTTCGTCACAAGCTAGGGTCTCTTCTGCTACAAGGTGATGTTATTCGGCCTCAAGAATGCAGGAGTGACATATCAAAGGCTTATGAACAAGATGTTTGAGCACCAGATTAGGAGAAACGTCCAAGTATACGTGAACAATATGCTGATAAAAAGCGTACTGGAGGAAGATCACCTGAACGACCTCAAGGAGACTTTCGAATTAAGTACTATAACATGAAGTTAAATCCAAACAAGTGCTTGTTCGAAGTAACAATAGAAAAGTTCCTAGAGTTCATGGTATCCCAAAGGGGTGTCGAAGTCAACTCAAACAAAATATGAGCCATCATGGAGTTGGCTCCGCCAAAAAACACCAAGGAGGTACAGAGTTTGAAAGGTAAGATTGCCGCATTAAACAGATTCGTTTTGAGAGCAATAGATAAGTGTCTTCCCTTCTTTTGCACATTGGAAAAGGCCTTTGAATGGATAGACGAGTGCCAACGCGCATTCGAGTATCTAAAGGCATACCTTTCTTCCCCACCTTTATTAAGCCCATCCAAGCCAGGGGAGGAGTTGTACCTTTACTTAGTCGTCTTCTCAGTCGCTGTCAGCATAGCCTTAGTTAGGGAAGAGGATGGGGTCCAGAAACCCTTATACTTCACCAGCCAAGCTCTCTGAGGCGCAAAAGAGAGCTACCCACCCATGGAGAAGCTCGCCTTCGCGTTGGTAATTACGGCGCATAAGCTCAAGGCGTACTTCTGGGCCCATACTGTAATAGTCTTGACAGAAAAACCCTTGCGGAGAGCAATGAGCAATCCATAAGCAGCTGGACAGATGGCGCTATGGGCGATTGAGCTAAATGAGTTTGACATATAGTATCGCCCTCGTACAGCCATAAAGGGACAGGCTATTGCTGATTTCAATGCAGAATTCACCCACACGAATGACTAGGGGACAAGAGGGAATCCCCGATGGACGGTCCACACAGACGGGTCCTCAAATAAACATGCAGGAGGAACCAATGTAGTCCTTCGCAACCTCGAAGGAGACGAGGTTTGAATGCATGGTCCGACTTGACTTCCCCACAACAAACAATGAGACCAAGTATGAAGCTTTGATAGCAGGACTAGATCTCACACAAGTAGCAGGAGCCACAGATGTGATTGTCTATTCCAACTCACAAGTGGTCACTAGTCAAGTTAACGGCGGTTACGAGTACAGAGGAGAACGAATGAAGGAGTACCTCAAACAAGTGAGGAATCGGTTGCACAACCTCAATACCAAATTCATTCAAATCCCAAAGAAGGAGAACGAGCGAGCTGACCGTCTTGCCAATGCAGCATCAGCAGAGCACATGTCTTTTCCCATTCAGGTACTTTTCTTTGTTCAAAATTCACCTGTGATAAACACGGTCAGTGTGTAGGAGATAGGTACAAAGAATAACTAGACGACATCAATTATCTTATATCTGAAGAACGGTGTGTTGCCTGACGATAAGGAAGCTGCAAGGAAGTTGAGGGTCTACAATGCACGATTCGTACTGATCAAAGATGTCTTATACAGAAGAGGTTTCCCCTCCTATACCTGAGGTGCTTTATCCCCGAGGAAGCGGACTATGTCATAAGAGAAGTCCACGAAGGAGTATGCGGGGAACCATTCAAGATCGCGATCTTTAGTTCACAAGCTGATTAGGGACGGATACTATTGGTCCACCATGCAAAAGGAAGCCCAGGCGTACGTTCGAACTTGCGATAAGTGTCAGAGGTTTGGCAACCTCATCAAGCAACCAGAGGAGGAGCTCACCCCAATGACGGCCCGTGGCCTTTCGCTCAATGGGGGTTGAATATCATGGGACCATTTCCTACAATGGTCCAGCAGCTGAAATTTCTACTAGTCGGCATAAAAAAATGGATATTTGTAATAAAAAAAATTATAATATTTAAAATTAGTTAAATATTAATTACGTAATAACAAAAATGTCACTTTTAAATATATCGCCTTAAGCCCCATTTAAATGCATCACCTTAAGCCTCAAAGTTTTTGGGCGGCTCCTGCAGACAACTATGAAAATACGAGGGCAATTTGTCCCCACCTTTTGTCCTAATGGAAGTGGAGAGAGATAATAGAACAAAATAAAAAATCTGTGGAGGTGGATATCTTTATTTGGCGATGTAGACAAAGCTATAGCCTTTCATATTAGTTCATTCTAAGCCTCAAAAATAAAAGTTATCCTTGCTTTTTTTAATACTTCATTCAATGCATTACTGTTTAAGACATTTTATGTTTTCGAATGAGTGTGATATTGACTCAATTTAGAGGACTTTATTATTTCCGGGCGGAATTTAAGGGACAAGTAATAATTAATAAGTTGCAAGAATGATTTAAGGGGAATGGTTAAGATACATTTAAAACTTTATTAAATAACATTTTTATATATTTTAAAAAGTAAAGTCTAACTATTAACACATTAGAAAAAAAGCACATACAACCACCATGAATTTGTGCAAGTTAATGGATTATTAACAAATGAATTTTCTTATTTTTGAAAGATGTGTATTATAATTCGTAAGTGACCACACTTATATTTTAATCTTTAATATGTGTCCTTAGAACGATCATTAATAAGACCCTAGTATAAAACACAATAGGAAAGATAACTCATTTGAATTAATTGGACTAGTATGTGTTCTAAGTCAAATTCTAGAGTTTCTCGATCGAATCCCAATACAATCACTATATGTGAATGTGATCTTGTGCATAATCTCAATCAAGGTCTTTTGCACAAAAAAAGCTAATCTCTTCGAATATTAGTATAACTTACTATCAAGAACAGAAAAATAGGTGTTGTAACTTGGAAATGGTCAATGACCTTGTTTTGATAATCTTGTTAATTATTTTTACTTAATGCTTCAAGAAGGATGATAGGTGATTTGTCATTATTATTCCTCCTCAAGTCTTAGAGCAATCTATTCGAATTCCTGCCTTACGAAATAAATTAAATGGTAAAACCAATCAATCAAGTGCTTGCCAAAACCTTCTCAAAAAAAAAAGTGCTTGCCAAAAATTAGAAGAACTCAGAGGTGGCACCGACTTAATGATTCCAATGCTTAAGTCTATAGGATTTTGGTAGGTGAATTTATTGAAAGCAAGGAAATTTTTTCATACCTATTCATGATTTGGATTTCTCAATATATAGGCTTTTCCTTGGATCAATTCCCCTTGATTTAAGTCATTTCCTTTAAGGTGGCTATAATAGGCCTATAATGAGGGATATCGGCTTGACTTTTTTCCTTGGTTATGGTTGAGATCTTTTAGCATACAAGTTTATATAGGCTCTCATAATGGAGGTAACATGGCAATGGTTTTCAAGATATCATGCTCAGATCTATGTGATTAGGCCCTTATGCTTGAGGGATTGATATTTGGTGCAATAATTTAATTGTCTTTCAAGGGTTATGATTGAAAGTTAAAAAATTCATTTTTAATATTCGTCATTGGATAAAAAAATGTGTCAACCTTTTTACTTTTTACCTTTTTTTTTTTTTCTCTTACAAATTTGTGTTCGAGTTCTTCAAGTCAGCCTATTGAGTTATAGCTTTTGTCCTCAATCACGGTATTCCTTGGTTTCAGACCATATGAGGTGGAGAGATTTCTTGGCCTAGCTTTTTATCTAGTTGATCCAATTTTTTTGAAGAAGTGGCATGGCATGGTGATAGTCTTTGAATCACCACTAACCTTCAAATTGTCTTACATAATGGTTTGTTCCTATTTAGTACTGATCCTTGCCATGTTAAATCTATTTCCAAGTTGAATTGCATTGATGCCCATACTCTGCGTGGTGAATAAATTTTTAGGGTTAACAGTTAAAATGTCAATAGCCAAAAGATTTTTAATTCATTAATATTATCTAACTTTCTCAACGTTGAGAACCTATATTAAAATCCCACTTATTCTAAGCAAAATAAAAGGAAAATAAATACAATGTCAATCCACAATAAGGAGAATCCAACTAGAAGGAATATACAGCAAATGTGGACATAGGAAAAAGAAAAAAGTATAAGATTTTCTGGAGCATCTTTATCAAGGAAATTTTAGTCAAAGTCACTTAAACATTAATTAGCTTTTTAGGAATTTGTAAAAATGGTCATAAGAATATGAAGGATTTTAGGAATGAGTTTCTCATGTGACAAAGTTGTTCTAGAATTCCTTTCCAAAAAAAAAAAAAAATTGTTCTAGAATTAGGCCTATGTGAAGCGCATAATCAATGTTAAATCACAATCATTATCTTCTGTAGTTCTTATTTAGTATGAAAATTGCATACACTTAAGCTATATATATATATATATATATATATATATATAACCGAAGTCTCGAAAACTCTCACAATTTTCTACATCAGCATAATATTTAAATAAAAATATCATTTTAATTAAATAAAATTATTTTTGTTTAGTCCAAATTTAACAAAGAGTGAAACTCTATCTCTCTAAAAAGTCCAACTTAAACTCAAACTCATCATTATCATTTTTTTTAAACAAAATTATTTTTGTTTAATCCAAACTTAACAAGGAGTGAAACTCTATATATAAAACCGAAACCTCTAAAACTCTTACAATTTTCCATGTCATCACAATATTTAAATAAAAATATCATTTTATTTTAATAAAATTATTTTTGTTTAGTCCAAACTTAACAAAGGGTGAAACTCTATTTCTTTAACAAGTCCAACTTAAACTCAAACTCAAACATTGATAATTTATCTCCAAATTTGCTAGCCAAAGCCTCTGAAACTTTTATAATTTTTCACGTCAACACAATATTTAAATAAAATAATTATTTTATAAATTATTATAAGTCATTGCACGTTTAAGCAAAGACTTCTTCATCAAATTGTAACACAAATTGAAGTCATATAAAAGCAAATCATGTAATAGTGTAGTTTTTTAAATTTTTTATAAAATTATTTTAATCTTTCTCATAAATAGGTAAGTTTCAGTGCATAGCACAAGTTAGCAACTAATTTCTAAAAATAATGGAGCACATACATCATATATAAAATATTTTTCATGGTTCACATCACAAAAAAAAAAAAAAAAAAAGAAATTAAAAGTTCACAAGTCCAATTAATTTTAGCATACACACAAAATAAGGAATGGGATCAAAGATTTGATTTTCACATAAAAGCAGTACAATGAATAAAAAACAAAAATGATGCATGTAAGGTTTGACGAATTGCATGTCACTTTTCATATGGACTCACTATTTATAGTCAATAATATCAAATAGTTGTGAAGACGAATATAGAATTTTTTTTTTTTTTTTTTTTTTGTTGAGAAAAACTAGGGGTGTGCATGGGTTGAGTTGGGTCAGGTTGAGGAGATTTTTTAACCCAACCCACCATGGTAAGTAAAAAAAAAATCAACCCAACCCATCGCATAAGTCCAACCCAACCCAATCCATCACATAAGTCCAACCCAACTCAACCCAACCCACATGAGTTAGGTTGAACCCATGTGTTGGACAATTTTTTATTATTATTAAATTGAGTAAAAAAAAATATAAATATAAATATATTAAAAAAACCTAAAGATTAATATCAATGTAACTCCTTAAAAGCAAATAGCACTAATAACTAAACAATAATAATAATTTACTAAGGCTTGTGTGAACTAATTGACTTTTATTTAGGATAAGAAGAGCTGGTTATTTAAAAAAATTTATTAATTATATAATATATTTTAAATATATATATATATTAAATATATGGGTGGGTCGGGTCAGGTTGGGTTTGGCGGGTTTGAAATTTTTTTACCTAAACCCAACCTGATCCGCTATCAAAAATATATTTGTAATCTAACCCAATCCAACCCAACCCACCAAGGCCCAAGAACTAACCCAACCCAGCAGGATGGGTTGGGTTAGGTCGGTTTTAGCGGGTTGACAGGTTGGCTGCACGCCTCTATGAGAAACAAATACACATAAAGAAGAGAGAAAGAGGTTATAACACAAAGATATACCACAAAGGTGGATATCGAATTGATTGTGATGATTACGACGATTATGACCCAGTGGGCCACATTTGGGCTGAGGGGGGCCTTGGCCACTCCCAAAATTTTTGAAAAAAAAAAATATTAGATGTACAATCTATGAGTCATCCAAATCAAATTTGAAAATTTTTAAGCAATAGACATGCAAGAACCAGACATTCACAAACTTACAATAAACATACATATATTTCAACAATTATCTCACAAAATAAAAAGAGAAAAAAAGGGTTTCTAGCTTTTCATCCATTGCCGCAAGTCCACTAGAATCTCATTAATTTCAACGTACCTAAAGCAATAGAGCAACATACGCATGATGCAACAGTGGCAACCATAACAAGTGAGTCTACACACTTTTCTCAGTCTCTGCCATCCTAATCTGATCTGCTCTTTTTTTTTTTCTTCTATTTTTCTTTTCATTACTTCTTTGGTTCTTCCATTGTTTACGAAGTAGAGTACTAGAGTGTTACGTTTTGCCCAATCAAGAAACACTTATCAATTGCCTGTTGCCTCTACCACGTGTATGGTTGAACTTGAAGTCTTCAAAAGCAATTGATAATACCCACCCAGGTGATTAGGTATGGGTCATATGATTTTTCCTTTTCATGCTTATTTGTTGTTAAAGTATTTTATATTATATAACATTATGAATGAATATAATATACTACAATATATCATATCTAAAATAATACTAGAAAATTTAATTAGTTGTATTTAATAAGATTTTTTATACATTTAAATTTTTTATGAGCATTTTAGACATTGAAATTTGAAAAACAATGTCTACTATTGGTATTTGTTGAATCTCAATCATTATACTCAATGGGTTATAATTTAATTGATAATATGGGCAAAGATAACAATCATTAATTCATTCTTCAAAAGAAAGAAAGATAATAATTCAGAAAATAATAAACTTCTAGGTTTTAATGTAAAAACTTTGACATCTAATAAGTGTTCTTCTAAATTTTTTGTGATTGAACCAAAAGAGCATCCTTTTGGATCGTTAATGGTGGAACTTGAAGAGATTAATTCTAAAGCTCAAATGATTTAATTATTATCTTATATTCTATTTGCCCCCCAAATAAATCCCCCCCCCCCCTCCAGATAAATTCCTAATTCTGCCACTATTATGTCCCCTATAATTTTTCCAACAATAATGATGGATGTGAGGTTTGAAGAATTCACCTAAAGACAATTATTCTCATACTCAATTTTACAACTTATTTATTTGTACGATTGTGAGTGACTAATGTAAAGTGGTGAGTCACAGAAAGCAACAAATTCTGATTACTCATAATCGTATAAGTCAGAAGGTTGTCAAATGAATAATGTTGGTGTCACGTAAAACTTGTGCCACAACTGAATGGTAGAGGTGTGTCCCACACGAATCCACCATTAAACTAACTGTCACTCTCAACTTGCCACATGAGTGAGTTGCGGCACAAATCGTACCATATTACGTGACACCAACATTAATTTTATGAAATTAGCCAATTAAGTTTGATTTTTTAAAATAATTCAAGTATGAAAAGAACAAGAAAAATGAAAAAGCTAAAAAATGGTGTGTTAATTAAACTTGTTTATCCCGTGGGCATAGTGTGGCAAAATGGCAAGAGAACATTGGATCTAGAAGTGGCCAGCTGTGATGATCATAGGAATATCAGGAAAAGGGTCCCACCATCATGTAACCAATGTATTTCCAGAATCTTGATAAGTGATAATTTAAACAAAATAAATAGGCCAAAATGGGCAAATGCCCTTTTCACGCAAAAAAAAAAAACAACATTATGTCTCATTTCCCAAACTAATTAGAGAAATGCCTTTCTTTTGAAACTCAATTTTTTCAAAATCGAGTTAAGCCTTATAGAGACTTTTTAATTAAGAAGCCTATAGTGACGTTTTTATCACCTATAGCGGCGTTTTGTAACTCGAGCTCCATGAGCTCAAGTTATAGGTAAAAAAAGTAAGAAAAACTTGCATGTAACTAGAGTTCATGGAGGTCAAGTTAGAAAATGCCGCTATAGATCCTTAAAATGTCAATATAAGCTCCTTAAAACGTCACTACAAGACTCCAAAATTTTTTTTTTTTTTTTTAAGAAGCCTAGTTTCAAAAGAGAGACATTTCCCTAATTAGTTTAGGAAATAGGGCATTTGCTCTTCTTTTTTTTTTTTTTTGCATGAAATGAGCATTTGCCCATTTTTGCCAAATAAATATATAAAAGAGCAAGTGAAAAACCAACAAATGACCCATGGGCTAAATGGAAAACTATACTCACCAAACGAATCAACCAATTAGCATAGAAAATAAAGTCATGCTTCGTCGTTTGAGCATCATAAGGATACGCATTCCCCGTATCTGCATGAGGGCAGGAACAGTTATAAGACTCAAAGAACCATGCTACATTAACCTTTTATAATAACATCAACTTTGAAGCTCCAGTAATCCATTACACATACTGATGATGTCAAAATCGTCAATTGGGTCACTCGTCCAATTCAGAGTAATATTAAATGATCTTGTAGGACCTGCAAGATAAAAGAGAGATAGATCGAAGAGACCACCGGGTTGTGCCTAGTGGGGGAGCCTTCGATGCTTAAGTTAGTATCAACCCATATATTTTGTATGTAGATAGTGTTTCATATATCCTTCTCCTCTTGGATCCATTTCCCAACAGAATTTTTGATTGCCAGAATCTGGTTTCTTTTCCTCCTGACCAGAGTTGACACACGATAAAAAGTTGTTTTCCGATCTCCCTATATCATCCAATTAACCTGAGACTTTAGCATCCAAAGATCCTCTTCTTGTCCCATGATCACGAATCTTCTAGAGTAGTTACGATCTATGTAATGTATAAATAGAGAATGAGGGTTATGTATTCATTTGAGAAAGCTTGAATAAAATTTCAGTTTTTGTTTTCCTCATCTCTGGATCTCTCACTGTTCACCATTGATAAACCTTCAAGCTTTCTTTTCTTTCAGGTAATGAAACTCTTAAAAAAAACAAAAAAACCTAAAACCAGCAGCCTCAAATCACGTTTTCACTAGAGCTAGATCAAACACAATAACAATCCCATCCCTCTCTCTTTCTCTCTGGAATTTTCTGTGCTCCAAAAACAGCAATGTCTTCTTCAATCTCATCCTCTCTTCGATTATTCACCACCAAACTCCCAAAACCTCTTCTTTGTCCCAAAACCTTAATCCCCTCTAAACCCGATAACCTCTCTTTCTTTAAACCCATCTCTTTTCAAAGACTCCCCACTACCCCATCATCATCATTATCATCATCACCATCACCATCAGTATCAGCATCGAGCTCTGTGCCTCTGCAACCCATAGAATAACTGCCACCTAAGCTCCAAGAGATTGTCAAGCTGTTCCAGTCCGTGCAAGAGCCAAAGGCCAAGTACAAGCAGCTCTTGTTTTATGGTAAAAACCTTAAACACCTCGAAACCCAGTTCAAAACAAAGGATAACAAGGTCGAAGGTTGTGTCTCTCAGGTCTGGGTCAGGGCCTATTTGGACTTGGATAATAATGTTGCTTTCGAGGCTGATTCTGACACGATTCTCACAAAGGGACTCGCTGCTCTAGTCGTTAATGGGCTATTGGGTCGACCCGTTGATGAGGTTATTCGGGTCTCACCAGATTTCGTGGTGCTTCTTGGGCTTCAGCAGAGTCTCACTCCTTCGAGGGATAATGCGTTCTTGAATGTGTTGAGGTTGATGCAGAAGAAGGCGCTTCAGTTGGCCGTGGAAGCCGAAAAGGGCTAGAATTCGGGGTTGAAAATTGATGGCAGTGTACTGTAGAAAATGTGACCTTTGGATTGAATTCTGATCTGGGAGTTGAAGAAACTCCAGTTAGGGTATCGAATTCGGGGTTGAAAGTAGATAGCAGAGATGGAAATGTGAATGTTGATGGGGAGACACATTTTAATGTAAAAATTTTTTATTCCCATGACACACTCACCCCTCCATCTTTGTTGCCTCAATAGAACTGCTTTCTTCGGTTCTTCTTCTTCATCATCTCCTATCTTTTTAAGGGGTCCTGCCAAACATTTAATAAAATAAATGGAATAGTATTAATTTATGGATGCTGTTCTTTACAATCCGTGTATCTTTGCCTTTCTAGAATTTCTTATATTGCCCTAGATCGGGGGGTAAAAAAATCTGTGCTAAACATTACGTACAAAAGTTGTGATGAATAAGCAATACAGAACTAATTACTTTCCATTGTTGACGGAAAGACTTATGGTGTGCATGAGAGGAGAAATAAAGCGGAACTGTGTAATACACAGAAGAAAAGATTTGCATGAGCTTAACTAGTGCCGGTCCTTATTGTTGGCGTGAATGTCGTGTAATCAACTACTACTGCTGGTTTCAAAGTCTTCTGGGGCCTTTATTTCTTTATCTTCTACGTAATTTCAAAGACACAGAATTCCCACACACCAAGTCTTGGTGAACTTTTTGTTGCTTTTGTGTTTTGTTAATAACTCCATGTCTAACTTTGTGTGAGTTGTGATACGTGGGCGTGTTTAAGAGATCAATGCATTCAAAAAGGAAAGTCTTGGTATAAGAAAAAAAAAGAAAAAAAAGAAGGAAAACTAACAATACCTGAAAAACAGTAGAACTAGTACTGCCAGTCTTCATTGATTCATTTTAATGAAATTTCTCTTTCTCTTGTCAAAAAAGTAAAAGGTCTTGTAGAAGATCTGTTATCCCCAAAAAAAAAAAAAAAAAGGTCTTCAACCTGTGCTGAGCTAACAGACTCACAGCTCGTCAGCTCGATTACCCTATATTTAAAGTCATACTTTCCATTTATATTTCATGGGTTTTATTTGTAAAATTATCTCCATTAGTAGACTTAATGTGGCCTAAATACATTTTATTTTAATTATTTAATTATTATTTATCTGAATTTATTATTGATTTGATAATAAGAGTGACAAATAAAGATCAATCCTATTAGGAGTTTTGTAAACAACCACTTATAACATTTGGTAAAATAAACATCTTTTGGTGCACAAACATACTCTTTGATGGGAGGAGTATAAATAGTGAACTAACTTTAAATTAAAGGAATCCTTAGTCTAGCCTTAAAAAGCTTTTGTTCTTTTTCAAAAACCGTTTTTAAGGAGAATGTCATTGCCTAGAAGAATCTCTTCTAATTCTCTGTTTCAATTTGAGTTTTTCTCAATAAATCATTTAAACAACAATAATTGGAGGTATGTTTTATTTTCTTCCGTTGCTTTAGATTTCTTACATTATTATTGATAGGACAATTTGCTAATCTATATTATATTATATTATATATACACGTATATAAAACCGAAACCTTTAAAACTCGCACAATTTTTCATATTAGCACAATATTTAAATAAAATTATCATTTTATTTAAATAAAATTATTTTTCTTTAGTTCAAAATTAACAAGGATTGAAACTCTATTTATATACATATATATATAAATAACCAAAGTCTCTAAAACTCATAATTATTTTCCACGTTAGCAAAATATTTAAATAAATTTATCATTTTATTTAAATAAATTTATTTTTGTTTAGTCCAAAATTTAATAAGAAGTGAAACTCTATCTTTCTAACAAGTCTATTTTAAACTCAAACTCATCATTATCATTAATATTTAAATAAAATTATCACTTTTTTTTTAAATAAAATATTTTTGTTTAGTCCAAACATAACAAGGAGTGAAACTCTATCTCTGTAGTCCAACTAAAACTAAAACTCAAACTCAAACTCATCATTATCATTTTTTTAAACAAAATTATTATTTTTTAATCCAAACTTCAAGAAGTGAAATTTTATCTCTCTAATAAGTCAAATTTTAACTCAAACTCAAATATTGATAATTTATCTCCAAATTTGCAAGGTTAATCATGAACACTATAAAAGTAAAGAAAACCTTTTTTTTTTTTTTTTTTGTTAAAGCCGAGTAGAGGTATGAGCTCTTTTTATGTTATTTTCTTCTCCTCTATTTTATTTAAAAAAAATATTTTATGGTATTTCATGTATTTTTTAAAAATCAATTTTCGTATATGAACCACCAAACTCTCTTTAGCCGTTTTTTGCAAGATAAAAAAGCTTGCAATAATTGAAATTACTCTTTTGAATGTAACTTATCTTTCTCCTATATTTTTCTATTATTTAGTCATATATATTTTATTTTGTTTCAATAATTTTTAAGTAGTGAATCAACTGATTCTTTAATATATTTTGGTCTTTCAGAAGTTTTAATATCTGAATTTTTGAGTTATTTTTTTGTTGAATCTGAAATTGTCTGACAAATTTTTTGTAAATTATTGTAAATTCAAGTAATGGCATCTTCATTAAATTGTAACACAAATTGAATTCAAACAAGAGCAAATCATGTAATGGTGTAGTTTCTTAAATTTTTTTATAAAATTATTTTAATCTACCTCACAAATAGATAGATTCCTGTGTATAGCACGAATTAGTGACTAGTTATCAATAAATAAGAGGAGATATTGATCCATTTAAAAGTTTGGTAGAGGATTGAAATGGACCTCATAATTAGGGGAAAAATACAATTAAACCTAAAAGAAATGGTGACTACTTTATTACACATTCCTTTTTATTTTATTGTACATGTTCTTCTTTTTTTCCTGGATCATTGGGCTACACAATAAGAGAACTAGAGAGGTGCTCTCCTTCAATCCCTCTCAAACCTCTCCATGCCCATTACTATCTGAACTCAAACCTAAAACTTGAGATTTGTGACTTGATGGTGTGCCATTAGACCTAGGCCCGTCTTTTTTCTTTCTTTTTTTCTTTAATAATAGTAGGGGAGTGCGTAATTTTTTTTTCCCCTCGAATCATTGAGATAATATGTGGTGATAACTTTTTTCAGCAAAAGAAACATTGTGTTTAAATTTGAGTAATATGACTTTCACATATACCTATCATTAACAATATTTTTATTATTTTCCTATTATAACAGGGAATGTCAGTATTATTGTAATTGGTGTGATATTTCTTTTCGAATGTTAATTTTATTTTTTTTATTCTTATTATTTTTATGGAATCGCATTCCAATAGATATGATAATAAATGTAAAAAGAAATTATGTAAAATATAGTGATGACTTAATATTGCTGAACAACATAGTTCGTGGAACCCGTGATGTCGACCCAGATTATAGTTGCATGGTTGCCAATTTTCAAAGCCCCCATCAACAAGAATCTTGCTTGCTTCACCTTGTCTTGTTCCTCTTTGGTTGGTGGAATAGAGCGGGATCACAAGTTCAATTTGATTAAAGAAAAATTGTACCCTCATAATCAGCTGGATTTACCAAGTTGACACTGAAACGTCTCTCATATAGATAGATGACAAGAAAGATATTTTTCTTCTGTCTTTGTCAAGGCAAAAGTAACAGATATTTAGCCAACACATATATCCATCTAGCATTCTAGCCAAAAAGAAAAAAAAAATGTGGGTTTACTCAATGGTTTTTTTGACAAAGCCAAAGTAATAGATATTTAGCCAACACATATATCCATGATATCCATCTAGCCAAAAAGGAAAAAAAAAATGTGGGTTTACTAAATGGTTTGTTTTAAACAATGGGATAAACTTCCATCTCCCATTAATCCTTTCTTTTAAATCATTTTGGGTTAAAAAAAATTAAAATTATGCTAATTAAAATATTATTATGTTATTTTGTGAGTTTTTTTTTAAATCCTATTGGTTTATTATAAAACCTTTTAATAATCTTTAACAAAAAAAGTGAAATTGGCATACTCTATTAAACTGAAGAAGAAATAAGCAGTATGGTTGAGTCCTTGGTGTCTCAAGATGTACTGCCTAAATGAAATAACCATAAGGTTAGTCTAAAATTAATCTAAAATTCAGTTTACTATATATTTCTCAATTGAAAAAAAAAAAAGTAAAAAAAAAAAAAAATGTGGCAGCTAGGAGTCGTAGGACTATTCCAAAAAAATGTTGCATATTTGGCTTCTTTCCAAAATATGCATGCAAAAACTTTGATGCTCAACTATTGTCACGCCCCAAACCCAAGTAAGAGCTAGGCACGTGACAACAGCCACACAGTTATAAAGTTTACACCCTAAAAGTATGTAAGGCCCTTTTTAACAATTAAAGAGTTAACCTCAAAGAAAATTTCATCAATAAATTTAAAAATATCCTCAATAATGCAATTCTCAAAGATCTCCCAATAATTATCTTCCAACATCAAAATAAAAAAATAAAAAATAAAAAAACTAAATCCTCTAAAACTAAAGGTCCACACAAAAGGCAATCTTAAATATAAAAGTTCAAATCTTATTCCATTGACTTCCTAAACTTCACTCATGCGCACATCCCAGCGGAAGCCCAAACATATGCTACTCTTCCTGATCAAAATTTGAAAAGAGAAAGAGGGGGGGTGAGTTGACAACTCAATAAGTAACCAAATCCTAATAAGTTCTATCCAGCAATAGATCTGTAAAATGAGATGTAATATGAACCTTCAAAAGTTATAGTATGCTATGGTATTTTTCTTTTTTTCAAAAATAACTAAAGAAGTTTCATAATCTTAAAATATACGTTACAAATAGATCACATGCTTTAATCTTACAATTATATCATAGATGGTTTAGAAGGTAGTTAGTTTTTTCATATATCAAAAACTATAACTTACAATAGGTTCCAAAAATATATAAGTAGTTTAATTGACTCAAAATAGTTAAATATTCAAATGTAATTCATATTCTTAATAATCTCATGACTATGGTCACACTATATTTCTGTGACAGGGCATCAGAGTACCAATGAATAATCCCCATTGGTTTGGGTATCAGAATACCAATGAATAACCCCCATTGGCTGGGTATCAAAGTACCAATGAATAACCCCCATTAGTTTGGGTATCAAAATCAAATTATAGTCAGACGGTCCATAACCATATATATAAAATCATAATTTCTAACAAAAATATATCTTATTCAAATGCATATACATATAATCATATATTTAATATTCAAATATATTTGTGATATTTCTATGTCCTTTACTTTAAATCAATATAGCTAAAAAAATAATTAAATAAAATAAATCTTATATTCAATGCTCATATATATTCTATGAAAATTCTTTATTCTTTACTTTGAATCAGTATAGCTAAAGACAACTAAATAAAATACATTATATATTCAGTAATAAGATATATTTGTGATAATTCTTTACTTGAAATCAGAAATATAATAGATAATTAAATTGTAACAACTATATACAATTTTTAGTGGTTAAACTACACAAAATAAAACCAATTAGGATAAGGTTACTTACCTCAGTTAGCTCACCACAAGTACTTCTCCCTAACACTTTCTCTAAAATCCTTAGATCTCACCTAACAATTTACAAGCATCATTTACTCTATAATCATATAATTCAAGAAAGACTATTAAAATATCTCACAATTATCTACTTTTCTTACACCAAAAATTCCACCTATTCATCATATATATATATATATGTGTGTGTGTGTGCGCGCGCGCGCTGCCACCATGCCTTAAAGTTAAGGCTAGCACCTAGTAGTACTATGCTACTATAGACAATGACGTGTGATGCAGCCTTCTTCTTCTTCATTTCATTTTTTTTTTTTTTTTTTGGGTAACCCGTCAGACCTCAAAACCCTTGTACATAAGACCTCTTTGTATTTTTTTTTTTTTTTTTTTCCATCAATCCGGTACTATTCCCTTAAGAAAAATATGCAGCACAGGCTATGTGGCCAGCCCTAAGAAAGCCTCACTGTTGGCCGAAATTCTCACATAAAAAAGAATTCTAAATCCATATAAAACTTAAATTTGACAAAGAATGAGATTTCTTAGGCTCTTACCTCAATTGTGCAGTCAAATTTTCTCCACTTGAGTATTTTGGCTAGTCTCCTCTCTCAAAACATCTGTCAGTATACGCTGACTTAAATTAGACTATATAAAGCTAGGGTTTCAACCTTATTTTCAAAAAACCCTTAGTAATTTTAATTATAACAATTGGCCCCATAAACAAATTTACTTAAATACCCCTCCTTTTAATTCCTTATTATTATTATTATTATTATTATTATTATTATTATTATTATTATTATTATTATTATTTTTCCGGCTATTACAACTATGTTTTTCTTTGAATTATAATATGCATGATGTAAATGAGATTCGATTTTCAAATCTTTGATATAGACCAAAAAAATAAGCTTAAAACAAAACAAAAAAAAATCAACTTGTATGCTAATGTGAATTGGATCGTGCAGCAACTCCAAATTTTACTTGGGCCTTGACTGCGCAACACCTCAAGGGTCTAGAGATATGGGCTTTTTCTAGATTAATGTTTCAATGATGGTTTGGTCACCATTCAAACGTTTTCTACTTCTCAATATTTTTCTCCACTCTTTGGTGCAAATCTAAAAGGATACATTGATATGGAGCTCATTTCTATTTTAGGCCTGGGTCAAAATTGGCTTGCCCTTTTAAGAAAATGGACAGATAGGGCGTAAGAAGGAATGTTCAGGCTAGGCCAACCAAATTTATTGCCTTGTGTATAGTGTAGTTGCTTGTCTTTCATTAAAAAAGAAAAAGAAAAAAAAAAGTGTAGCTGGTTGTCACTTAAGAGTGATTTCTCTTGGGCTATCACCATTCCTCTAATGGAACTTCAATTGATTAAAAAAAGTTCATCTTCTCCAATGGAAAATAGAAGTGATGTTTAATCTATGGGTCTGTTTAATATATACATTAAGGGCATACTTTAACCATCTATTTTTAGAAACTGTTTATAAAAATTTGAAAAAACTATAATAAAATAAAGTTAATCACATTTTCCATTTTTCATAAAAAAAATTTCCTAAATGGTTACCTTAATGGTATACGTTAGTAAATCTCCCTCTCTCTCTCTCTCTCTCTCTCTCTCTCTCTCTCTCTCTCTCTCTCTATATATATATATATATATATATATATATCTTTCTATATATTCTTTTTGACTTATCCAAAAAAAAAAGGATTAGACCTATGGACTCGAACATCTAGGAGAAAATAACATTTAGTCTAAACAAAGTAAACTATTATCGAATTATATCTAAACAACCAAAGTCAGCCCTAGGCCTAGGGCCCCCTACTAGAGAAAGGCCTCCAAATTTTGGGATAAAAATTGAAATATATTTTTTTTAAAATATTTTTGAGATATAGAAAAAAAAAAATTAGTTTTACATTTTTCCTCTACTTATAAAAAGTTCCAAAATTTTGGGTAATGCTAGAGATAATACAACTTTAATACATAGGGCTTACAAATATATGTTACGAATTATAAGAAGTAATTTCATATAGGAAAATGCTAGAAATACTATAAATTTTACTTTAAAACCTTTAAAAATTGATGTAACAATTAATATGATTTATGGACGTTAAAAACCTATTAAATACATTTTTAAATTATTTTTTGTGATTGCTGATACATTTTTATAAGTCTCATGTTGCAAAATTTATAATATTCCTAACATCATTCATTCAAATACTTGTTTATTATTCTTCTAAAAAAACTTGTTTATTATCTTCTTGAAATGTTACTAATCACATTTATTACTACATCATTTGTAAGTTTTTTTGTACTAAAATTTGTATAGCTTTAGTATTTTTAAAAAAAAAATATATATTACAAGATAAAAAAAAATGAATTTTTTTAGTAAAAAAATTATAATATCAAAAGCTAGTTAAATTTTATTTAAATAATAACAAAAATATCACATTTAAATATATAAGCCCTATTTAAATACATCTCCTTAAGCCTTAAAGCTTTTTGGCCGCTCCCGCAGACAACTATGAAAATATGAGGGCAGTTTGTCCCCACCTTTTGTCCTAATGGAAGAGGAAAAAGATAATAGAACAAAATTAAAAATGTGAGGAGGTGGATATCTTTATATGGCGATGTAGACAAAGCCATAGCCTGCTTTCATATTAGTTCATTCCAAGCCCCAAAAATAAAAGTTATCCTTGTTTTGTTCAATGCTTCATTCAATGTATTACTGTTAAAGACATTTTATTTTTTGAATAAGTGTGATATTGACTCAATTTAGAGGACTTTATTATTACCGTGCGGACTTTAGGGGACAAGTAATAATTAATAAGTTGCAAGAATGATTGAAGGGGAATGGTTAAGATACATTTAATACTTTATTAAATAACATTCTTATTCATTTAAAAAAAAAAAAAAAAAGAGGTGCTACGTCCACAATATTTTTACAATATTTTCACAACAAATCATAGATGGTTAGTTGTTACTGGTTTAAATTTGAACTTAATATTAAGATTACTTTTTTACCCCAATAATAACAACTAGTAACAACCTGCCACTTATGATTTATTGTGAAAATATTATAAAAATATTGTGGACATATCATTTCTCAAAAAAAAAAAAAAGTCTAACTATACACACATAAATAAATAAATAAAAGCACATACGAGTAACAACCACTATGAATTTGTGCAAGTTAATGGATTATTAACAAATGAATTTTCATATTTTTGAAAGATGTGTATTACAATACATAAGCGACCACACTTATATATTAATTCTTAATATGTGTCCTTAGAGCACTCACCGATAAGACCATAATATAAAACACAATAAGAAAGACAACTTTTTTGCATTAATTGGACTAGTGTGTGACTATGTGTTCCACGTGAAATTCTAGAGTTTCTCGATTGAATCCCAATATAATCACTATATGTGAATGTGATCTTGTGCATAATCTCAATCAAGATCTTTTGCACAAACAAAGCTAATCTATTCGAATATTAGTATAACTTACTATCAAGAACAGAAAAATAGGTGTTGTAACTTGGAAATGGTCAATTACCTTGTTTTGATAATCTTGTTAATTATTTTTACTTAATGCTTCAAGAAGGATGATAGGTGATTTGTCATAATTATTCCTCCTCAAGTCTTAGAGCAATCTGTTCGACTTCCTACTTTATGAAATAGATTAAATGGTAAAACCAACCAATCAATCAAGTGCTTGCCAAAAAAATAGAAGAACCCAGAGATGGCACCGATTTAATAATTCCAATGCTTAAGTCGGTAGGATTTTGGTAGGTGAATTTAGTGACAGCAAGGAAATTTTTTCATACCTACTCTTGATTTGGATTTTTCAATATATAGGCTTGTCCTCGAGAAATTATTAAATCTACCGGGAGGACTGCTGGTGTAGTTCTCTCTAACTACTGAATTTATAAATACTGTTATTTATGCAAATATGACATCTCTCAGTAATTTTTATTTTTTATTCATTTTGCTGATTAGGAACCTCACTCAAATATTTGTATAGATGACATTATTTCATTGGTTGGGAGGACCACATCAGGAGTCCTTCTGGTGTGCCTAATAATTTCTCTCCTTGTCCTCCGAGCAATTCCCCTTGATTTAAGTCATTTCCTTTAATTTGGCTATAATAGGCCTATAATGAGGGTTATCGGCTTGACTTTTTTCCCTTGGTTATGGTTGAGATCTTTTAGCATATAAGTTTAATTAAGTTCTCATAATGGTATTCTCAAAAAAAAAAATTTATCATAATGGAGTTAACATCACAATGATTTCCCAAGATATCATGCTCAAATCTATGTGATTAGGCCCTTATGCTTAAAGGATTGATATTTGGTGCAATAATTTAAATATTTTTCAAGAGTTAAAGATTGAAAGTTAAAAAAATTCATTTTTAATATTCATCATTGTATAAAAAAATTTGTCAACCTTTTAACTTTTTACATTTTTTTTTTTTCTCTCACCGGTTTAAATTGCATGATGCAATTGCTAGGATTCAAATCTGTGTTCGAGTTCTTCAAGTCGGCCTATTGAGTTATAGCTTTTGTCCTCAATTATGGTATTCCTTGGTTTCAAACCAAATGAGGTGGAGAGATTTCTTGGTCTAGCTTTTTATCTAGTTGATCCAATTTATTTGAAGAAGTGGCATGGCATGGTGATAGTCTTTGAATCACCACTACCTTCAAATTGTCTTACATCATGGTTTGTTCCTATTTAGTACTGATCCTTGCCGTGTAAAATCTATTTCCAAGTTGAATTGCATTGATGCGCATACACTGCGTGGTGAATAAATTTTTAGGGTTAACAGTTAAAATGTCAATAGCTAAAAGATTTTTAATTCACTGATATTATCTAACTTTCTTAACGATGAGAATCTAAATTCAACTCCCACTTATTCTAAGCAAAATAAAAAGGAAAATAAATACAATATGTCAATAAAAATGTCTGCCACAATAAGGAGAATCCAAATAGAAGGAATATACAGCATATGTGGACATAGGAAAAAGAAAAAAGTATATGATTTTCTGGTTATAGGCATCTTTATCAAGGAAATTTTAGTAAAACAGTAATTAGCTTTTTATGAATTTGTAAAATGTTCATAAGAATATGAAGGATTTTAGGAATGAGTTTCTCATGTGACAAAGTTGTTCTAGAATTAGGCCTATGTGAAGCGCATTATTAATGTTAAATTACAATCATTATCTTTTGTAGTTCTTATATAGACCCCCAAGAAAATTCAATACACTTAAATTTCTAAAAATAATGGAGCACATACATCATATATAAATTATTTTTCACCGTTCACATTTATCATTATTAACATCACAAAAAATAAGAAAGTAAAAGTTCACAAGTCCAATTAATTTCAGCATACACACAAAATAAGGAATGTGATCAAAGATTAGATTTTCACATAAAAGCAGTACGGTGAATAAAAAACAAAAATGATGCATGTGGCTTAGCAAAAAAAAAATGATGCATGTGAGGTTTGAAAAATTGCGCATCACTTTTTATATGGAATCACTATTTATAGTCAATAACATCAGATAGTTGTGAAAACGGATAAAGAATTGATTGTGACGATTACGGCGATTATGACTCCTATAATTTTGCCAACAATAATGATGGACGTGAGGTTTGAAGAATTCACTTAAGGACAGTTATTTCCACACTCAATTTCACAATTTATTTATTTGTGAAGTGGTAGGTCACAAAAGGTAATGAGTTCTGATTATTCGTAATCGTATAAGTCAGAACGTTGTGAAATGAGTGTTACGTAAAACTTGTACCACACCTGAATGATAGAGGTGTGCCCCCACGTGGCCTCACCATTACACCACTACCACTCTCAACTTGCCACACGAGTGAGTTGCGGTACAAATCGTACCATTTTACCTGCCACCAGCATTAACCTTATGAAATTAGCCAATTAAGCTTGATTTTTTTAGAATAATCCAGGTATGAAAAGAACAAGAAAAAAGAAAAAGCTAGAAATGGTGTGTTAATTAAACTTGTTTATCCCGTGGGCACAGTGTGGCAAATTGGCAAGAGAACATTGGATCTGGAAGTGGCCAGCTGTGATGATCATAGCGGTATCAGGAAAAGGGTCCCACCATCACGTAAGCAACGGTTGTCATTATTGCTGATTGCATCGAGCCCAGCTCAGTTGGTGGATCTACATCTCTACCTCCCAGTCACAGATAATGGCATGGCCCACCACCTCCTCTCCTCTCCACTCCAAAATCCAATCATGGAATTGATGCCATAACTCATTAGCTTCACGTGCCAACCATTAACGTTAATCAATCACAACTATATTCCTAAACTAGCATGTTACTTTGCGCGTGAATCATTAAAAGGAAAATTGAAATTATATATAGATCGTGATAGATCTATTTTTGAAGTGGTATACTAATTTAAAAATGTTACGAAATTATTGTAAATTTTTATCGTATTTACTAAATCAGTTAATATCATTTATTATTTCATTTGTGAAAGCCGTTCATGAATTACTTTCTATCAATAGTGTCTCTCATCTTTGTTCATTAAATTGTTGGGGCAGTGTTCATTTAGTCATTTTTGTGCATTTTTGTTAAAATTTTATTTCTTCTTTTCCTACCTTGTATTTTGGGCACTTTCAATAACTCATTATTTATGGTGGATTTTCCCCAATAATTATGAGTTTGTTTTCCATTATTTTTTTTGCCATGTAAAAAGGTGTTTTCCATTCTTTTTTTGCCATGTAAAAAGGAAAATAGAAAGTCTATATCTATTTGGCAATATTTTTTTTCTTTTAGTTTTTTAGTTTAATTAATATTTATAGACATCTTTTTTAAAATTTCATTTTATGTATAATTATACTTTAACTATTTTTCACCAAATAAAAAAAAAAACTTGAAAAAAAATCCAAACATGTTATCTCAAATCGACATTAAAAAAAAATTATATTCTTCATTTTCAATTATAGGAGCGAAGCTTTGTAAACTCAATACAAGACTAGTTAATTCAATAGGTTATCTTTTGTGTTTTGGTCTATAATAGTAAAGCTTTGCTACATGAGACAAACCCTAATAATATTTTTTAATGTGAAATGCCCTAAGAAAATAATTTGATCATTATAAATCCCTCATAAGTAACGATAAGTTAAAATAAAAAAGAGAAGGGATTGAACTGTGCTTGTGGTTGTGGGTGTCTTTTCAATTTTCGTTGGTATGATCTCTAAATATTATAAAAATATTTTGAAACTCATCAATTCTCTTTCTTTATCATATTATTATCAACCTAATCCTCATTTCAATAGTTTGTCACTAAAATCGAGTTTAAGAAAGTAGATAAAAGTGTTCACTCATTTTGTTGTTGAATTAATGTAAAAGGCAAAAAATGAGCACCATAATCTCAATTTCATGAAAATATTAATATTAAAAGAAGGTAAGAGAGTTAAAAAAAAAAAAGTTTGTCATTGATAGGTCACCAAAATATTGGTAATCTTGTTTAAGGGGCAATGGGAATTCTTAAGATTAGGATTTGCCACTAAGAATGGTAGAAAGATATAAAATATTTTTGGCTATAAAATATGGAATATTTCTAAAGGAAAAGGTAAAAAGACACCAATTTGATAGCCTCTCCTGTCCTTTTCTTTCATGTTGGATATTTAATTTGCAACTAGTCTCATGCACGCACGCTTGGACTTTTCTTTCCCTTTTTTTCATAAAAAAAATATTCATTAGGTAATTTTTCCTCAAAATAATTAACTATTTTAATTGGAAAGTGTTTTAAAAGTATTAAGAGATACATTTATTTAAAAGGCTTTTTAAATTTAACTTAACGGGTTTGGCTTATCTTTAGTACTTTTTTAATTGAAATTTCCTTTTGTTTTAAAGAAAAACTGTCACATCACTCACTAACTAAATAAAATGTGGAGATTAAAACCCACTGTCACTTGCTGTTGTGTATTTAAAACAAAAGAATATCTCTAGTTAAAAAAGTACTGAAAATAAGCCAAACCTTTAACTATATTATTTCAAATTTTCTTTAAGCCATTTGTCAAAAACATGTTGTTTGCCTTAATTTGCATTTTTAATAAAAATAATAATAATAATTTGAACTAAATGATAAGATAGTTTTCCCCAAAATAATTAACTATTTGAATGGGAAAGAGTTTTAAAAGCGTTGGGAGATACATTTCTTTAAGAGGTTTTTTCAATTTAACTATTTTATTTCAAAATGACACCTTTTGAAACATTTTATTTAAGATAAGATACATTTATTGTGTATTTAAAACAAAAAGACACCTTTAGTTAAAAAAAGTATTGGAGGTAAGCCAAACCCTTAACTATATTATTTCAAATTTTCTTTAATTCATTTGTCAAAAACATGTTGTTGGCCTTAATTTGCATTTTTAATAAAAATAATAATTTGAACTAAATGATAAGACATTTTTCCCCAAAATAATTAACTATTTGAATGGGTAAAAGTTTTAAAAGCATTGGGAGATACATTTATTTAAGAGGTTTTTTCAATTCAACTATTTTATTTCAAAAGGACACCTTTTGAAACATTTTATTTAAGAGGAGATACATTTATTGTGTATTTAAAACAAAAGAACACCTCTAGTTAAAAAAGTAATATAAATAGAGAAATGATATGTCCACAATATTTTTACAACATTTTTACAACAAATTCTAAGTGGCAAGTTGTTACTAGTTATTATTGTTGGGGTAAAAAAGTAATCTTAGTGTAAAAAAATTTGTAATATAAATATGATTTGTTGTGAAACCCTCTATATAAATAAGCCAAACCCTTAACTATATTATTTCAAATTTTCTTTAAGCCATTTGTCAAAAACATGTTGTTGGCCTTAAGTTGCATTTTTTAATAAAAAAAATAATTTGAACTAAATGATAAGACAATTCTCCCCAAAATAAATAACTATTTGAATGGGAAAGAGTTTTAAAAGCGTCGGGAGATACATTTATTTAAGAGATTTTTTCAATTTAACTATTTTATTTCAATTTTTCTTTCACCCATTTGTCAAAACACGTTCTTGGCCTTGATTTGCATTTTTGAGTTTAAAAACAAAACAATTTGAACTAAATAATAATACTATTTTTGAAAATAGTGAAAAAAGGATATACTGTCCTAAGTCTTAACATACAAGACAACATGAAATAATATATATATATATATATATATATATATACAGAGGCGAAACTACAGCAGGGCAGAGGGGGGCCATTGCTCCCCCCCCCCCAAATTAAAACAAAAAAACAAAAAATTTGGTATAAAAAAAATTAAGGTTTGCCCTTAAATATATATATATATATATATATATATATTTGTCCCTCCTCCTCTAAAATATTTAGATATTGACATACAAGAAAAGAAATAAATAAATAAATAAATAAAATTCTGCCCCTTTAACTACAAAAAAAAAAAATATATATATATATATATATATACTAAACAAAAATCGTGCACAAAATAGGAAATACTTATTTTGTATATTATACTTTGTTGATGTGTTTTATAATATGAAATGTTTAAGAAATACTTATTTTGTATGTAGTATTTTGTTGAATATGAAATAGATGTTAATTTTTATTTTCATAAATTTTTTTTTTGGTTTTAAACTTTGGCCCCCCTCTGGTATGAATCCTAGTTCCGTCCCTGTATATATATATATATATATATATAATTTTTTTTTCTCTAAGGCAATGGGACTTTGCTGTTCAGGATCAAATTTTCTTTTGGGTAAATTGCAAATTACATCCCTAAAGTTTAGGGGTGATTGGATTTTACACCCTGAAATTTCAGAATTCGGATTTTACCCCCTGAAGTTTAGGGTGCTTTGATTTTGCACCCTAACGTTTTAGAATTTGGATTTTACCCCCTAAAGTTTAGGGGTGTTTGGATTTTACACCCCCAAATTTTGAAACTTTAAAATCTAAAATTCAAACACTTCAAAACTTTAGAGAGTAAAATCCAAACACTCCTAAACTATAGGGGGTAAAATCCAAATTCTTAAACGTTAAGGTGTAAAATCCAATCACCCCCAAACTTCAGAGAGTAAAATCCAAATTCTGAAACTTCAGGGTGTAAAATCCAATCACTCCCAAACTTTAGGGGTGTAATTTGCAATTTACCCTTTTCTTTTTATTAATTAATTTCTTTAAGGGTAACTTCCACTAATATATCCCGAAGTTTAGAGTAATGCCAAACCATGTCCAAATCTTTTCAAAATTGCCAAAATTGGACCATAAAGCCAACTTAATCCTTAAACACTGTTAGCTCAGTTAGTTGTTTTTTCTTAATTTTTTTAGGGATTAAATTGGTAAATTTTAAAAAATCTTGAACCTGACTGACATTAGTTGAAACCTTAAGGTATGTTTATTAAATTTACCTTTTTTTTTTTTAGAAATAATAAACAAAGTTTGAATTTTTATTAATTCAGATATCTCTTCTTCTTTTTTGAGAGATTTTCAATTTATGATGTCTACTCCCAATGATAACTCTTTATTATCAAGCCAAGATATTAATTAGTTTTTGGTGTTGGCAAGAATTGAAATATAGATTTTTTTATTCACTCATTAGAGACTTTACCAATTGAACTAAATGGAACCTACCATATATCTATTCTTATAAGATCTATAAAAAGTATTTGAAATAATTTTGAACCAAAAGACTCTTTACAAAATTAAAATTAATGGATAATTTGTGTACATTTTAAAACTTTAAACTATTTGCGAGTTGTTTTCTTGTATATGTTATCTTATAAAATAGGATTATATAAATCTCTGTTCTTAGAGCATCACCATCAGCCCTCTTATAAAAAATGTCATTTTGACACACTAAAAGCCTACTTTATTATTTTAACACACCATTTTACAATTTATCATTTATCACATCTTCTATTCTTCAATTCTATACATTAAAATAATATATACCAATATTAAAAAAACCCAACAATATATAAAAATACAAAATAAAAAAACCGACCACCCCAACCACAACCCACAGCCCACCCTCATTGCTAGCAACCATCAATGCCCCACCCACATCCCACCCACCACTGTCTCACACCAGAACCCCCACAGCAAAACCCCAAAACCACCACCATAGAAAAACTAAAACAACAACAAAAAACATAACCCAACTGCATCCCACACACCCACCCACCCACTACTGCCTTTAACCCACCCGTCGCCGACTCACCCACCCATTAACACCCCACATCCCACCCCACTGCTGTCTCACACTAGAACCACCACAGTAGAACACCAAAACCACCACCACAGAAGAAAAACAAAAACAACAAAAAACACAAAGATTGGCATAAGAGATTAGCAATCTGAGAGTGTGAGGTGGACGGTGCAGCGTGGTCGACAGTGACCTACACATTCGAACCCACCCATCAAATCACAGCAAAAAATAAAAAAATAAAAAAAGGAAAAAATAAAAAAAGAACTCAAAGCGGAATGGAGAAGACAGATGAAAGGAAGTGTTGAGTGGTGGCCTTTGGTGATCGACGTGCTGTGGAAGAGAAATAGAGAAGACAGAGATGAGAGAGAAGACATAGATGAGAAGATAGAGAGAGAGAGAGATATCTGTAATGAGGAGAGAGAAAAAGTAAATAAAATAAGAATATAAATTTTTGCAATTGTTGACCGTATCGTCTCATATTTGAGACAGTACTATAGCGATGTGTTAAACTTTTTGGCATTTTTTTTATACAAGATAGAATTTTTACTCTAATCTAATCTAAGTGTATATATGTGTGAAGTTCTCTCTTGGAGACTTGAATTCCGGCCTTTACCTCCCACACCCCACAAAACACTTATATTTGTAGAGTGACCACCGCACTAAGGTATGCGGTGGTAAAATTTTTGGCATTCGAAACACCTCATGAGGCTCATATTTTGGAGTTTGGTGTGCCAAATGCCAAAAATTTGGCATATGGCACACCTATTACGAATGCTCTTATATGCATATTAAATTCACATAAGAGACAAAAACTGTTGACGCGATTAAATCTGTCAATCTCATAAAAAAATTCCCCAAATAATAAACACTTGTATATAAGAGACAAATGCTAATGTAGAAGATTGGTCATGGTAAATACAAAATTAATGTAAGTTGAGAACTAATAAAAATCTACCAACTTAACTATTATAATAAAATGTGTTACATTTACAATATTTTCACAACAAATTTTAAGTAAAAAATTGTTATTGATTCTAAATTAGACTCAAGACTAGAATTACGTTTTTGTCTACTAGTAGCTATCGATAACAACTTTTGACCTAAAATTTGTTATTAAAATATGATGATGTAACGTTTATCTATGAAAAATATTGTGAAAATTTTATCCATGTAACATTATCCTATTTGAGAAATACTACTTCCACGTCACATTGACAATATTTTACAACAAATTCTAGGTAAAAAGTTGTTATCAATTCTAATTTGAACTTAATACCGAGATTACTTTTTTTACTCACCAATAATAACTTGTAAAAATTTATCACTTAAAATTTATTATAAAAATAATACAAAAATATTATAATATAATAAACTTAATTATCCAAGAAAGGCTAGATTTACGACATTTTCCCGCAGATAAAATTTGATAGGAAGGCGCTTAAAAATCAAAAGTGAGTGGACCCTACAATCCGAATCAGTGACGACGTGGCACCTTAATCTTCAAAAATGCAATCACTATCAAGTCAACAACTGCAGGGACCCACTGACATAGTTTTTCCATTTAAATTATTGCTTGCCTTTTACTCTCTCTCTCTCTCTGCGTCACCAGTCACCACTGTTTGTCTGTGACTGTGACTCTCTCACTCACACCGAGGAGGAGTAGTGGAGGCAGTGGCTCACTCCGTAATTTCACCCAAACTCTATGCCCATTTTCCCAACTTCACATCCTCAGGGATCCACTATAAATACCGCTACCCCAATTTTTGTGTCCGATACGGACATTCATTACCGAACCTCCGTAAATATATATATAAAATTTTCTCCTTCACAAAATTACTAAAAGTTAGAGAGACTCTCTCTCTCTCTCTCTCTCTAGAATTTTCTGTTCGAGTTTTCATCTTCAGGTATGTGTTGTTTTTGGTTGTTAATTTCATGACGATGGCGATGTTGATTTTTTATTTTTTGTGTTGTGATTATTGGATCTAGAAATTGATTTTGTTGCGAATGTGGTTTGGTTTCATTTCTCTCACGTTATTGATATTGCAATTTGTGTATTTTATGTATGTGTGTGGGTATGTGGCATTGGGGATGTGAGTGGGCAGTGATTGGAACAAGACCATGGTTTTGAGGTTTTGAGTTTGCTTTTTAAGGTGCCGTGATGCTGCTGCCTCTGAGTTTGGCGGTGATCGGTTTCGTGTTTAATGTTAACAGTTTTGGAGATGCTGAGGATTGATTGTGATTGTTTTGTGTTGTTATTTGGGGTTGTTGGTCCTTGCGGTGCAAGGAACTAGGAAACGGTATTTGATTGGGGTAGGAGTGTTGTGGGCAATGTAATTTGAAGAATGCGTAGATGGGGGTGGTTCCTTTTTGTTATAGGAATAAAGATAGGAAAGAAGGGAAAAAAGGTGTAAACTTTAGTGTCTTGTTTGTTAGTAGGGGTTGTAGAGAAAGTTAGATAAGGTGTGACCACAAAGTTTATTTACGGAAGGTATTGCGAAATGGGCTTTAGTTTCTTAGTATAAAGCTATCATAAATATGTTGTGAAGATAGCCAGTGATAGGTGTGTCCGAAGAGTCGAAGACAGTTTTTGTATATGCTGGCAGGAACTTGGAATACAGTCCTGGTCCTTCGCATAAGGTAGGTGGGTGGGCGGGCCGGTGTTTTGGTGAATGGAGGGTTCTGAGTGTAAGTGGCTTGGAATTTTCTTTTTTTTTGTGGATAAGTTTGTAAGTGGCTTGGAATAAAGAGAATGGACTGGGGCTTAGGTTGTTTAGGCACGTGTTGAGGCATTGGGTGGCTTGTTAAGTGTATAGAGTATGCAAACATTGTGGTAAATTCAAAATTCTCACATATGTAAGAGAAAGTCATGCTCTATTTAGAATTTATAATTGTGTTGGAGTGTAGCTGTTGGTCATTTGTTCACAAGTTTCTTGTTTTTCGTGTTGAAAAAAAGAATTAGAAAACAAGACTTTTCTTGTTCATTTGATATTTTTTCTTGCTATTGCCGTTCTGTTTAGTTGGTTGATTAGACCAAACTACTCTGGCTTCTAAGCATGCTATTTGTTTTCCTATGTCCTAGGACTTTTATATGTTGATCACACTCTCGCCTATTGCTCTTTTCATCTTTGGATGGCATTTGCTGAGTTGTGCTCTTGAAATTTTACCTTGTGATTGGTTTTGATCTCTTTGTATCTACAAATTTAAAAGGGTGAAGGATTGGTCTTTTTAATTTTTTTTTAATAAGTTAACTGCATACAGCACACATTTGTGTGTGATTTTTGCAGAAGTTATACATTTGACAACCTTTACATTAGAGGATAGCACAGACTCTTAAATGCGTGTATAGTCTAAACTTTTCCATTCATGTTTTTTCAGACTTACGACCTCCTTTGCACTTTGTTCTTAAAATTTCATATGCAGGTCCCTTCCCATGGGTTCTACTTCTAAATCAGTTGTGGATTTAATAGAGGCCTCCTCAGGGGTTCATTTTTCTGGATTTCACATGGACTCTTTGGAGCAAGGAGTTAAAGAGATGGAACTTACAACAGCGTCAGCAACTGAAGACTTGCATAAACAGCCTTTTGTCATTGGTAAGTGTTTATGTGGAAATATATGCAAATTTCTTATAATTTTTTTGAGAGGTGGCAAAAGGGGGTGCATGTGCAACCCTTCATTGGAAGTACAGAAAAGGGTTTCCCTAAAATGAACAAGATAGAAGGGACACCGGTTGGTATATTTTCTTCGAAGTGTGGAAGAATCTGACTCACAAAGGTGAAGTTTGATGGTTTTAGCATTGGTAGTCCTCTTACCTGCCTCACGCAGAAACATGCAACAAAGATTGTATCGATTAGTTTAAGCTAGAATTGAGTGATAGCCCAGTGGTACTGGGCATCCTCTATGGTGCCCAATGTCTTAATTTTGAACCCTACCTTTCCCCTCCACCACTACTTACCTAGCAAAAAAAAAAAATCTGTTTTGGAATCCAGAATGTTATGCTTGTGATTCTGGAATTTTGTGACTTTAGCTTTCCAGTCTAACTCAATTATAGCAAAGCCCTCAAAATTTGTTATTTTTTGATTTCTAGGTGTGTACAAGTTTGAAACTTTTATCTGGTTCTGGAGCATTAATTTTACTTAAAAAAATTGGTCTACGGTGTTGGCGTGTGCACTTATTTTTTTTAATAACTTGTGCATCAGAAAAAGAGAACATCTATTCATTTATTCTTCATCTTTATCCTAAGCATCGACTTTCTAATGAATTTTGTGCCAGGGGTTGCTGGGGGAGCGGCATCTGGTAAGACAACAGTTTGTGATCTTATTATCCAGCAGCTTCATGATCAACGCGTTGTTCTTGTAAACCAGGTAATGTTTTCTGATTCAAATATGTTTAGGTGGCTGAGTAGAGAAGTTTTTCTATGATCAAATTATATTTCTGGCTTACAATATTGAATCATTTAGAAAACAAGGAAATTGATAAAAATTCTGGCTTACAATATTTGAAAATTCACATTGTGTTACTGTTTCTACTCCTTAATGTTTGCTTGGAATT
Organism: Castanopsis chinensis; assembly: GCA_032878915.1. Lineage (NCBI taxonomy): Eukaryota > Viridiplantae > Streptophyta > Magnoliopsida > Fagales > Fagaceae > Castanopsis > Castanopsis chinensis. The sequence continues at coordinate 1,939,959 of JAVQMG010000036.1, read as the reverse complement.
TTCTTATAAATTTTTAATAATATTTTCTGCAGTTTCAAGATGGTTTGATTCTTTTTCTTTGTATTGTATTTGATAGTGAAAATATATTCCTACTGGTTTTTCTTATTGCAGGATTCCTTTTATCATAATTTGACTGAGGAGGAACTTACACAAGTACATGACTACAATTTTGACCATCCTGGTGAGTGCAATTTCGGTGACTGAAGTCTGAAGAATATCATTAAAACAAAGACCTGTGTAGAATTTCAGCCGTGTTATTTACTGAAATAAACTTTTTTTAATCCTTCGCTTCTACTTAGTTATCAACCAAGTTTATCTTATATCTTCTTTCAGTAAAGAAATGCATTTTCATAAATGGCTCAAGCTAATTGCAAGTATCTTCTTGTTATATTACTATAGACTTATGTCATTCAAAAGGCTCCCACTTAGTGGTAATGTCAATGACCATCCATTAGGATTTTTCACTGTGGCCATATCATATAAATAGTTCATTAGTAAGGTAATGAGTTACTTTCAGTCTGATCAGTTTGTATCCTTAATGAACATAAGTATGGTGTTCATTATTTGCTGCTAGTTCAATTTTTTTGCTACCTCAATTGATCCTTCTAACTGCAACATTGGATTTCCATCAGATGCTTTTGACACTGAGCAACTGTTGTGTGTTATGGAGAAGTTGAGGCATGGACAAGCAGTTGATATTCCAAACTATGATTTAAAGAGTTACAAAAACAATGTATTTCCAGCAAGAAGGGTACTGCTTTCATATCTTTGGGCTCCAGTGGGCATCATTCTACATATAACTGCTATCTTTTTATGTAAAGACCCATTGCAGATATCTTCGGAGTGGCAACTTCTTGCATTGATAGTTTTTGTTGTTTTTGTTGTCGTTTTCCTTCCAAGAGTTCCATAAAATTAACATATTTGATGTAGTATATGAAGATATTTATTATGATTACATCTGCAGGTAAACCCTTCTGATGTTATACTTTTGGAAGGCATACTCATTTTCCATGATCAGCGTGTTAGAGATTTGATGAATATGAAGATATTTGTTGATACAGGTCCTCTATATTCATTTTCCCTGTTTTTTAAATTGGATCTTATTATAATGTATATCTCAAGCTCATCAGGTTTACTAGAACATTCATTTTTTTTTTGAAAATATATTGTGGTATGCATGTTATAATTTACATTTCAAATTCTTTATTATTTTATTTTCTTTGGCCACTAGAAATTATTTATGAAGATTGCTTGCGATCTGTAGTTTTCATGAATTTTGGTATTATGAGGCCAGTTGCACTTTTAGCATGGTGCCTGGTTCCTAACTGTTCTTACATATTTTGCTCATTCCATAAAGCTTTCTTGATATGAGAAAATGTGGCTTAGTTAGACTTACAGTATTTGTTGTCAGAAAGAACTGTCAGTTAAAATGCAAAAATGCACTAGTTCAGGCAACAATATTTTAAGTCTTACAACTTAAAAAGCATGGTGAACTTACAATATTGTTTTTTTTTTTTTTTTTTCTATCATTGGTTACTTCAGATATTCTTGCAAACAATTTCTGATATTTCCATCAAAAGATGGACTTTAAAAAAAAGTTCTTGTTGTATGTAATGATGAATACATTTTATATCACTTCATTGTGTTACAAAGTTGGACTGCTACTTCACATTGTAAAATTTTCAGTGCAGATGCTGATGTTCGTCTAGCAAGGAGGATAAGGCGGGATACTGTTGAGAAGAGTAGGGATATTGGTACAGTACTTGATCAGGTTAGTAACTTTTCAAATTAACAATTGCACAGGCATAAAGACCATAACCATGGTTTGTTTAGCTGTAATTGGCTTTAAGCTTCCTGTACTAGTGGAACCAGAACCCTTGAGTTCCATGCTGCCACCCTGCAATGCAGTGAAATAGTTTGTTTTTTGGTAGAAAGAATTACTATAATTCATTCTTTAGAAGTGGATTATTAAAGATAAGTGATAGAGGTTTTTCTTTTTTTTTTTTGTGGGGGGGGGGGGGGTGGGGGGAGGGAAGAGAGGTAATTCATTCACAACTCTCCTGCATCCTTCTTCTATACTTGGTTGATTTTCTCTTTGAATAAATAAATTATTTACTTGTAAATAAAGAAAACATGATAGTTGGGTTTTTGTTCTTGAATTTACTAGATTATATTATGGTGTAAATATTTTTGTACTTCATGCCATAGATTATAATCTATGGTGTAACAATTTTTTAAAGTTTTTGATGTATTCAAATAAATTTTCAGTGTGTCTGCGTTGTTTCCTTTTATCTTGACGCATGTTGATAGACATTATTTTGATGCAGTACTCCAAATTTGTGAAGCCTGCTTTTGATGACTTTATCCTACCAACAAAGAAGTATGCTGATATCATTATTCCTCGAGGGGGAGATAATCATGTAGCCATTGATTTGATTGTACAGCATATTCGTACAAAGCTTGGTCAGCATGATCTCTGTAAAATATACCCTAATTTATATGTCATTCACTCAACTTTTCAGGTATCCATTCCCTTGCTTCCCACTTATAACCTTGTTAACTATGTTACAGTGATATATATATATATTTCCTGGAGCTTCAAAGTCGATGTTATTATAATGGTTAATGTAGCATGGTTCTTTGAGTCTTATAACTGTTCCTGTCCTCATGCAGATACGGGGAATGCATACCCTCATACGTGATGCTCAAACGACGAAGCATGACTTTGTTTTCTATGCTGATCGGTTGATCCGTTTGGTGGGTATAGTTTTCCACTGAGCCCATGGGTCATTTGTTGGTTTTTCACTTGCTCTTTTATACATTTATTTTATTTAAATTATCACTTATCAAGATTTTGGAACCTTGACCAGGTTGTTGAACATGGCCTTGGACATCTTCCATTTACCGAAAAGCAAGTGATCACTCCAACTGGTAAGCTGGTGTTAATTTAACTCTTTAGGTTTTCCAAATATTGAATTTGGTTTATTTTGAAGCCAAATTGATCTGACTTCCCTGAAATATATTAGTTAAAGAAATTTGTTGTATATTAGTTAAAATAGATAATCATGACATGGATGATATGCTTATTGGTCCTCTGGTTAAATAATTGTTTGTGGTGCTTGTATATTTAGGGTTACTGCCCAAGTTAGATGATCAATATTAGTTCTATGCTCTGAAGCATCATATAGGAAAGCCTCAGCTACCATATTTGTCCATGATATCTTCATTAATCTTTTTTGTTAGGTATAGCTTGTTGAATTACAGTTCTTTATATTGTTATTGAAAGAAACGTTAGGCTTCACATGCCCAGATATTATCTGTGTCCTATGCTTTACATGTGTGTAAATATATTACAGAAACGGTAATGCAGCTAATTCATTAATGAGAAGTCAGCTTTATGTTTTTTCTTCATGATGTGTTGCTTTAACAGATTTTCCTTTTATGCATATGCAGGGTCTGTGTATACTGGTGTGGATTTCTGTAAGAGGTTGTGTGGTGTCTCAGTTATCAGGAGGTATTCAACCTAGTTTTGATATGACATTTTTAATTTAGAAGTATGACTTATGCTCTATTAGATGCCCTGGATTAGAAATTTAGAAGTATCAAATTGTCAAATTTACAAAATTACTAATTGGATAGTGTCCTCGGAATCAACTTTCTTCTTGAACCATATTGTTGTCTAACCATTGTTGTACTTTTCATGTGTAAATATTGTTGGACCTCCTTTCCATAGTCATTGTATGATGCTAAACATTTCCATTGCCAGTGGTGAGAGTATGGAGAATGCTTTGCGAGCATGTTGTAAAGGTATCAAGATTGGGAAAATACTTATTCATAGAGAAGGTGACAACGGTCAGCAGGTTTGTGCCTATCTTTGGGTCTGTGTGTGCATGTGTTTCATTTCCTTGGTTCTGACCTTTTTTTTATTATTAAAAAATGCTTCATTTACTGGGCAGCTAATCTATGAAAAGTTGCCTTCGGACATCTCAGAAAGGCATGTATTACTATTGGATCCTATCCTAGGGACAGGTTTGTAGTTCTCATGTGGAAATCATTATCCTTCTTTGAATTGTTGTTGGTTCTTATGTAAGAGACTCTGTATAGTTTCCTTGCTCATATGGGGCTCCATTTGTTTCCATTCCTATCTAGTCGTATACACCCTATATAATTTGAGCATGCTTTAGACAGCTGCAAATTTTTATTGTTACCTAAGGCAAGAACAACTAAGAATTTTACCTTTTCCTCCAGGAAATTCGGCTGTTCAAGCTATCTCTTTACTTCTAAGGAAGGGTGTACCGGAGTCCAACATTATTTTTCTTAATCTCATATCAGTAAGTTAATTTTGTCCATGAGTGCCTTTCTTAAAAAAAAGTTCTTTTTGGTTCCCGCTTTCCCATGATTATGCATAGATTCATTCCTAGTAACGCCGCTACATTATTTATCTCACCAGGCACCTCAGGGTGTACATGTGGTCTGCAAAAGCTTCCCAAGAATAAAAATTGTCACTTCTGAGATTGAAATGGGTCTAAATAATGATTTTCGTGTCATTCCTGGCATGGGTGAGTTTGGCGACCGATATTTTGGAACGGATGATGACGACCAGCAAGTGGTGGCCCCTTCACAGTAGTTCCATTGAGGCTGCTGATTAGTCCAAACCCCTCATCTTGAGTTTATCATCAGCACTAGAGTGTGGATAAACAGCTGAATTTGCTTAAATCATATTGTGCTGGCCCAGGTCATTCAGAATTTTGAAACAATTTTGACTCAATTGAAACTTAGAAAGTATCTTCTTTTTATTCCACACTTTTTTTACTTTGTTTTTAGAAATCCGGGGTCCCTGGGGGTGTTTGGCTGCAAGCCCTTTGTGTTTATAATATGACATTACAATATAAATGTATTGGATAGCAATTTATTACAGTAGGCAGTTGGAAATTTTTTTTGCTCTCAGACTGTTATAGATAGTCGACCCCCAATAAAAACTTGCCTTTATAGGGGGAGAAAGTATAAAAAAGTAATCTTTACTGTCACAAGTTGAAACTGATTAATGGCCTTCCCATGATATATGTATTTGTGAACCCAAATATTTACTCAATAATATTCTTTGTTGCTTCATCTTTGTTACACTAGTCAGAATGTGCCCTTAATTGTGCTTATATTCTGGTTTTATTCCTTTCAGATATTTGTTGCCGCATTATGATTAAAGATATTTACTATGATATTTGAAGGGGATTGAGATAGGTCTAAAAAATATATACAAATGGGTGCGTGAGACAGATTCATAGAAACCACAAAAATTTGTTTGTGTTTTATAAGCACCTCTTAAAGTTGTTAAAAAAAGCAAAATGGATGATGGAAGAGAGGTTTTCTACACAATATCTAAGTTCACGAGAGGTGAATATGAATTTTGTAGTGGTGGATGGATTTGCCACTTGGCTAAGAGAGTGATCACTCATTGCTTTATCCGAGGATGATAAAACTCCTTGGGCTAATTTTTGGACACGTGTTGGTGCATGGCATGGATTGATTCTGAGGGTATATTCCACGAAAGCTGATCTATATAAGTTGGTGCTAGTGGAAACTTGGTTTTTGCACTTTCGTCCTGTTATCTGTGCATCCCTTTTTATCCAAAGCCAATACCAACTGATAGCTCGTAACCATGTCGGCCTTTGTAGGAAAGTATGCAGGTGAGTCTCTTCTCTCTCACTCTCTCTATCAAGCTTTATGATTGGTTAGAATGTAGATAAGAATGAGATGTGACAAGCCCTCTGTATGGCTTGTATACTCTTTGAATACGTTATTTTCATTTACATGCTAGCTTTAACAGCTTCATTCCACATAGCAGAGACCATCCTGCCTGTTTATTTGGAAAATTGAACCAAGGCTATTGTTTGGCAGGAACGTTGTACAGTCACAATAATTATCTCATGCATCCGACAATAATTATCTCGTACGTACAACATTTATATATGTCTTATCTTTTAGTGTGGGATTCATATGTTTGTGAGAGGGATAATATACTTGTTAAAATGTAAAAGATATCTTCTCTTGCAATCTTTTATTTTTGGGGTGAGAATCTCAAAAGATTTATCTTCCAAATATCTTCTCCATTAAAATCTAATAGCAATGAATACAATTTTAGGTTTATAATATTAATTTGAACTATAAAACAGAAGCATTTTAAATGGAGATGATTTTTTTTATTTTTTGGTTTGATGAATCATCTATGCCCTACCAATAATGGACCCCTCAACCCTCAAAAGAGTGTGAATAAAGATATAAAATGGTAGTCTTCAGAATAGTGTTATTGTCCCACACGTAAAACCATAAAGCATTTTTATATCATGCTTTTGATTTTTTTTTTCTTTTAAAATAATTTCTGCCAAAAAACTAATAATTAGAGTGATATTGCAACTAAATTCTTACTACTTTTCTGCCTAGTCTTTCTTTATCAAACAACCCTTTTCTCCTTTCTTCTCCAGAGGAGCTTATCAAGAATGCGAGGTACATTGCCACACCTGGCAAGGGAATTTTGGCAGCTGATGAGAGCACTGGCACCATTGGCAAGCGTCTAGCTAGCATTAACGTGGAGAACATTGAGTCGAACCGCCAAGCTCTTCGCGAGCTCCTCTTCACTTCTCCCCATGCCCTCCCCTACCTCTCTGGTGTCATCCTCTTTGAGGAGACCCTTTACCAAAAGACTTCAGATGGTAAGCCTTTTGTTGAAGTCCTTCAAGAAAACAATGTCATTCCTGGCATCAAAGTTGACAAGGGCACGGTTGAGTTAGCTGGTACAAATGGTGAAACCACCACTCAAGGCTTTGACTCACTTGGTGCAAGGTGCCAGCAGTACTATAAGGCTGGTGCACGCTTTGCCAAGTGGCGTGCCGTGCTCAAGATTGGTCCTAATGAGCCCTCTGAATTGTCAATCCAACAAAATGCTCAAGGCTTGGCTCGCTATGCTATCATTTGTCAGGAGAATGGACTGGTGCCAATTGTTGAGCCTGAGATTTTAACTGATGGTCCTCATAACATTAAGAAATGTGCTGCTGCTACTGAGATTGTGCTTGCAGCAGTGTACAAGGCACTGAATGAACAGCATGTTCTTCTTGAAGGCACACTGCTAAAGCCCAACATGGTTACACCAGGCTCTGATAGCCCAAAGGTAAACTACTATTGATTTTACTACACAAAGGTTTACACACCAACATGACAATTTTTCTCAATTTTTTTTTTTCCTTAACAATTGTTGAGGCATGACAAGTCTTTATGATAGGTAATAAAATGGTGATAGTGATAGATTCATATGAGAATCAATTAAAACTTACCAACTCAATAATCGTAAAAGTCAAATGTTAATTTGTAAAAATCATGTAATTAAATTTATAATAGCGGCAGTATCACTCTTGTTTAAATGCTAATAATGTGGCAAAATGCAATCTATTGACTAGACACATTGCTATATCAACAATATTTTGTCTTCATAGCCTTCTAAATAGTGCATGCATTGTTTTGTTGCACAGGTAACACCAGAGGTGATAGCTGCGTACACAGTCACAGCACTCCGCCGAACTGTCCCGCCTGCAGTGCCAGGGATTGTGTTCTTGTCTGGTGGGCAAAGTGAGGAAGAGGCAACACTCAATCTTAATGCAATGAACAGGTTGGAGGTGCTGAAGCCATGGACTCTTTCTTTCTCATTTGGGCGAGCTTTGCAGCAAAGCACACTCAAGACATGGGCTGGAAAGAAGGAGAATGTTGGGAAAGCTCAAGAGGTGTTCTTGGTGAGGTGCAAGGCTAATTCTGAGGCTACTCTTGGAAAGTATTCTGGTGAAGGTGCTGGTGGTTTGGCTTCTGAGAGTTTGTTTGTCAAGGGTTACAAGTACTAGGCCTTTAATTTCTACTGTGGCAACTGTCATATATCTAATGTAATTGTACCTTCCTTCTTTACCTGCTTAGTTTTGGTACATATTCTACAATGGGCGTTCATATTATCAATGCCTAAATATTGTACTGTTAACTTCCCAAGTCCTGACTTTGCTTTTTCTTGTCTCACTAAGTACCTAGCTTTTTGCCATTAGAAATTCCAAAATTGTGACTAAGAGGGTCTAGGATGAACAACTAAGAAACCCAAAGAGGGGCCAGGCCTTTATCTTAGCCCATCAGAAAATGTGTATTGCTAATTCAAAGATCCTTTCAAGAAGTTCATCACAATGTTTTTCTTATAGTATTGGGAGCAACAAAATTACTCATGTAATTAATGATGGTATACCAATAATTAGGAAAAAAAAAAACTATTACTATTAATTTTATTATAAATATGTGACAATGAATAGGATTAATGCTACTTCAATAATATTTTAAATAAATTTCTGATTTGGTTGACAAAACACATAGGCTAACTCTCTCTAAATAACACGAGCTCAAAACTATTACACTATGGTTAGTTATTACGTGCACAATGCATCAATGTCAAAATGTAATAAAAACTGATCATACAATCTATGTAAGTAAGAAAAAACTTAAAGCACAAAATTTATGTTCTTTTATTCACTGGTTGAAGTCAGATAAGTTATCCTTGAATACACATAAAATTAAGGAAGTAGAAAAAAAAAAAAAGAAAACAAACTTGAGTGGCTTTTCTTTTTATGATTACAAAAGCTATAAGTAAAATCCAAAAAAAGAAAATTAGGATCTATTAACCATAGTACACATTATAACACACATAGTATCATATTGAAAATTGGAAAACTCTCAGAAGTCTTCAATGTTGGGGGTTTTCTTTCTTGGAAAACTCCACATTCGTGAAGATGTAATATAATGCCCTAAACTTCCGTTTCAACTCTTGGAAGCATCTAAATGCACCAATATAAAACTGTATATCTATTTGCATGCCAAACTCAATCTCCATATATACAACAATAGTTGATTCAAAATGAAGAAAGGAAATTTGAGAATTTCTTAACTTTCTCTAGTAGTGTGTTCTATCAGAGATTGAGTAGGGTAACATATATATATATACGTGGGTATATATATATTACTGATGGGTTAGAGTAAAAAAAAAAAAAAAAATACTCATGCATTGTTTATAGCTAGGAAGCTTCTAGGAATGTCCCTTTGTGTTCATTTGAAGTAAAGAATTGATTTTCTATCAACATCTTTTTGCATAATAAGAAACCCAAAACAAATAAATGGATATATGAACCTGCAGGCATTGGTGTTTACTCAAGCACGGTTGTTGAAATTTATAAAAGAACAAGGATTTGACATCGCACCAAGAGACTTTTCAAATACCATTAATGCATGTTCATGTTCTGACCTTTCACATAGAACTTACCTTCATTTGTGTCTTAAGCACCTACCTACTAATTGTAAAACGTAAAGAGAAAGTCAGAAAACTACTCGAATGAAGTGATTAGTGGGAATTCAAATAACTATTACAACTTCTAATGGAGGGCAAAACTTATTATTATTATTATTATTATTATTATTATTATTATTATTATTATTATTATTTAGTGGGTAATGCTACGGATGATATCTACAAATTTTATTGTATAAGTTTAATAAACTGAAATATTACATAGTAATCATAAAAATTAATTCAAACATTTATTTAATATATTATTAAGAGAAATGATATGTCCACAATATTTTTACAATAAATCCTAAGTGACAGGTTGTTACTGGTTATTATTGTTAGAGTAAAAAAGTAATCTTAGTGTTAGGTTCAAATTTGAACTAATAACAACTAACCACCTATGATTTGTTGTAAAAATATTGTAAAAATGTTGTGGACGTAGCACCTCTCTATTATTAAAGTGGTATCAATCATTTTTACAACAAATTCTAAGTGACAGACTGTTACTGGTTGTTTTTTGGGGAAAAAGTAGTTTGTAGCTGCAACTTGTAATTTTATTGTTAGGTTTAAATTTGAACCAGTAACAATTAACCACCTATGATTTGTTGTGAAAATGTTGTTTGGCGTGTGTTTTCTCTAAATTATTGTTTCTCACAGTTAGGAATTCGTGGAAATTCCTCTATTTATAATCACGTCAGTTAATAATTCTTTTATGGTAAAATTAATAATTGTTTCATCTTTTTATTTTTATTTTTTATGTACAGTAATTACAAGGGATGTTATTAAATAATGAAGATCGATAACAATAAATATAAATATAAATAATATATATATATATATATATATTTTGGAGGTAATATATATATATATTTATATTTTGGAGGTAATATATATATATATATATATATATTTATGAAGGATTTCTTTGAGTACATTTCTTTGAAACGACATTCATTATTCACCCCCACCTAGCTACATATGGACAATAATGTTATCTTACTTTCATGAAACTTTAAAATGAGATAAAGTAACTGCCACGAAAGTTTGGGCTGGTTTAAAACTTGTCTTGCCTTGGGGTACGTAACCTTTCTATTATTCCACCAATTAGCAATATTTTTTTTTTTGCTAAACAATTCCATGAAGTACTCAGGACTAGGAGATAGTAGCCTCCTATTGGGATAATACAATAGCAATACAATCACTCCATTCTGGCCTCTCTTACCTCCTTGCTATATATTAGCAATATATATTTTTTTTTGATGAATTATTAGCAATATATTAACTATTGTGTACAACTACCTCAAAAATCTGTCGTAGTTTCAAGTAACCTAGATGCATATATTTCATTAATCCCAGTGGCGGAGTTAGGAATTTTGAGTTGGGGTGGTCGAATTATTGAGTCAAGACAAACTTAAATCAAAATCATAATGTTACAGTTGAAGTCATTTTTTTTTTTGCTTGATAAAATCTTGAGAATAGAAAATTTCAACCTAATTGCATATATCATCAATGTTGAATGATTTGAACCCATTAATAAATTTGAAATTAAGCTAAAAATTAGGAGTTCCACTATCAAAAAACTTACTAAATTAATTCATTTTATTGCAATTGTATATCAACTCAACTCTAAACTCCTTCACTCTCTCTTTTTTTTTTTTTTTGGAGAAGGATTACTAGATTAGTTGATCAATGCTTTTTTTTTTTTTTGGGGGGGGGCCAACTCTTTTTTTTTTTTTTTTTTTCATATAGCCTTTAAATATTTATAAAATATACCTATAATTTTTTTAAAATTAAAAGTTTGGAGGGGCCAATGCCCCCCAAGCATGTACGTGGCTCCGCCACTGATTATTCCCTTACATATTTTCTAATTTGTCTTATATGAGCAAAGTATTGGAGGAAAAGAAACAATGTTGTTTTAGTGAAGATACAGTTTCAATAAAAATAAATTTAGCCATTCTAAATCCTTCATTTATTATTTCACAGGGTACTTGGTAAATGACTTCTTATCCCATCTTCTATTCAATTCAAGTTTAATTCTAGCATAAGATTTGCATTGAGCATCACCCTTCCATTGAAAAGTATAGGGATTTTAAATCCTCAAGAAAAGAAAAAGACTCAAGGAACCCCTAATCCCCACCCTAAAGAATAAAAACTATTAGGGTGAATTCAATTGAAAAAACTATAAAAAACACAGCTTATTTGGGCTAGCAATACATGTCCTAGTTTAAAAGAATAGTCGAAAGACCGTGAAAATAAACTTCAAATTTAATTTATAAGTTGTTTGAAATCTCTATGAATTGAAAAGTAGCCGTGAAAGGCTTAAGATTGACACTCCCAAATGCCATTTCAAACTCAATATACACATAGACTAGATGGGTGGTCCATGCTATGGCTAGTGATGGCTTAGTCCATTTAGGTTCAATACTCATTAATCCAAGTAGAGTAATCTACACAATAAAAAAAAGCTGGTGGGTATTTTGTTTTTAGCTAAATGCCAATACATTGTGAAGTTTCTGAGGATAATGATCATCCTCAGACTCAATATTGCATAGTGGGTTCAATGGACCAATTGGACCGATATGGACCGAAGTGGACAGATATGGACCAAAGTAGGCCTAATGGACGAAGTTGGTTGACATGGACCTATGTGGACTGAATGATCTGAAGTGGGCTAAAATGGAATGAATGAACAGATGTGGACTAAAAGAGACTAATATGGACCGAATAGATCTAAATGAATCGATATGGACGAAAATAGATGGAACTGGACAAAAATGGACCGAATAGACTGAACTGCACTGAAATTGAGCCAACTGAACCGAAGTGGACAGAATGGTTCAAAGTGGGCCAAAATGGACCAAATGGACTGAAGTGGAACTAAATGAACTAAATTTATTGAACTTGACTAAAATGGACCGAAATGCTACGTTAATGTAGCTCCACAGGAGCATTATTGAAATATGTAAAATTATTGATTAAGTTGAAATAAATAATTCCAGTATCTATAAAAGACTAGTGTTGGTTGCTCTTGCATTGCTTTTGGATCATGGAAAAAGTATTACTGTATTAGGTCAAATATATTATAATTTGGCATATGTTATCTAATTCGATATAAAAATTTAAATACAATGTATGAAGACTAATTGCAATCCAATAACAGAGACAAAAAGTGAATCAGTCATTGTTACGTACGTGTATTACAATATGTATATTTTTGGATAAGCTTCACTATTTTCACAAAGAAAAATTTAAGAGCTAAACCAAAAAATTTACTCCAATCAGGCCGAAGTGTTACAAAAGGTAATCTCCAATGACTTCACCTCTTCATTCCTTTATTCAGCAGTGGCAAATCTAAAGAAGGGATATGATAATTGATTTTCAGATTGGGGAAAAATGTTGGAGGAGATACTGTACCATGCAATTTGGCAGTTCATGGAAACAAATAGAGTATCACTCACCCAAGCCCCGAAAGCTTCAAATGAACCTGAACATGATTGGAAAAATAGGCATTCTAATCCTGAAGCAAAATTCACAGGGCAAGAAGTTGAATTAGATTATTGTCAAAAGACCCAAAACTACTTAATATGTTTGAAATAAATAAAACTGTAGGATAGTAGTAGATACTCACTGCAGCATATTTCTCAAATAGAGGACTGAAGACTTGATACTCTAGAAGAGCCTTATCTTATGGCAACTGGATTAGACCTTCTTTCTCTCCACTCATGAGTTCCCTATTGTAAATCATATTCATTCCAATAAGTCAGTTTAAGCTAAGAAGGTTTTGGTTAGAGGAAAACCATAGGTGTGAAGTTGGGGTCATAATGTCTCAGGTATAAATAACTCATTGCCATATTCTGCAAATTAGTCCAAAACTAATCTTACAATCAACTTGTTGTTTTATGTGATTATAAAAAAAAAAATCTATCATAGTGAATTGGTAGTCATATAAATATGTTTAAAGGGTTTTTTGCCAAGTAATCTAAAGATTACTGCATCAAAGAAAAAAAAACAAGGGGGTCAAAAGAAAATTTTCTCTAATTCTTAAGTTTATATCCAATAATAACAACAAACCCTTAGTCTTATATTTTTTTAGAGTTTGTTATGGATCCTCAACAAATTAGTCAACCACATATAAAGTTACTAAATTTTAAGTTCAGATCCAAAAATAAATAAAAATGATATGACAAGCATCACCTTTAGCACTAGGATTAAATATGCCAACTTGTAACTTGTAAGGTCACATGACCCAAGTTCTTTGGTGAAACTACACTATTAGTCCTTGGAATTTACCCTATGTACGCAATTGATCCCTCAAATTTCAAGTGATTATAACTAGTCCCTCGAGTTTTTAAAATAAGTAATATAAATCCTTTGATTAACTTCTATTAATGGTATTACTTACGTGGTTAATAAAATAATGACTTGACATTTTTTAAATAACGTGGCATTTATTTTTATTAAATACCATCAATGGCTATTGTATTAGATTAATTTAGATTATCCCAAATACAATTGTCCACCGCACTATTCATTTGTTATCACACTCCATATATTATATTTACACACACCGGTTATATTCGAAATCTTCAACTCAAATACTCTATTCCAACTCAGACCTCCCAGTCCCCACTTAACTCTCTCACTCTTTGAGAGTTCCAAATTGTTGGCCACATTTCCGTCGGCCCATCGCCGGAACCCATCCCGAGAAATCATTGGACCATCCTCCACCAAACATGGATGACCATGGTGGTGCATATCTGCAACTATTCATGGATGGGGCCACCTTTTACAACCGCATTGTTCTTGGGAGTCTCTTGTCAATGAAACTGTGGGACCCACTACCCCACTTCATCCAAACATGGGTCCACAACTACATTGGTGGAAATTTTTAGTCTAACTGCTCTTTGGTGGAACTTTAGTCTACCTACTATCTGGCTTCCTCTGGTATTTCAACAAAGCTCGTAGATCTCTTCGAGCTTGTACATGAGAGTCACCTTGTCTTCGTCCGACGTGGCATCGTCAATCATTCTAAGACAATTGCATAAATGTTGCACCATCGAACAATAACATTTTTCTTTAAGACAATTGCAATTGTCTTAATCCGATTAAAGCCAAGGCACATAATCGATGGCGTTGGATAAAGTTTTTCTAAAAACAATTGCACCGTCGAACAATAAAGTTTTGCTTTCCATCGCATTGACATTGCCATGTTAGGACATATGTAGTTCAAGTCTGTGAACATATGTCGCTATTTTATGTAATTGGCTTATCCTTAGACAAAACGCACTTTACTTGTAATTGGGTAGATCTAGGATGTGTTTAACACTTCGAGAAACAGTGTTTCAAGATCCAGTGTTGAAGTCATCAAAGTTTGTCCAAGACACAAGCAAGGAAGTGCCAGTTTTTAAAGCTCGACACCTACCTCGACACATGCATTTATCGAGCTTTAAAGAAGCTGCTTTGCCCCGAGCCTCGACAGCTTCTCGACACCTCTCGACACCTCTATCTGTCGAGAATTAAAGAAAACAGATTTTCAGTTCTATTTCAAGTCCAATCCGTGAGTGTGTCTTTGGGACTTCTTTTCTCCTAACCCTAGACATATAAAAGGATTATTTTAAGGGCCGTTAATGAGGATGCAAGTTGCACATTCATTCAGAACTTCTTGTTCATGCAATTTGTGATCTGAAAGACAAAGTTCGTGCCCTAGTTCATCTCTGATGATTTGAAGAATTTTGCAGCCAACAACTCTCTCTCTTTAGTTGGTGTTTGAAGTCGCGTACTGGGATCCACGCATCTGGTTAGTCACGTACTTGGGAGTCGTGCATTGAAAGGAGAAACTGTCATTACAGAACAAGTCCAATTGGGTATTGGGGTAAGAGTTCAAGTGTAGGTTGGTAAGGTACTGGGATTCCTTGCTTGTAACTGCTTGTTGTGATAATAGTGGAGTTTTGGGAGCGGTGACCTTAAATCACCAGGTGGGGTTTTTGCCGTAAGGTTTTCCCCATTCGTGAACAAATCACCGTGTTATTTATTTTCCGCTGCTTAACTTAGTTTGGTGATTTGTTTGTGCTGCCACGTGATATTGCATGATAATTTGATTAATTAATAACTGGGCTAATTTAATTAATCTAAGTTATCATAAGGGGCCAACGTATTTGTGGCCTGGCATGCCACATGACACCGTTGATCACTTTTGTACAGGGCTTGGATAAAGATTTAAATTAGAATGGTTTAATTTCTTGCTTATGTGTTAATTTAATTTAGTAATTTTTTAATATAAAGGAATGCCAGGTCATTTAAAAAAAATGTTAGGTCATTATTCCGTTAGCTATATAAATAACACCACTAATGAAAGTTAACCGAATGACTTATATTGCTCATTTTGAAATCTTGAAGGACCAATTGCGCTCACTTAAAACTTGTGGGACCAATTGCACATATAGGATAAACTTCAGGGACTAATTATGTAGTTTCGCCAAATTTTTTTATTCTTAAATGCAAAAGTGGTTTGTATTTACACCAGGTTTAAGCAACATTTGATGTTGTGCTAGCTCTCATTTGCCTTATCTCAAAAGTATAATGGAAGTGAACAAATCTTGACCTCTCGCCATCAATTATTTTTCAACCTAGGATAGACATATTTTTCTTTTGGCTGATTGTAAACTACATTTTTAAAGTTTTGGAGTGTTTGGATTTTATATACTGAAATTTCAGAATTTGAATTTTACCTCTTGAAGTTTAGAGATATTTAGATTTTACATCTTGAAATTTTAGAATTTGGAATTACCCCCTAAAATTTGGAGTACTTGGATTTTACATCATAAAATTTAGAAACATCATGGTGTAAAATTCAAATAACTCCAAACTTTAAGGGGTAAATTTTAAACACTCTCAAACATTAGGAGGATAAAATCTAAATTAAAAAACGTCGAAGTGTAAAATTCAAACACTCTTAAACTTCAAGAAGTAAAGTCCAATTTCTGAAATATTTGGGATTTAGTTTGCAATTCACTATTTTCATTTAATCAAAAATAAAAGTATAATTGGAAACAAAGTGTCAGAGAAATTCTCTTAAAAAGAGTTAGATTATCCATTACACATACCATTTAATATACTACATATAATTCAACACTAAAATCTCTTTTTATTCATGGCCTGCAATCGAATAAAAGCTGCACCCTGTGCTAAAAGGTAAGGGAAAATTTTGTTATACATTCACTAATACACACACACTCTTGCACATACATTAAAAAAAAAAAACTCAAGTCAACATTTCAATTGTAATAGACAGTTCTTTTTTAATAAGGATATAGAAAAGACAATCCTCCAAGCTACGGTTTTCTGCAATCCAACTAAAGTCTCTGGTTGAAAAAGAAATTTAGATTCGTTTAACAAAAGAAATTTTTATTGGTATTTTGGTTAGATGGCAAAGAGTTCTTATCCTCACGAGCGGACAGCACGATATGAAACTCTACAAAAAAAACAAAGAAAAAAAACCTAAAACCCGCAGCCTCAAATCACGTTTTCACTAGAGCTAGATCAAATACAATAAATAACAATCCCATCCCTCTCTCTCTCTCTGGAATTCTCTGTGCTCCAAAAACAGCAATGTCTTCTTCTTCAATCTCATCCTCTCTTCGATTATTCACCACCAAACTCCCAAGACCTCTTCTTTGTCCCAAAACCTTAATCCCCTCTAAACCCCATAACCTCTCTTTCTTTAAACCCATCTCTTTTCAAAGGCTTCCCACTACCCCATCATCGTCACCATCACCATCAGTATCAGCATCGAGCTCTGTGCCTCTGCAACCCATAGAAGAACTGCCACCTAAGCTCCAAGAGATTGTCAAGCTGTTCCAGTCCGTGCAAGAGCCAAAGGCCAAGTACGAGCAGCTCTTGTTTTACGGTAAAAACCTTAAATCCCTCGAAACCCAGTTCAAAACTAAGGATAACAAGGTCGAAGGTTGTGTCTCTCAGGTCTGGGTCAGGGCCTATTTGGACTCGGATAATAATGTTGTTTTCGAGGCTGATTCTGACTCGGTTCTCACAAAGGGACTCGCTGCTCTACTCGTTAACGGGCTATCGGGTCGACCCGTTAATGAGGTTATTCGGGTCTCGCCGGATTTCGCGGTGCTTCTTGGGCTTCAGCAGAGTCTCACTCCTTCGAGGAATAATGGGTTCTTGAATATGTTGAGGTTGATGCAGAAGAAGGCGCTTCAGTTGGCAGTGGAAGCCGAAAAGGGCGAGAATTCGGGGTTGAAAATGGATGGCAGTGTTGAAAATGGGAACTTTGGATCGAATTCTGATCTGGGTGTTGAAGAAACTCTGGTTGGGGTATCGAATTCGGGGTTGAAAGTGGATAGCAGAGATGGGAATGTGAATGTTGAATTGGATTCTGAGGTGGGTGGAGAAAGAAACCCGGTTCAGAGTTCGAATTCAGGTGGTTTGGGGAGTAGAGGGGCGAGAATAAAGGAGAAATTGGAGAGGGAGCTTAGTCCTGTGGCCATAGAAGTGGAAGATATCTCTTATCAGCATGCCGGGCATGCTGGTGTTAGAGGAAGTGATGGGGAGACACATTTTAATGTAAAAGTTGTGTCTAAGGAGTTTGAAGGGAAAAGTTTGGTTAAGAGGCATAGGCTTGTTTATGGTTTGTTGCAAGAGGAGTTGCAGAGTGGACTACACGCATTGTCCATTGTAGCAAAGACACCTTCTGAAGTTAATGGAAGTTGAAGTGTATTGATGACTTTTATAAGATGAGGTTCAATTTTTTCTGTCTTTGTTTATTTTATTTCATTTCATAGAGAGTTACTAGTGATGATTATTGGTCCAAATTGTCAGAAACATTGTATTATGAATGATTAGTTAGAAATAATGTTGAATTTTGAGAATTTTGTATCTTGAATCTTTATAATGCACGATTGAGTTACACTTATACTTGTGGAACCTTGGGATGAACTAACTACATTTATGTGAACTATTAAGGCTCTCTGTTCAGACTTTAATCTTCTTGTTATGTAGTCTATAAGATAATGGCTGAAAAGTTTCTACTTCAATGTGACTGCTAGGAATATGTAATGTTCAAACTGATAAACCCCCCTTAACTTGACAATAGATGTAAACCTATGACCTTAATTAAATCTAACATATCATGATTGAACCTTTATGTGAATTCCTAGACCATCTGCTATAACAAGATGGAGTTCAAGTTATTTTGGTTTGACCTTTCCTATAAGACAGTTAGGCATAAATGTAATCTAAGTATTGAGTATGTTCTTTACAAAGGTGGGGGCTGAGCCAAGGGCCTTGTAGCTTAATTGACACCTCCCCATGCACAAAGTTCTTGGTGGTTTAGGAAAAAAAAAGGTGGGGGCTGGCTAACCGTTTATTCATTTTTCCATGGAAATTAAGATTATATTCTGTGACAATAGGAGGCAAATAACTGATTGTAGTAGGATTTATATAAATTTCCGAGTAAGGAGTTTGTGGTTAACAAGAATGGTCATGGTAGCAGGACATTAGGAGTGGTTTAATTTTGTTTGAGATCGTAGTGAGGAAAGAAGGGGAGCATGGTAGGCTATGAACAAGCTAGAAGAGACCAGTATTCAACATGGTTGTTTATCCATAAAATAAAATAAAAGGTATTCAACATTGATGGAAGATGGTAACATAGTGATAATCTATGATAGTCTTGGAACATTTGCAGAAGAAAGATTTGAGGAAGTTTTGAAAATAATCTGGAAATAGTTTCTAGAATTTGAATTTCTAAGTATGAAATGATATAATGTTGAGTCTATGCATAAATAAATTTGAGAGGAAAGACCTTTGATGTTTGAAGTAGCTTTGTTGTTTTAAAATTAGATAGTGTTATGTATCAAATATTATGAAAATTCCAAATTACCATTTAAACATAAATCTTTTCAAATTCGGAGATTGAGTTACTGTTTAGAGCCTGTTGCACAACTCATCAGGTATGTTAGGATGCAGTTACAGGTTTTTTTGATAGGTATAGTCAATTGTATTGTACTAAGAATCAAAACAGTACAAAGGAGGCAGCATGGAATATCACTACTTTATTCCAGCTATACCCATGGGAGTCCCTACATATCTACTTCTACTTCCTACATAAAAAGAGTGAAGAGCTCTTTCGACAGTGTTTTTGGTTTACTCAATTTTGGTGGGCCAAAACTCACCGTTTCACGCACAGTATAATTGAGCTTGCCATTTTCTCCCCTTGTATGTCATCTTGTCTGATAGACGAATTCATAGAATGATATACCGTGAAACAAATTTTTCTAAAAAAAAAAAATGATTTGTTTCATGGTGTTACTATTGTTTCTTGAAAAAACCATCTACCTATGAGGTTGACTACTTCAGATAAGAGAAAATGTATTTTTTTATCAAACTCATTTATGTTTCACTACGAGCAATGCTAGGGACTTAATTGTTTGTTTAAGAGACACCTTACTATTAATGAGTTGTAATTTTCAGAGTTTTCAATTTGCAAAGAGCTGTCCTAACTGTAGAATTAACTGCAGATTGGATTAACAACATTTTGAATTTCTATCAATTCAGAATGTTGCTCAACAGGTAAGCTGAGATATTGATCATTCTAGTTTTTGATTTCGGGTTAAATCAATTTGAAGAGTTTCTTGGCTACAACTAATTAAACCCTCCTGAAATTTGACTGAATTTTTTAGCTTCTGCAATTGGGTTCACCTTTGTATTTGGTCAAATGAGACATCTTTGTTAGTAATTCGTATAATTTTCCTTCTTTTCTGCAATCTGCAAATTATTACAATAATTTGCATAGGATTGCACCTCGTAGTTTGCTTTTAGCTTTGTCTTTCAAATCATGTGTACAAAGATTTTGACATTTATTTCACGCACGTTTGCCACACTGTTGGCATTGAGCATGTAAATTGAGTCTTCACATCAAATTTCCTGGCAAAGTCAGCCATTTATCAGCTCCTTCCAGCCTGATCATTCCATCTTTTGATGAAAAGAGCAATTCTTCAAGTCTTCCTACTGCAGGGTCTGAAAAATGAAATCTTATTCTCTCCGAATTTGGAAGCCTTCACCTTCAATGAAGGTTCCTGTTGAACTAGAGTTTACTATGAATATACTAATTGGATAGAACAAAAATCTTAAGAGCACTTTCATGTTTGTAACTTTTTTTTTCTTGGTCAATTGAGAAATTTTTTTTAAAATTGTTTTATACAAGCACATCTGAACAGTACCTATGTTATTAAATCTTTGTTTATGAAATCACTGAAGGTTATCTTAAACATTGTGCAATACCCATAAAAGTGACCGTGTGATTAAGTTTTTGTATCTGTCATTGGATTGTAATTAATCTTCATATCTGGTATTCAAATTTTGATAGTGAATTGCATATGACAAATTTTAGTATTTTTTTTTTTAATAAAAGTTATTTATAACAGTTTGTGAATCATTAAAAAGAATATGAAATTTAGGAATTATTCTTTTAGTTTTAAACAAACTTTCTCAAACCTTAATTTTTCTGCCTATAATTCAAAACATCAAAAAACATAACTAAGAAAATTAATAAATTTAAAAATGATTAATTGGACCAATTAGGGAAAAAAGTGTTTTGTTGATAATCTATTAAGATTATTTTGTTTGTAGAAATTGTAATGTCATCCACCCAAAACATATTATTAAATAAACAATTATTAGCAAAATTTAAGAATTAAATTTCTATATATGCATTGTTATAAAATAATAATAACAATTAAAGTAAAATTGCAAAAGCTAAAATTTGTTACTCATCTGATTATTTTCGTTTGACTAACCTTTACTTTTCTCTAAATAAATGGCATTATAGAGTAGTTTTAATACAACTATTTTTTTTTAAATACTAAGTATTAACACACACACGGAAAGAAGAGAGAAGGTCTTTTAAAGAAACTCTTAGGGGCTGTTTGGTTTTTTTTTTTTTTTTTTCATCACTCCTCACTCAATTTTCGTCACTCATCACTCAAAATACCCCCAATTTCCTATAGCCACCTATTTGACACATATTTTCAACTTCTCATCACTCAATTTTTCCTACTGTTTGTGGACCCATGCCTGACTCCTCACTCAAAGAATTTTGTTTGGTTACCTGCGGATGTCTCAGAACCCCACCATTTTTCTTCACTTCTCATTTCCCCTTCCCACCTCAACCCTGTTTCTTCACTTCGCACTTTTCATTGTCCTTACTACTCCTCTTTTATTTTCATTATTTCCTTGGGTTATGCCATGGTTTTTTTTAACCCCATTTTTTTTTGGTTCAGTTGTAAAACCCAACCCCACATAACTATGTATGAGATTTATTTAAACTTGTGGGATTCGGCCAAACTTTTAAAGCCTAGAACTGAGAAAAAAGAAAAAAAAAAAAAGAAACCCAGCACCCAAACTGACGGAGCAAGGAAGAAAGATTTTGGATCTAATCTGTGGAGGTTGAAATCATTACAACTAAGAAAAATGAAAAAAGAAAAAAAAAAGAAAAGAAAAAGAAACCTAGCACCCAAACTGACGGAGCAAGGAAGAGAGATTGTGGATCTAATCCATGGAGGCCGAAATCGGTACAACTGAGAAAAATGAAAAAAAAAAAAAAAAATACCCAGCACCCAAATCGATGGAGCAAGGAAGGAAGATTGTGGATCTAATATGTGGAGGCCGAAATCGGTGAGTTTGCTGCAGCTTCCTCCTTGGTCTTCGCTGTCACAGGTGGCGGGGAGCACGTCAAATGGAGATCTCCTTCAGTTATGGTATGAATCTCCTTCTAAGCTAGCTTTTTTCATGATATTGATGTTGGGAAGAGAAGATGAAGCAAGTAAAGGAAGGATATGGAGAGGTTGTGCTTGGGAAGAGAAGATGAAGAAAGTAAAGGAAGGGTGTTGAATGAAATGGGTTTGGTTTAGTATGAAAGAGAGACGTTGGAGTAAAAGTTGACCATTGAAATGACTAAACACTAATTGTGGGGCCCATGACTTGAGTGAAATTACAATTTTGTCATTGGAAATAGAGTTTTGGAAACTGAAAACACCTAAAATGTGTTTTCAGTTTCCATAACTCATCACTTAAGAATCAGAGGATTAAGTGATGGAAACAAAAACAGAAAACAAATCCAAACCAACTTTTTTTTTGTGGGACCAACATATTTTGAGTTATGGGTGATGAAAACAGAGTTATGAGTTATGAAAATCATAAATCCAAACAGCCTCTTAATACAACTCTTAAGATTACTTTGTCCACCACAAAGGGTTAAAAAATAAAAAAAAATTAGTAAAGTCTCATAGTTTAACATATAAATTAAGCACCATAAAAAATCATGATATGTAATAGAATAAATACCAAATTATTCAAATAATGCTATGTAATAGAATAATATTATATTTTTATATGCTATATTTAATTCTTTATAATGCAAATGGATAAAATTTAACAATCAAAGAGAATAAAAAAAAAAAAAAAATTATCCAAATCATGTTATATAATAGAAGAGTTGGGTTCAAGTTACACCTGGTGTAACTCTAAGCAATGTTACACCACCCAATAACTTGTTTTTGAATTAATATTTTAAAAATCCAACCGTTGAATTACATGTTCTATATGTTATTAACATGCATGCCAATTTTCATATCAATCGGATGCTATTTACCATTTGATTTATAAACTCATCTTTTATGTATTATTTTAAACTACAAAAATTTGAATTTTAACAATTGATTGATGACATGGCTATTAATTTTTGATCACCTCAAAATTTTGCAAGCATGAAGAATATACGAAGATAATGTAATCTAACGGTGAATTTGTCAATAATTCGCATCCAATTAAAAAATATTGAGTGGTGTAACATTACTTAAAGTTATACCAGGTGTAACTTGAACCCAACCCATAATAAAATAATATTATATTTGTATATGCTATATTTAATTCTTTATAACACAATAGGATAAATTTAACAATCAAAGAGAACAAAAAAAAAATAAATAAATAAAAAATAAAAAACAAAACTAAATCACATTAACCAAAAGTAGAGTTTTGAAGAATATAAAAAAATATATTATATTTTTATATGCTATATTTAGTTCTTTATAACGCAATAGGATAAATTTAACAATCAAAGAGAGAGAAAAAAATAACTTAAAAAACAAAACTAAATCGCATCAACCTAAAGTAGAGTTAAAAAATATAAAAAATTATTAACCTAAAATAGAGATACAAGAAAAATAAAAAATCCACCAAAAAATTGAGAGAGAGAGAGAGAGAGAGATAACCTTTTTTGTGAGGGAAAACTATGCATAGAATGGAAGATGGTAATGATGAATTTATAGTAAGAGGGTGTGAATAAAAAGAGACAAAAATAAAAGAAGATGAAGGGAAAAAGGAAGAATGATATTAACGTAGAAGGTAGTGGAGAGATAAAAAGATAAGAGGGGGAGAAAAATTGGAGAAGTAGTAGAGAGATGAAAAGGTAAGGGAGTGAAAAAGGTCAGAGAAGAAACGTAAATATTAAATAAATAAATGTTTAAAATAATTATAGGAAAATTGAAAAGAAAAAAGATAATGATGGAGATACTAATGTGGCCAAAATAGCAATTTAGACATAACTATCTAACTATATAGTTAGTAGTTTCGGTTTTCAAACTATATGCTTTACTAGCATCTCGAGTCTAAGAGACTCGATTTTGGGGTCCAAAATCGAGCCTTTGAAGGTCAATTTTCATGATCTAATCCATCTGATGTGGCATTTTTATCCACGTGGAGTCTACATAGAAATCGAGTCTCTAAGACTCGATTTACAAGCCAAAAAAAAATTTATTCTAACTCTTTTGCAATCTATTCCCAGAATTACACAACATCAACCAAAACCCACTGTCTATCTCACATCAAAATCCACCAACCACCAAGATCATGACTGAGCAAAACCCACCACAAAAAAAAAAAAAAAAACCAGATCCGTGTCTGCCTGGGTCGCGCGACCTGGGCGCGCCGCGGCCTGGGTCGCGCGACCTGGGCTCGCCGCGGCTGGGTCGCGCGCGGCCTGGGCTCGCCGCGGCTGAGTCGCGCGCGGCTAGCCCAGGCCGCGCGCAACCTGGGCTTGCCGCGGCTGGGTCGCGCGCGGCCTGGGCTAGCCGCGGCTGGGTCGCGCGTGGCCTGGGTCTCGGCTGGGCTTGGGCAGATCAGTGTGGAGGAAGAAAGATGGAGGAAGAAAGATGCAGATGGAGAGGGAGTAAGGAGAGAGACGAAGTACAGGAAAAAGAAAGAAAGAAGGAAAATAAAATAAGAAAGATATGAAAGAAAGAAAATAATTAAGATGAGATAGTAAATCGAGTCTCTAAGACTCGATTTTCTTGTAGACTCCACGTGGATAAAAATGCCACATCAGACGGATTAGATCATGAAAATCGACCTTTAAATGCTCGATTTTAGGGTCCAAAATCAAGCCTCTTATACTCGAGATGCTAGTAAAGGATATAGTTTGAAAATCGAAACTACTAACTATATAGTTAGATAGTTATGTCTAAATTGCTATTTTGGCCTACTAATGTGATTTTACTGGAGCGTAATAATAATAAATACTACGCTTAAACTTTTAAACATATATATATATATATATATATATATATATGAGATGGATGGTAATATATAGTACAGAAAATAATTGAATCATGTAGGAACGTGAACAGGGGAAAATCAAAAGCAAAAGCAGATAATAAGGACAATTCTAGTTTATTCTCCACTAATCTATGCCTACCCTTTTTCACAATATTTTAAACCCACAAAAGATTTCAATATAGCTGTGCTAGAAATTGCAGAGAGCTACTATTTTCAACAGTCTATTAGATGGTTAGTCTTGACATGCTTTGAGTTCAAGACATAACTCTGCATAAAATGAAAATCACATCGTTCTTGTAGTTTTAAGCACTCCAAAAACACCCTTTGGGGTTACAACCAAAAGAATTTCATTGCATGTTGAATAGAACATTTGTTGTATACATGAAAAAAGCTTATGAAACTGTGCTTTGTACACCAAATTTGCCATTTTAGATCAAATCCAAGCAGAAGTTTTGTTCTGCATCCTCACCTTGTTGTTCTGCAGCTTCGAGCAACTAGAACACCAGTTGGTGGACCAGTCATCTGTAATTGACATCTGCTATGCAACCAGTAAGAAATCCGAATCAAACCTAGCGTGGCTTTCACTTTGTAAGTTCCTCTTACATTATAACTGACCTTATTGCTCTGTACCTGCTTTTGAAGTTCCACAGCAAGATTCTGGGGCAAAAAAACCAAGCTGGATATGAAGTGAACTGCTTCCAACCTCTTCTCCCCTCTTCTTTGAGTAAAAGGCTCTATAGCTTGAGTAGCTATTAGTCTGTCAGAAAAGAAAAGCTCTACACCCAAATACTCAAATCTTACATCAATTTTCCGATTTGGGTTAGAGAAATTTGCGAGGAAAGTAAAGTCACCATTGAAATACTCTGGCGAGTCGAAGTAGATAGCGCTGAGGTTTGCATTAGGTATGTCAAATAACGGGTATCGTGGTTTAATGACAAGGAAGGTGATCAAAGTTGCTACTCCAAAGAAGATGAGAATAAGGCAAAATATGAGACACAGAATTGCACTACACCATATAATTGGGTTGGTCTGGCGAGGCCGAGCTTGCAGTAGTGTTGATGGGTTTCTTGATTTTCTGATGACTGATTTTGGTGTATTTGGTGCTCGGTTTTGTTGATACTCTGCTTGTTTTGACCGGATTTGTTTATTCTCTGCTTGTTTTGATTGGTTTGGTTGATTCTCGTTTTGTTTTGATATAACAATTTGATCAAGAGATACTGGAATTGTTTGCTTTTGGGGTGGGGGTGGAGTTGGAAGCAGAGTTGCAGGTGGAGGTGGGAGGGCAAGCATGTTTGTTGTAAGTGTTTTGATGAAAAACCAATGAAGTAATAGTATAGAAAGATGGAATATGAAAGATGAAGATGGCAGTGTCTTTAAATAAATTAACAAGTGGATTAAAAGAAAGTAAAGAGGAAAAGAAGCTTTTGATTGAGCGGTAGTGGGACCAATGTGTTGTGTTTTTGTTTTGATATTGGTGAAAGGAGGTATTGGTGGAGCTAAAGTTGGAGCAACACAGATGTTTGGTTTGAATGCATTTGCTTTTGAAATTGCAGATTTGTTTGAGAATGTCCTAAAGAATCATAGTGGCAATGCAAAAGGCTTTAGCTCTTTAGTCTAGTTTTGTTTTCTTAATTGGTTAGACTAGTCAACTGGCATACAGGTTTTGTACTCTACTCTTCAGTTGAATCAATGGCTTGGATCCATTGTATTTTAGATACATATCATATTGCTGGCTTACCATATCAAACTTTACATGCCTGTTTACCAAAAAAAAAAAAAAAAAAAAAAAAAAATTTACATGCCTGATTAATGTTTGTTTAACCACTAAGGAAGCTTCAAAACCCAGATCATGCGCCTGGATTTTTTGACAACCTGGTGAACTTTATTCAGATACATCTTTCAGAAGCATGGGAATTGGTGGTGTTATATTATTATACTAAAAAGAATTTGAAAGTCTACATTTTGTTTTTCTAAAATCAACCAGTGTGGGACACATTGTCTGGTTGTTATGAGCTCTGCTGGTAAGGATATGTGCAGCTTTCAAATGAAAAAGTGAATGGCAGCATAGGATTTGGGGTCTGGAATTTTATTTTATTTCACTTCCAACGTTATTTTTTGGGGGGGAAAGTAGCATCCGCCATTAGCATCTTGTTTAGATGTTCTAATATGACCTATGTATTCAAATTGCAAAGGTAATAATACACTAATACTTATGACTTGCTTTTTAGTTTTGGCTAACACGTAAATTGGATATATATGTAGTAAAATATGTTGTAGATGTAGTTGTAGCATCAAATTTTTTTTTTGAGAAACAAAAGCACACTGAAAAGAGGGGATGGGGTTTTAATATAAAGACATACCACACTTTTTAGTAAAAAAGAATGCAAGAGAGACCAATAATGCTACAATCACTTTTATTTATTTATTTTCATCATTGTTGAGTTGGTAATTTGTTATTGATTTTTTATGTAGGCACATCATTAACATTATTAACATAATTTTATTGTCTACCATTAATGATTTGCCATCTTAGTTGTAAAAAAAAAAAATAATAATAATGAAGAAAGTTGTCCCTAAACTTCGAAGGGAGGAGGAATTGCCAAAAAATTAAAACAACCTAAATACATTGTAAAAGAGTGAGGGTGTTGCCAAGAAAGTAAAACAACCAAAATAATTGAAAAATGGAAAAAGGACAGATTGTTATTCATTTTATATGGGTATTAAGCTTGGGTCATCAGTCATCACAGTGCATTTGATTTGATCTTATGTCTTGGGTTATTTTATTCCAAAAAAAAAAAAATCTTGGCTTATTATGTAATGGGCTTTCTGTGGCTGATAATGGCAATACCATTTTCAATAGGCCCATATGGTCAAACATTCAAACCGGGTTGTTTGAAAGAGTAATTAAGGCCCATAAAGTTCAAAGTTCGAGACCAATAAGCAAATTCCACCAGAAAAAAACCATCACCACCACTACCAATATATATATAAAATCAATATAAAATTATAGAAATGAAAGAATTTTACCTTATGTTATGACCTTTATTCCACGATCATTTTTCTTTACCACCTAGATGACCGTTAACTATTCTTTGGTACTGATGTCATTTTCTGACCTCTTAGTAGACATCTTTTTGTTGACGTAAATTAATATTAAATAATAACAAGTTGTTTAATACGTTAAGATAAGTTTTTGGAATAATCACTAATTTAACATGATACATGCATTAGGCCCCATTTAATAAAGGTAGCTCAAACTCAAATGTGGGAGGAAAATGGTTTAAACTTTTGAAAAAATGATGAATGTAATCGTTTAATCTATCACTCTCTCGTTATATATTAAGTGGAGTCCAACCTATTGAATTTCTATAAGAGACAGAGAAGTTAAGAGATGTATAGTTAGTGAAATGTAGTAATTTAACACCATGCCTCGTATCTGATCAAGTATTGAATACAAGACAAACTCAAAACTAGCATAGCTCTTTGGTTATGAATTTTGTTAGAAAAATTAATATATACTCGGAACAATATAGAGAGAGAAGTATAGTTTAGTCAAAGGTAGTCTTAACAACCCACAACTTGGTTCGGTTCGTTGAACACAATGTCAGACTGAGTCAGTTTTTTATTGGGGTCTCCCTCCAAGAGAGAAATAGCTCCGAAGTAGCACATCTGCATTGATGGAGACTTGTTCCTCTTACTATTTCAAAGATATTACACACTCCATAGCAATCAATTGAGAAGAAAATAAGAACTTGGAACGGTCCCCATGTTTTTTTCTTATTTCTTTGGTTGGCGGTAATTAGCGCCTATAAAACAGGTAGTATAATGTGTGACATCTAGAGAATATTCTAATTCAAAACATGAAAGTTCGTTAGTGTCACAGACTAGTTCAGAGTTAACCAAAATTAGCAACTATCCTATTCATATAGCTGATGAAAGTTCAAAACAGAACCTTATTAAACATTTTGAAAACAACTATAGCTACCTACCATAATTATAAAACGAACTGAGACTTTTGTATTCTGTTATATATCATAATCAATGGTGGAGAAAATTGACGTTTAACATGTGAACAAAAACCATGCACTTCATATTTGAGCACGTATTGTGCAGATGAAGACAAGCTGATTGATTTCTATAGTCCATTCGTGTAGTTTTGCTCTTTTTCTTTCTTTTTAATTTTTGTCACTATATTCTATATTACTCGCAGGTAAATGCTAAAGCTACTTGCAAAAAGTAATCTTTTATATTTTCATTTTGTGCAGGACAACAACCAATTAATCAACACCATAATTAAAAGGATGTAAAAATGTATACAGTACTGCATCTTAGATATATGGAAGAATATAACCATGAATTGAACTGTCTTCATTTTATTTTGATATGGAAATTTCTTATTCATTGCAATAAACCCTCATTTCAATATTTTGGTCCTTTGTCAATACTTTCATATGGAGTTATTGAAAACAAAAGACAAAACAACAAAACAAGATTTTTCATGTTGAAAGCTTCAAAATTTCTGCATACGACATTGTTAGGGCGGAAGTAGAAATGTAGAATCCTCCATTTTTGACTCTCTATCAGCATTGCCTTATAATTTCTATAATTCTAAATTGAGATATATTTGGGTCTTGTTCCATTATAGCTATATCTATTTAATTTTATAATATATATGATTCTCAAAAAAGAAAAAAGTTCATTTTCTATATACATATATATATATATATATATATGTATGTATATATATATGGAGACTATTCTAAGTAAAGGGAGGAATTTGGAGGCGACTCGGACCAGCCTGGACTCGGACCAGCCTGGAAAGCAACTCTTGCAGTGGGCCAAAGAGCCGAAGACGTGCATGCAGGTTGTCTAGGTTCAGCGTATCAATGTATTCTATCTTGTACTATTGCCCTTTTGTACTTATCTTATTTCTCTGGTTCTTATGTACCTATTGTTCTTTTGTACCTTATGGTATTTTATTTTATTTATTTATTTCTGAGCGAAAAAAGGGGTTTTGGTGTGAGCTCATCGATTCCATTTCACGTGATGGCAATGGATAATCTTACGTGTATTATATAGGTTTTGTTGGAGTTATCGCTCAAATTGCTTCTCTTTAGGTGCTGGAACAAAGACTCCTACCATCAAGTCACATCCCTGTGTAGTCCTTATGGTTTTTTTTTTTTTTTTTTCAGCAACAATATATTTGTTATTTGGATGGACAGGAATGGTAATTCATGAAGGAGACAATGCAGACTTTAGTAAAATTTTTTTATGAATTATATCATATTCAGATTAGTAACAATGAAGAATAATCCTAACTTAATATAATCCTTTGCTCTATTTAGAACATTACTTTTTTTTTTTTTGGGTAGTTGAAGGCACGTATTGAGCTAAGTGGCTGTTTTGTTGTAGCTGTTGATTGGCTTTTGTTTGTGTAAATTCTGAGTTAGCCTAGTTTTATTGATTTTGCCTTAGAGACAGAGTTGAATTTGTCCTTGCTTAGTAGAGGTTTTATTATTTTGTGTAAATGTGTAACATCCTCTCACTTTGGAATGGGTCCTCGATTTATTATTTTGAGTGATATATTGGTTGAATGCAACATCCTCTGATATAACATATGAAATTCATCTTATGTGAAAGAATATTGCATGATTGCACATAATGGTATCACGCTACTAAAGAGTCACTTTTGTTGATTGACTACAAGTATTTGTTCATAAAAAATAAAAATCTTTCCTCTCACTCTTAATATTCCATCAATTATAACTTGCCACAAGTTCATTTTTTCTTTATGAAATAACCAAAACTTAAAAAAGGAAAGAAATCAAACACATAACACAGGGTAATTGATGGAGTGCAAAGTGAAACACTAAGGGTCCGTTTGGATATAGCTGAAAACTGAAAATACTGCAGCAAAATAATTTTTAAATGTGTAAATAGTGCTGCAGAACCCATTTTTAATAAAAAGTTTTTAAAAAGTGCGTAAATAGTATGTGTACAGTATACATACAGTGCACAGTACACGTACAGTACACACTGTCCCATGCACCAGAAATGAAAAAAAAAAAAGAAAAAAAGTGGAAAGCGCTGAACGCAGACACGTTCAGCGCTATTCCAACGCTGCCTAAGAACATGTTTTAAGCCACCCAATACTTTTATTTAAATACACTTGTTAGAGTTCCCTTACCAAGCAACTCACTCTGAAGTGGGGCCCGTAATTGTGAGCATTCAATCACACAAAACAATCTTTCAATTTGCTTACCAAACGGACCCTAAGGTTTGTTGGGCAGAGGATTTTTATTTTCAAAAAACAAATTTTTGCACGAAAGAGCTATGAGTAGTTCTAGAGACACAAAATAATACAATTTGGTGCCATTTTATGTGTCCTTAGCATTACTCGTTCCTAATTACCTAGTATCCACCTGCATTGCTCAAGTTTCTCTTACCAAAAATATTATTCCAGATGTTTCAGAAAATTTCCACGCTGAGATAAGAAACGTATACGTAGAATAGTCATGTGTTGTAAGCGTGTATGATAGCATCTCCTAGAAGAAATGAAGTTTCCAACAAATTGCATTTAGGACTAAAACATATATTAGAAGTACCAAAATTGCTCAATGTAGCAAGTTAACCTTCAATATTTTCTTTTTTTTTTTTGGTACAATACCTTCATATTTGCTTAGCCACAGAGAGAGAGAGAGAGAGAGAGAGAGAGAGAGATCAAACTAGAAGAGAAAATAAACAGAATTAATGGCTGAAATTGCACTTGCAGGAGCACTAGCTCTGGTTGATAGATTGGTACTCGTCTATCAGTATGTAACTCATGACATTGAGGAAGTCAAAAAATGGTTGGATACCATGAAAAGCTTCCTTAAGGACATAGAAGGAAGAGAAGATACTGAAGGTTTGAAGGATCGAGTTGAAAAAGTTCGGAATTTAGCATATGAGACTGAGGATGCAATTGAAGAATACATGTTTCAAGTTCCTGAACACTTCCATCCTAATCAGGTCAGGAAAATTTTTCATGATGTTGCTCACCCTGTTAAGAACTTGATTCCAGTTATTCAATTGTCCTCTTCAATGGGAGATATCAAAGCCAAGCTCAAGGGCATCAATGACTTGGATAAACTTCGCATTTTGAGCTCTAACCTGCCTTCAAGATCTATGGCTGGAGAGATCCCTCCGGAGGCTTATCCATATTCCTCAATTGAGCCTCTTGTGGGCATTGAGAGGCGCGGAGAAGAACTCGTGCGACTAATTCTCAACAATGAATCAAGAGATGTTGTAATTTCAGTATTAGGAGGTGCTGGCTCAGGTAAAACCACTCTTATCTATGAAGTCTATCAAAAGGTGAAGGTAACTTTCGAATGTCATGCTTGGGTTCCTGTATCACGCTCTTGTAAGCGCATGTTAGAGAGAATTTGGGAGGCGTTGGAATTACCAGCTTACCAAGGAGGAGATAGAAGACGGTGTCTACACACTCATCTACAGCAGAAAAGGTACATCCTTGTTTTAGATGGTATTTGGAGTGAAGATGAGTGGAAATGCATTAGAAATGTACTTCCTTGTAATAATCAAGGTAGTAGAATAATCGTTTCTACTCGTAAACGCAACATTGCTTCGTATTGTGCAACCTCTCATGATTTTATTTATGATCTTAATCTAAATCCATTAACATGGGAAGAGGCTTCAGAGCTCTTCCTTCAAAAGGCCTTCCCAAATGGTAAATGCCTTATTTCATGTGAGGAGTGGTCTGAGAAAATTGTGAAACGATGTGAAGGATTGCCACAAGCGATTGTTGCAATTGGCAATATCTTATCCAGTAAGCCGCAAACTTCTATGGAGTTCAAGAAAGTCCATGACAATCTTGAGTTTGACCCAGGAAGCCTTGAATATATCGGAAAATTCTTGCAGAGTTACTACCATCTATCGCCTAATCTTAAGTTTTGTTTCATGTACTTCTGCATTTTTCCTGAAGATCACTCTGTTACTCGCGGAAGACTAATTCGCTTGTGGATAGCAGAGGGGTTTATTGAGGAAAAAAGAGGTCAAACTCTGGAGCAAGTGGCGGATGAGTACCTAGATGAGCTAGTTCAAATGAGCTTGGTTCAAGTGAGTAGATGGGATTGTGAAGGACGAGTAAGGAGTTGCCGAGTTTCTAATCTTGTAAGAGGTTTCATCCTTTCCAAATCTGTGAGAGAAAATTTTGTTACTGTTATTACAACACCACAGACAAATTGGAGTGAGAAGCACCGGCGCTTGTCTCTCCATCTTTGCACCACTGATATACTACAAGGGAAGGACTTCTCTTATGTTCGTACCTTCTCTATGTTTGGGGGAGACAAGAGTTTCGAATTACTGGTCAAAGGAGTTTTTAGCAACTTTAGGTTATTGAGAGTTCTAGACTTGGAAAATGCAGTCTTGCTTGTTTTTCCTCAACAAGTTGTCACTCTCAACCTTCTGAGGTACTTAAGTCTAAGGAACACAAAGATAGATTCACTTCCAAAATCTATTAAGAAGCTTCAGAACCTAATGGTTTTGGACCTTAGACAAACTTCTGTCCTAGAGTTGCCGATGGGGATCCTGGAAATTCCTAAGTTGCTCTATTTATTAGTTGATGGTCGAGGCAGAAATAATGCTATTGCAGGAGTAGAGGTGCCTCAAGGAATTGGGTGTTTGAAATGGTTACAGAAATTGTCACTTATCAAGGCAAATAATAAGAAGGGGAGTATTGTTGAAGAGTTGGGGAACTTGATTGAACTGAGGAAACTGGGGATCACAGAGCTGAAGAATCAAGATGGGCGTGATTGTTGTGCATCCATTGAGAAGATGGTACATCTTTCTTCTTTGTATGTGGAATCAGCAAATGAGTTTCTTGATTTGAAATATGTTAAGAAGCCTCCTCAAATGATTAACAGTCTATTTCTTGGAGGGAGGTTGGACAACATTCCAGAATGGATTCTTTCACTAAATGGTTTGTTTAAATTAGAGCTCCGATGGTCACAACTGGCGAAAAGCCCCCTTGAGGTTCTTTGGGCTTTGCCTTCTTTAAAGGTGCTCCATCTGCATGATGCTTACAGTGGTGAGGAGTTTAAATTTGAAGCAGAATGGTTTTTGGAGCTAAGGATATTAGTAATTGAACAATGCAGGTGGTTGAAGTGTGTAGTCATTCCGGAACGAGCAATGCCCAAACTTCAAAAGCTGACTATAAGATCCTGTAACAACCTTACCATGGTGCGCATGGCAATTAGTACTCTCACCCGCATAGAGGAAACAATTGTCCCACAACACCTTTTAAATTTCTTAGACTAACAGAACAATGAGAAATATTGTTGGACTATTGGAAACAATCCATTAATCCGTTCTTTTATTGAAGCATTACTGCAGTATGGTTTTAATTAGAATAGATGTTACTGTTATTTTGTTTAACTGTAGAATGCAGCTTATTGCAAATTCATTTTTCAGTTTGTTTAATTTCAATTCAAAATTCAAATTGTGATTGATTTGTGTATGTAATTCCCCTTTGTTGAAATTGGTTCTATTGTAATGTCTTATCATCTAAGTGAATGAAGAAAATGTAATTAACTGGGTATTTGTCTCATGGATCATGCAGGCTTTGTGACCGAACCACAAGAAACTCTCATGTCTTCTATCTTCTCTCTTCTTCTTCAAATTATCTCAAAATTCTACTGTTTCTGCAAATGTTTTCAAGTGCGGCAATGTGTGTGTGTGTATGTATATATATCCCTTTCTTGTAATATAGCAGTAGGGGATTATGGTGAGTGGTCTTTCATATCGCTGCCTCCATTCACAACACTTGAGTAACTTTCGCTATAATCCAAGCACATATCTTAGTGTTAGAGGGAAGGTGTGGATAGTCATTGTTCTCACAGCAATGATAATCCTAAGCATGGATTACATTCTAGTAGTTATAGATATATCATATAGATGGTTGTTGCATGAATATACAGTGGGATAGCGGATTTTTATTTGTGGTTGCATATTGCTAGTGGCATTGCAAATAATAATTGCATCTCCTTAAGGTTCCAATCCAAAATCCTATATATAGTGTTAAGAATACATTATTTGGCAGATACTGCAAAATTTTATTCGGATTGGCTGTTGCTCCTGTGGAAATGACCCTGTTGACATACTCTTAGTTTCCATATGAGGCCTCAGATCATCATCATCATCCAGCTCCAAATCCTCACCTTCATAGTAATTGATGATCAATGGATTGTCAATCTCAATCCTGAATTTGCCTAATCCTTTGGGTCAATTTATATTCCTTCATAGCCTCAGTCACCGCTAAGAAGACTTCTAATGAGTTAATCTAGAACCTCAACTTCAGTACACCTCATTTTGAACCTCAACTTCGTAGCTTCGGTCACCACTAGGATTTAGAATGCCAAAATTTATTATCATTGTCTTTGAAGCTATGTAAACTACAATAACATCGTTTCCTTCCTCCGATTTTTCGCTTACATAATAAGACAAATTCGGAAATATGCTTATTATTATTATTATTATTATTATTTATTGCAAATTCATTTACAAGTCGTTTAATTTCAATATTAAAATTGTAATTGATTGTTCCCAAAAAAAAAAAAAAAAAATTGTGATTGATTTGTGTGTGTAATTCCCATACTAATATTTGGTTCTATCATAAAACTGTTTGAATTTCAAATGTATTATTCAAAATTTTCATTCTTTTAAAAAAAGATTATTATATTTATAATTTTTCTTATAGTAGGAGTAGCTTTGAACTAGTGACTGGGTTTTGTTTATTAATATAAATACATGAGATTGGAACTGTATATTTCTTAAACATTCTGAAGAGATTATACCATATTATAATTTTAATATTTAGAGTAATATGTAGGAAAAAAAGCAAACTTTATGTCTAAAATTGAACACTTTACCTATCAAAATAGAAGAAAATAATTTGTATAACAACATAAAGAGAATGTAATCTAACGATTTTTTTTACTACATACACTTTTATTTATTAAGATTTCATTTTCTTTAACTGGATCTTCATATAGCATTTTTGTTGTTACATTCCTATTGAACCTTCACATCCGCCACATCATTGGTCATATCATTATTCGTTTTATTATTTATTTTTTAACTTTTAATTCTTTGACAATATTAAGTATCTGTTTGGATTCACGTTTTTCCCTCATGTTTGCATTTTTTGCGTTTTTTTTTCAGCACTTATGAACAGTAATTGCACTGTTCATGCACATGGATTCACTGTGCAGGAGACAAAGTGCACTGTTCATAGGTCCCATGACACTATTCACACATTTAAAAATTATTTTGCTACAGTGTTTTCAGTTTTTAATTTTCAGTTTTCAGCAAAATAAGTTGTATTCAAATGGACCCTAAATATATAACTATGTTGGCTTTACAAATTCATCTTAGGCAGTTTTATTTTTATATATTCATTTGCTTTAATTTTATTGTTATAACTAAATAATAAATCAATGAAAAATTAAAACAAAAATATTGTTTATACATATTCATCTTGGACAGTTTTAATAGTTGATAGACACATTTAAATACAAAGCTAAGATTGTATTTTGATATAAATTCAAAATCTCACTTCCAAAATAACTAAGTATTATGTCCCAAGAAAAAAAAAAAAGTTATAAGAGGGGAAGAGAAGACTTGTGATGAAAAACTTAAAAAATCAACCACACTACCAAATCGTATTAACCCAAAATGGTATTATAAAAAAAAATACAATGATTCATCAACTTAAAGAAAAATTGCAAAAGTTAATATATATATATATATAGAGAGAGAGAGAGAGAGAGAAAATAAAATGAGAAGCAGAAGCGTCAAAATAAAAAATAAAATCACAAGTTAAACATCAAATAATTCAAGCCAAGCTATATAATAGAACAACATGACATTCTTGTAAACTATCTTTAAAAGCATGCAATAGAATAAAATTTAACAATCATAGGAAAAAAAAAAAAAAAGATTACTGAATTTCACGCCAGGCATACAATGGAAAGCAATTGCATTTCCAGAAAGGAGGGTTTCCAAAACTCAAGGTGCTGTTTCTCCAACACTTGGATGAGTTGAATTCGTTGATTATAGGCCAAGGAGTATCGCCCCTACTTGAAATTTTTTTTTATTGGGCCTAGTCCGCAACTGAAGGAGGTGCCCTATGCAATTCCAATGTCTGGAAAAACTCTATGTATTGGAATTTTGCGAAATGCCGAATGAATTTGAAGAAAGTTTAGAACCTGAGCACGGGCCATATTACAAGATCATTGAGTATGTACCAGCTGTTCATCTCTCAAGCAAGGTTGGCCCAAGAACTTTTGACTATGACTACTGCATTCTCTATTTCCAAGCATCCGGGGAGGTCAAGTGGGCAAACAATCAACTAGATTGATGATCACAAAGACAACGATATTGATAGAGAGAATAGCAATGCTTCCGTTCAGAAGGGTTAGTTAAATTTAGCCAAATATTGCTTTTAGAGTCAATAGTAGTCTTACTTTTTTTTTTTTTTTTTAATACAAGACAGAATTTCTACTCTAGCATAATCTAAGTGTATATGTGTGTGAAACTCCCTCCTGAAGACTTGAACCCCAGTTCATGCCCCCCACACTCTACAAACATTTATACTTGTAGAGTGACCACCGCACCAAGCGTGTGCGGTGGTAATAGTAGTCTTACTTATTTAGTATAGGTTGGATTTTCTGTTTTTTAAATCTGGTGAACAATGCGGCGGAGTTGTGAGAAGCTGAAGCTAATTTGCTAGAATTGGGAGTTTGCTAGACATAGTACTGTACAATATTGTAAAATAAACACTAACTTCTATTCATGCTGAATCGCCGATGCGAATGATCTTAGGATTTAAAAAGTAGTACTTTACCCCTATTCAATATGTGTTTGGCAGAGATCCGTTTAGATATAGAGTGATTAAAAGAAACTTTGTTGAAGCATTTAATTTGAGATTTCAATTATGAGATTTTTACTTTTTAGTCGTACTTTACTTTTTTCCTTAATTTTTATATTTTTTATTTTAAGTGTTAACTTCTTTACAAATCAAAGTTTGTTGATTTGTGTTAGGTAAACAATCAAGTTCAACTCAGTGATGTTAATTCAAATCACAGTAAGTAGACTTTTCCCCCATAATGTGATGCTTTAATGGTTTGAGTCTTCAATATTATTATGTGAACCTCAGTACAATGGGCGCTGGAATTTTTCTGCAGATTTGGATGGAAAGTGAATATATATATATATATATATATTTTTTTTTTTTTTTGAGAATCTGATGGAAAGTGAATATAATTGTTTCTGTTGGGACTTTTTTTTTTTTTTTTTCAAGAGAATCAAGTAGCAAATTCCGCGTTTTTACTTTTACATGTTTGAAGTTGTCTCCTGTAGTGTGCTACTCTTTGTTTCAGCCCAAATAAGTGGTTATTTTGCCACAACCTTGGTGTTACTATTTTTCTTATTAGAATTACAATCACCCAGTATTTGTTTATTTTGTGAAAGGATTTAAACCTCTTTGAATTGCTTTATCCATGGTTTTGATGACTCTTTTATGACCTATTACTTTATTGGGATTTCT
Organism: Castanopsis chinensis; assembly: GCA_032878915.1. Lineage (NCBI taxonomy): Eukaryota > Viridiplantae > Streptophyta > Magnoliopsida > Fagales > Fagaceae > Castanopsis > Castanopsis chinensis. The sequence goes on along the minus strand of JAVQMG010000036.1, from coordinate 1,901,374 downwards.
ATTGGTCACCTGAGTTTTCCTAAGTTTTGTTCCTCTAAGCATAAACTAAATATAACTATATTTGGAACCACAAAACAAATCTGAGAATTCAATTATACATTGGAGACGCAGCCCATAACACCCAATTGTAGTCCTTACCTCATTTTGATTATTTTTTTAAAAATGTTGTGCAATGCAATATAAACAAAATACTGGTCAAATTTTGGTGGCGTATGTCCCATTATATCATGCATACATTAAGAATGGTACATGAGGCTTAATATCAATGGTTTTAATGTAGAGGAAAAAATAATAATAGTTTTAGTTTGAAAACTGTTTTGAAAAAATCATGACTAATAAAGGGCTAGTGCAAAAATAGATTTTAGAATTTCAACAGTGCCCATTGCTGTTACATTTTGGGTGTCCTAACCTTATCAGCATCTCATCGTTCAATAGCGAATAATATAATCCATCTATTAATGATTATGAACTAGGAATTCTAAGTCTACCAAAAGGTAAATAAGAAAACATGACTGTATGCAATATTTTTATTCAAAACCTTTTAATGCATAATGATCTTTTTAAAATCACCTTATGACTTAAAATTGCCCATATCACTTATCGCTTACCTGAAAGTAGAGGAATCGAGAGCATAAAGTCGAAGGAGCTCCTACTTGGGAGCTCACAGTACCTAAATCACCTTACTATCAATTCTAGCATAGCACCCAACAATTTTGTTATCAGATGTAAACGCTATTGCCTTCAATTTCTGTGTCCTAAATTTTCTATTTCCATAAACTTGAACCACAAACCCTGGCAGGAAGTTCACGTTGTAAAGTTTTAGACCCCTTAACATAATATGTTTAACCTAATATTAAGCCAAGTTGATTAATAAGTTTGTTAATTAAAACTAGGTTAAACCAATCTATGAAGTCTATCAAAAGGTGAAGGTAACTTTCGAATGTCATGCTTGGGTTCCTGTATCACGCTCTTGTAAGCGCATGCTAGAGAGAATTTGGGAGGCGTTGGAATTACCAGCTTACCAAGGAGGAGATAGAAGACGCTGTCTACACACTCATCTACAGCAGAAAAGGTACATACTTGTTTTAGATGGTATTTGGAGTGCAGATGAGCGGAAATGCATTAGAAATGTACTTCCTTGTAATAATCAAGGTAGTAGAATAATCGTTTCTACTCGTAAACGCAACATTGCTTCGTATTGTGCAACCTCTCATGATTTTATTTATGATCTCAATCTAAATCCATTAACATGGGAAGAGGCTTCAGAGCTCTTCCTTAAAAAGGCCTTCCCAAATGGTAAATGCCTTATTTCATGTGAGGAGTGGTCTGAGAAAATTGTGAAACGATGTGAAGGATTGCCACAAGCGATTGTTGCAATTGGCAATATCTTATCCAGTAAGCCGCAAACTTCTATGGAGTTCAAGAAAGTCCATGACAATCTTGAGTTTGACCCAGGAAGCCTTGAATATATCGGAAAATTCTTGCAGAGTTACTACCATCTATCGCCTAATCTTAAGTCTTGTTTCATGTACTTCTGCATTTTTCCTGAAGATCACTCTGTTACTCGCGGAAGACTAATTCGCTTATGGATAGCAGAGGGGTTTATTGAGGAAAAAAGAGGTCAAACTCTGGAGCAAGTGGCGGATGAGTACCTAGATGAGCTGGTTCAAATGAGCTTGGTTCAAGTGAGTAGATGGGATTGTGAAGGACGAGTAAGAAGTTGCCGAGTTTCTAATCTTGTAAGAGGTTTCATCCTTTCCAAATCTGTGAGAGAAAATTTTGTTACTGTTATTACAACACCACAGACAAATTGGAGTGAGAAGCACCGGCGCTTGTCTCTCCATCTTTGCACCACTGATATACTACAAGGGAAGGACTTCTCTTATGTTCGTACCTTCTCTATGTTTGGGGGAGACAAGAGTTTTGAATTACTGGTCAAAGGAGTTTTTAGCAACTTTAGGTTATTGAGAGTTCTAGACTTGGAAAATGCAGTCTTGCTTGTTTTTCCTCAGCAAGTTGTCACTCTCAACCTTCTGAGGTACTTAAGTCTAAGGAACACAAAGATAGATTCACTTCCAAAATCTATTAAGAAGCTTCAGAACCTAATGGTTTTGGACCTTAGACAAACTTCTGTCCTAGAGTTGCCGATGGGGATCCTGGAAACTTCTTCAAGATCTATGGCTGGAGAGATCCCTCCGGAGGCTTATCCATATTCCTCAATTGAGCCTCTTGTGGGCATTGAGAGGCGCGGAGAAGAACTCGTGCGACTAATTCTCAACAATGAATCAAGGGATGTTGTAATTTCAGTGTTAGGAGGTGCTGGCTCAGGTAAAACCACTCTTATCTATGAAGTCTATCAAAAGGTGAAGGTAGCTTTCGAATGCCATGCTTGGGTTCCTGTATCACGCTCTTGTAAGCGCATGTTAGAGAGAATTTGGGGGGCGTTGGAATTACCAGCTTACCAAGGAAAAGATCGAAGACGGTGTCTACACACTCATTTACAGCAGAAAAGGTACATACTTGTTTTAGATGGTATTTGGAGTGAAGATGAGTGGAAATGCATTAGAAATGTACTTCCTTGTAATAATCAAGGTAGTAGAATTATCGTTTCTACTCGTAAACGCAACATTGCTTCGTATTGTGCAACCTCTCATGATTTTATTTATGATCTCAATCTAAATCCATTAACATGGGAAGAGGCTTCAGAGCTCTTCCTTAAAAAGGTCTTCCCAAATGGTAAATGCCTTATTTCATGTGAGGAGTGGTCTGAGAAAATTGTGAAACGATGTGAAGGATTGCCACAAGCGATTGTTGCAATTGGGGATATCTTATCAAGTAAACCAAAAACTGTTATGGAGTTCAAGAAAGTCCATGACAATCTTGAGTTCGAACCAGGAAGCCTTGAATATATTGGAAAATTCTTGCAGAGTTACTACCATCTATCGCCTAATCTTAAGTCTTGTTTCATGTACTTCTGCAATTTTCCTGAAGATTACTCTGTTACACGTGGAAGATTAATTCGCTTGTGGATAGCAGAGGGGTTTATTGAGGAAAAAAGAGGTCAAACTCTGGAGCAAGTGGCGGATGAGTACCTAGACGAGCTAGTTCAAATGAGCTTGGTTCAAGGGAGTAGATGGGATTGTGAAGGACGAGTGAGGAGTTGCCGAGTTTCTAATCTTGCAAGAGGTTTCATCCTTTCCAAATCTGAGAAAGAAAATTTTGTTACTGTTATTACGAGGCCACATACAAATTTGAGTCAGAAGCACCGGCGCTTGTCTCTCCATATATGCACCACCAATATATTACAAGGGAAGGACTTCTCTCATGTTCGTACCTTCTCTATGTTTGGGGGAGACAAGAGTTTCGAATTATTGGTCAGAGGAGTTTTTAGCAACTTTAGGTTATTGAGAGTTCTAGACTTGGAAAATGCAGTCTTGCTGGTTTTTCCTCAAGAAGTTGTCACTCTCAACCTTCTGAGGTACTTAAGTCTAAAGAATACAAAGATAGATTCACTTCCAAAATCTATTAAGAAGCTTCAGAACCTAATTGTTTTGGACCTTAGACAAACTTCTGTCATAGAGTTGCCAATAGGGATCCTGGAAATTCCTAAGTTGCTCTATTTATTAGTTGATTGTCGAGGCAGAAATAATGCTACTCTAGGAGTAGAGGTGTCTCAAGGAATTGGGTGTTTGAAATGGTTACAGAAATTGTCACTTATCAAGGCAAATAACAAGAATGGGAGTATTGTTGAAGAGTTGGGGAACTTGATTGAACTGAGGAAACTGGGGATCACAGAGCTCAAGAATAAAGACAGTTGTGATTTTTGTGCATCCATTGAGAAGATGGAAAATCTTTCTTCTTTGTATGTGGAATCGGCAAACGAGTTTCTTGATTTGAATTATGTTAAGAAGTCTCCTCAAATGATTGAAAATCTATCTCTTGGAGGGAGGTTGCACAATATTCCAGAATGGATTCTTTCACTAAAAGGTTTGTTTAAATTAGAACTCAAATGGTCACAGCTAGCAAAAAGCCCCCTTGAGGTTCTTTGGGACTTGCCTTCTCTAAAGGTGCTCCATCTGCATGATGCTTACAGTGGTGAGGTACTTGAATTTCGAGCAGGATGGTTTTTGGAACTAAGGATATTAGTAATTGAACAATGCAGGTGGTTGAAGCGTGTAGTCATTCCGGGACTAGCAGTGCCTAAACTTCAAATGCTGACTATAGAAAACTGTAACTGTCTTACAATGGTGCGCATAGCAGCTATTACTCTCGACCATTTAAAGAAAACGAGTGTTCCAGAACACCTTTTAGAATTCTCGGACTAACAGAACAACAAGAAATATTGTTGGACTGTTGGAAACAATCCATTAATTCGCTCTTATAGCAATGGGATAACCTGCTCTCCAAAGTTCTTTCTATATCTACCTGGCATGAAGAGTTCAACATGGTTGTTGAAGAACCACTGTGGTATGGTTTTTAATCAACATAGATGTTTCTGTTATTTTGTTTTCTTGTAGAATGCAGCTTATTGCAAATTCATTTTTCTGATTGTTTAATTTCAATTCAAAATTCAAATTGTGCTTGATTTGTGTATGTAATTCCCCTTATTAAAGTTAGTTTTATTGGAATGTATTATCATCTAAGTGAATGAAGAAAATGTAATTGGATGGGTTCTTGTACCATGGATGTAGGCTTTGTGGCCGAATCACATAAAACTCTCTCGTCTTCTAGCTATTCTCTTTTCAAGTGCAGAAACGTGTATATCCTTTTTTGTAATATAGCAATAGGGGATTGTGGTGAGTGGTCTTTCATATCGCTACTTCCATTCACAACGCTTGATTAACTTTGGCTATCATTCAAGCACATATCTTTAGTGTTAGAGGGAAGGAGTGGATAGTCATTGTTCTGACAGAAAATATATTCCTACGCATGGATTACATTCTAGTAGTTGTAGATATATGCTGGTAGTTGTATGAATATACAGTGGAATTGCAGATTTTTATTTGTGGTTGAATATTGCTAGTGGCATTGCAAATAATAACTGCATCTCATGAAGGTTAAAATCCAAAATCCTTTATTGGGATTGGCTGTTGCTACTGCAGAAATGACCCTATATATATTGACGTCCTCTTTGTTTCCATTTGAGGCCTCAGAGCATCAACAATCATCCAGCTCCAAATCCTCACCTTCATTGAAATTGATGATCAATGGATTGTCAATCTCAATCCTGAATTTGCCTAATCTTTTGGGTCAGTTCAGAGACTCAGTCACCGCTAGAAGACCAGTAATGAGTTAATGTAGAACCTCAACTTCAGTATGCCCCATTTTGAACCTCAACATCGTTTCTTTCCTACAATTTTTCGCTCACATAATAAGACAAATAAGGAAATATGTAATGGAGTCGTTGAATAATAGGCACAAGCTTATTTGAAACTACCATGAATGGTTTTTTTTTTTTTCCTGATACCATTGATAAAACATTAGAGCAAGTAGCATGAATGGCTGAGATTCTTGGTTGTACACGGTAGTACATGTACACCTCACATATAGATATTAGTTAATTTTTTTTAATAGAAAAAGATGATATTGACTTTTGTTTACAGATTGATAACTTGGGAAAATCCAAATATTTTATTTGAAAATAAATTAATAGAATTTTAAGAACTTCATGATAAAATTACCTCAAAATCAAGAGAATCTTGACCTCAAAAAAAGTAAAGCCAAGCCTAAAATGGAGTTATTCTACTCTGTTGCAATTATTATCTCTTACATGCAAATAAGAGAAACTTGGTTTAACAATATACATTATAGACGACCATTGAGGATGGTGATCTAGTAGTCATTGGGCTTACACCCAAGTGGTTTAAGAAATAAAGGTCCCAAGTTCGAACTTGTAATTGAAAGTGCTTGAGAAAAATATATCAAATATATACTTTTTATTTTTTATTTTTTTTTTAAGAAAATAGGTTGAAAAGGGCGATCGAAGTGGTTTTCCTACCTAAACATTATCATGGTAGCATTCTTTTGTTAGGCATTACCATAAAATGTAACTTATTGCAAATTCATTTGCAAATTGTTTAATTTCAATATTAAAATTGTGATTGATTTGTGAATGTAGTTCCCATTCTAATATTTGGTTCTTATCATCTAAGTAAATGAAAATGTAACCAGTTGGATTCTTGTCTTGTAGATGTAGGCCTTGTGGCCAAATCAAGAGAAGCTTTCACATTTTCCGTCTTCTCTTTTTCCCCTCAAATTATTTCAAAATTCTATTGTTTCAAACTATCTCAAAATTCTAATGTTTTTATTACCACTAGTGGCATACTCACGTAATGCATGAGAATATAAATATTATGTAATGATGTATAATATATAAAAAGTAATAATTACTTCAAGTATTGTCCATCCCAAGCCAAATACTAAAAAATGAACAAACCTATATATGACCCACAACACAAAAGAGGTAGTAGTAAAAGGAAAAAAAAAAAAAAACCAGCAATCAAAAGAAACAATACTATTAAGGTAATCCTTACATTGAATTATAAGTAATAGACATCAATTGTGAATTTGAATTTGTGCCAAGGAATTGCATAAATCAATAAAAGACACATTCTACATGTTAGGACATATGTGATTCATTGTGTTTTAAACATATGTCATTGTTTTATGTAATTGACTTATCCTTTGACAAAACGCACTCAGCTTGTATTTGGGTAGCTCTAGAATGATTTTAATACTTCAAGAAACAAGGTTTCAAGATCAAGTGTTAAAGCCATGCAAGTTGTCCAAGATTCAAGTTGAAGAAGTGTCAGATTTTAAAGCTCGACACCTGACTCGACAGCTGCATCTATCGAGTTTTAAGAAGCTGTTCAGTCCCGAGGCTTGACAGCTGCTCGATAGCACCTCGACACCTCTAGCTATCGAGATTTAAGGAAAACAAATTCTAAGTTCTGTTTTGATTCCAATCCGTACATGTGTCTTTGGGACTTTTCTTTTTCTAACCTTAGATATATAAAATGATTATTTTGAGGGTCGTTAATTGGTACACAAGTTGCACAAGTATTGAGAAACTTTTGTTCAAGCAATTTGTGACTAGAGACAAAATTCTTGCCCTAGTTCATCTCTTGTGAAGAAGTTGCTGTATAATGTGCACTGTAGGGTTTTGTAACCAAGCATCTTCTTGATCTTCATCGTGTGGATGAATTGAAGAACTTTGCAGCTAATAACTCTCTCTAGTTGTTGATTGAAGTCGCGTACTGGGATCTGTGCAATTGGTTAGTCACGTACGAGGAGCCATGCATCAAAAGGAGAAACTGTCACTACAAAACAAGTCCAATTGGGTATTGGGGTAAGGGTTCAATTATAGGTTGGTAAAGTACTTGGGATTCCTTTACTTGTAACCGCTTGTTGTGATAATAGTAGAGTTTCGAAGTGGTGACCTTAAATCACCCGGTGGGGTTTTTAATGTGTAGGTTTTCCCTACTCGTAGACAAATCACAGTGTCAATTTATTTTCCGCTGCATACTTTAGTTTATTGGTGATTTGTTTGTACTACCACGCTATTTGCATGTTAAATTGATTAATTAATAACTTGGCTAATTAATCAACTTAATTCATCACAAGGGGTCAACGCGTTTGTGACCTTTCACTACATGTGCAAGTTATTAACAGTTTTGTACCAAAGAACTACATAAATCAAATTTTTTGCATCGAGGGGCTTGTTGATTTTTTGTTTTTGTTTTTGTTTTTGTTTTCTAGCAACAGATTTCAAAACCCAAAGTACATTCTTGAAAGTGGGAAACTTTTACATCCACCTAATTAGGAGAAAAGATTGCAGAAGCAGAAAGGTCCGTGGGACAATCAAGTGACATCCTAATAAATCCACATAAAATGACTATGAGATATGTGGGAAATTGAAAACTCCCTACCTTTGCCCAGCATTTCTCTCTCTATTCCTTTATTAGTTATTTTCACTAATTTCCCTCTTTTATTCTTTCAATTCTCTTGGAGGTTAGGCTACCTCTAATTAGCCATGAACTCTTAAATTAGGATCTTAACCATAGGGTCGTTTTAAAAAGGACAACTACAAAAAACTAAGGTAGTTGTCCTGAACCTAGACATTCTGAAACTCATGACCTTAGAAGGGATACACCCAACAAATAAAAAGGGGAAAAAGAAATTCCAATCATGAAACTGATATATACAAATATAAGAGTATGGCCTTGAACTTCAATTTATCATAGTTAGAGGTGGGAGGTGTTTAGGCAAATCCAAATTGAAATAGCTAAAAGTGGATATCTGCCAATTATATAAAGGGTACAACTTATTTCTTTCTTTTCTTCTTAAATATCCCGCTCTTATATGTTAAAGAAAAGAGAAAATTATTGAGCTGTAGCCTAAAAGAGCTTAAGCATATATAGTTCTGCTTCTGTGTAACTTTAAAGTCACTAAGACAAATAAATGACATGAAATTGAGTTAGCATGAAGCTAGGACCCACCATTAGATTTTCCCAAAAATACAACATTAATTGAATCGCCTGAAACAGGTATTCAATCATATAAATAGAGAAATAGGTACATAGCTAGCTATGTTCATATATGTTAATTATGCAAAAAAAAGCTCACAAACTTCATGCGGGGATGCAGAGGGGAAAAAAAAAAATAGTGATTGCATAAAACTGCAAAAATTTTCACTTGCAAATATCATAATGATCAAAATAAATAAAACCCATTATACAAAATTTAACATTTAAATAAATAAATAAATAAATAAAAAAGCAAGAAGGTTCGACAGTACGGCTGGAGCATTTGCAGCACTGGAGAAGAAATAACCCTTGCTACGAGATGCAACAACAATGGATGATAGCAAATATAAGGCCCCTAACTATGCACACAATACCTATCAAGGGACACATCATAAGTAGACTTAATTAGTATCACGTGTTCTGCCCATCGCATAACTAATTTTAATAGCATCTTCCTAGACAATTTGTCTACATACAAATATTGGTGCCTGCACAAAGAAAATTTTAAGTTGATTAACGAAGGTTTAAAGTAACATTCATACATAACCAAGGAATGTTATTAGATGTGTTGAAGTCTCAAAGGACGTCAAGAGGGATAAAGGCGTGGCATTGTTTTGTAGTCCATGTCAGATTTCATACTGAAGAAAAAATATTGCATCACACACACACAGACAATGAATGCACAAATGCAAGCATGTACTTGCTTAAACAAATGCCTATTAAATTTTTTTTTTAAACCACCAATTGTAAGCTCCATTAACATCAAGGTAACTTCAATTGTCTTGAACTGGAAAGTCCAAATTTCATTATTGTGCAAAATTGACTTGTACCAAATGCAATGCTGATATGTGGAAAATATATACCGTGCATCTGTTTGCCACATTTATGGCATCTGAGGGACGTGCATCCACACCCAAAATGTCATTTATCCCAGGCTGTAGATAATCAAGACATACTAATCATAAATTTCTAACCACCTTGCTAAAACATAGTCTGCCAAAGTAAAGTATTAACGACTCTTTCTGTAATTCTAACCATAGTAACCTGAAACCGAGAGGGGAAAAGAAGAAAGAGAAAAATTTATACAAGGAATAGATTTATACCCAGTTTTTGTATAAAAAAGGACTTAATAAAATAGATGTGTAGTGCTATTAAGCCAAAAATTGAGAGACATACACCCAGTCATATTCACACCTTAGACCTTGTAGGTTCTTTTTCAATCGACAAACTGGTTGAAGTTTGCAATATTTGTTCTATTATTGGATTCAGTGTTGCATTGTGGGAGCATATCAGCACTCCATCTTTACTACCGAGGATGTGTATTTCTATTAAATTTGTCCCCTCTTCAATAGCTCTCACCTAGTGTTGCGTTCAAGTTTTAAAGGGTCTGAAGTGAATCATCTATACTACTAATTAAGGAGATTCTTCTATTTGGGATCCTCATTTTTTTTTGTTCAAAAATCCTCTACATTCCTATGTTTAAGTAGAGACCAAACTAAAGGACAATCCGGTAAAAATACAACTCTAACTCCCACTAAAACAATGTCTAAAAAATAGAGTCGCTCTCATGTTGATTTTCAAATTGCTTTATCCACTTTTATTTAAAAAAAAAAAAATTGCCTTTTCAACTTATAAATTATATTTTCAAAATAAAAATTATATATAAAAAATAAAGACAGATTTTTTTTTTTTGGCTAAAAAATAGGACCACTAAACCCAAAAAAAGTCTCATTGCACAGGCTTCGTCAAATAAATTGTTTTAGAAAGCCAAAGGTCTGAAGTTTTGAAATTGTCTTTGAAAGATGTAATTATTGGGTACTTTTGGAGTATCATAAATACGTACTCTCTCCTCTCACATAATTGTGGGTTCCATTAATTAAATTTATGGTGGGACCCACAATTCATGTGAGAGGGAGAAGAACACATTTATGGTACTTCCGGAGTATTCAATAATTTTCCCTTTGGAAGAGCAAAAGGAGAGGATACAGAAAGGATTGGCGTTAAAAGAGTAAAGGGTATTCAAATTGGGTTTAGGCATTATGGTGGACAACAGTAATATAATATACATGCATATAGATTTGGGCTTTATGGTAGACATCATTAATGTAATAGTGGGCTTTATGGTTAATATAATAGTGGAATCTATGGTGAAGTTAATGAAAAATTACATATTTGCATCACATATAAAGCATATGCAGTGGAAAATAAATGGATTTTCTTCAATCGTAATTGATAAAATGCACCATATAAATTTTAGAATATAGAATTAAGAGAGTGTACCTTGGTATGGTGAATTTCAAAATCAAAGATCATAAGTTCTTGAGAACTTTTTAAATCTTCACTCCAATTCCACTGACGCCCAAAATGTGTGGTCTCTTAATCAGTTTTTGTTCAAGGGAGAATGAGAGAGTGTCCAACACTTACACACACACACACACACTAATTTACAATGATGTCTCTCTTTTTCATGTATTAAAATTCTGTATGTTTCTCTTCTTATAACTAATTATTTAATTGGGTTAGTCTTTTGAGTCTTTCCAATTGGGCTTTAGTATGTGGCTTGGAGTGGGACCAAAATGGACCAATAAGACATTAGCTCCAATGTGCCTTGGGCTTTTCTGTCAACTCTTGACAAGTCCAAAGTTACTATTAAATATATTTAATATCACTATATAAATATAATTGCACTTTAGGCTTTATTTATAAATTATATCCCAAGACTTTATTATACATGCAACCCTTCATAAAATATTCGTAGTAATACAAAGTCATAAATGTAGATTACCACTTTGTAAATTACTACATTTTATCCTTGAGTACCCGGTTTAATCCTTTAAAGTTATTAATCATATATTCATGAAATCCAATTTCATAAATATATACTTTAGTAACTTTTTACCAAAGTGGTTAGACCTAACTCTTTGAATAACTGAATCCATTAAACTTATTTCAGGGGAATATTTTATATCTCCGTTAAGAGACTATGAATTCCATTTTGAGAATATATACTCCATCAATATTAAATGTGGTTGTCCAACATACTGAGGGTTAATTTAGAGCATTTATTATAATTTGGGATTATTGCATTTTTCAATCACAAAAAAAACCTAAGATTGTGATGAAAAATTATTTTATCGCACATAATACTCATAACATCTCTAGGTTTTTTTTTTTTTTTTTTTTTTTTTTTTTTTTTTTGTGATTGAAAAATGCAGCAATCTCAAATTATAATAAATGCTTTAAATTAACCTTTACTCAAAAAATAGAAGAGCCTTTCTAAGTATGCGCGTGAGCGCGTGCTTAGAGGCTAGTTGGTATTGAAGTTGATAGGGCAAAAATGTATTGACCCATTTGGCAAATTAATTAATTAATTAATTATCTAAGTTAATTAATTAAGTCAATTTAACATGCAATGACGTGGTAGCACAAATAAATTACCAACTAAACAAAATGCAGTGGAAATTAAATTTGACACGGGTGATTTGTTTATGAATGAAGAAAACCACCGAGACAAAACCCCACCGGGTGAATTTAAATTTACTATTCTTGAGAATCCACTATTATCAAAATAAGCGGTTACAAGTAAAAAGAATCCGATGACCTAATACTAACCTACAGTTGAACCCTTACCCCAATATCCAATTGAACTTGTATTATAGTGGCAATCTCTCAGTTCAATACACGAATCTTAGTACGTGACTAACTAATAATGCACGGATCTTAGTACATGACTAACTCCTTTGCATAAATCCCAATACGTGACTGACTCCACAACAACCCTTTGATTGATGTAGTTGATTTGCAACAGCTTCACATAGAAACATCAATATGATCTTCAATGATAGTGTGAGAGACTTTGCTTAGTTATAGAACCCAAAGACGTACAAGAAACACGGCAATAACTCTTTCTTCTGTAGGAGAAGACTAGGGTTTCATAAAGAAAATCTTATGAAGCTCTCTAGAGTTAGGTTTTTCTTTTTCCACTTCCTTTAAATAGGAGCTTAATGGGCTCTCCTATTCCAAATAGGTTTACACAAACCTTGAGTTTTCATAGTTCAATAAAAATTATACAAACCCACAAATTTTGGGTTTTCCTAGTCTTATAAGGATTATACAAACCTATAAACAAATAGCTTTTTAGAATAAAAACGTTGTTAGTTACAGTCTAAATTCCATAAACTTGATAGATCGAGACATGTGTCGAGCTTTAATGAATCTCAATAGATCTAGCTTTTGTCGAGGAGGTATCGAGACTTACAGATTGTATTTTTCTTCAGCAATTCTTAAGTAATTTTCATGCCTTTAATATAACCACTTGTAATTATTATCTTGAACCTACTTAGATTTACCTAAATATAAGTATAATGCATTTTGCCAAGGGATATGCCAATTACATAAAAATGTGCCTTTCAGAAGTTTGAAATTAAATCTCATTATAATCTCTGTTGGGCATTTGAAGCCATTTTTTGCACACTTCTTGTGGGTCTTTAGTCTGATTTTCTACTTACAAGAGTCCAAATAAATGAAAAAGAAGAGAGAGTGAGAAATTATTTATTTATTTTATATGGGTATTAGTTTGGGTCGTTAGGCATCACAGTGCATTTGATCTTATATCTTGGGTTATTAGGTAATAGGCTTGCTATGGCTGATAATGGCAATGCCATTTTCAACTGGCCCATATGGTCAAACATTGTTTTTTTGATGGTCCATATGGTCAAACATACGAACCTAGTTATTTGAAAGAGTAATTAAGGCCCATAAAGTTCAAAGTTCGAGAATTGAGACCATTTAGCACATTCCACCAGAAAAAAACCAACACCACCACTACCAATTTTTTTTTTTTAAAATAAAAATTAAATTATAGAAATGGATGTATTTTACCTTATGCTTATCACGTTTGCTCTATGAGAATTGTTTTTTTAGCATTTTTACCTAGATGACCATTAACCAATCTTTGGTGAAGATGTCATTTTCGAGCCTCTTGATAGACATCTTTTTGTTGACTTAAATCAATCTTAAGTAATAATAAGTTGTTTAATGTGTTAAGATAAGTTTTTGGACTAATCGCTAATTAACATGATACACGTGTTAGGCCCCACTAAATAAAGGTGGTTTAAACTCGCATGTGAAAAGAGAGTGTTAGATTAATTGATTAAAAAATAATTTATTAATAGTTTAAACTTTTGAAAAAATGGTAAACTTAATTGTTTAATCTATCACTCTTTTGTTATATATTAAGTGGAGTTCAACCTATTGAATTCATTCCAGAGGAAGAGAAACTAAGAGATGTATAGTTAGTCAAATGTAGTAATTTAACACCATACCCCGTTAATTATCTGATCAAGTATATTGAATACAAGACAAACTCAAAACTAGAATAGCTCTTTGGATATGAATTTTGTTAGAAAAATTAATATTACTCGGGACAATATATAGAGAAGTATAGTTTAGTCAAGTTCAGCCAAAAAAAAAAAAAAAATATATATATATATATATATATATATATAGTTTAGTCAAAGTGTTAGACTGAGTCAGTCTTTTATTGGGCTCTCCCTCCAATAGAGAAGTAGCCCAGTTCTATCCAGGAAGATGTTTCCCCTGAAAGTTGTAACCTCTACGAAAATCATTAACTACACATCTGCATTGATCGAGACTTGATCCTCTTGCTATTCCAAAGATATTTTATACTCCATATTAATCATTCGAGAAGAAAATAAATACTTGGAATGGTGAGGCCAGCCCTAGATATTGTTAGGCCTTAGAAGTAAAATTGAGTCTTTTTATATTTATGTATTAATTAAATTAATATTTATTTAATATTTTTATTATAATATATTTTATTTAATTTTTTTTTTTTTTATCTTTTGAGATATAAATTGATTGATTAAATTTTTGTATTTAAGTTCTTTTAACATCTCTTTTTCATTTTCTTTTAACTTTTTTTTGATGAATTTCTCGTTCATTTATGATATTTTCATTTAAATTTTGTATTGTATTTTGTTTATTACTAATAACAAATTTATTCATTGATCTTTTTTGAGACTCAATTAATGTTTCTTCTCTTCTTATTTTTTTAAAATTTTCATATCCAAATTCATATTTTTTAGAAAAAATTTCAAATAAAAAAACATTTAAAAATAAAATAAATACTATCTATAATATATTTATAATGACTAAAATAAAAAATAACTTTGGAGCGTAAAGTAATAAAACTTGACGTATATAAAAAAGTACTATTGTAGCTCTATTTGAGCAATCTCAAGTGAATTTGGATCAAGTGCAATTCACCCATTCTTTCACACATTTTTTTTACTTTTTTTACTTCTTAACTTTAACTCTTTAACTTTTTTTTAATATATTTTATTTAAGGGAAATGCTAACGAATGCCCTTAGGGCAATGTTTAATAATCTATTTAAAGAAAGTTTTTATGGGAAAAGAAAGAAAAGTAATTAATGTTTTAACAGCTTTTTTTATTTCCCATAAAAGTGATGTCAAAAGTTTCCTAAAATGGATTGTTAACTAATACCCTAAGGGCATTCGTTAGCAGGACCCTTTATTTAATAGTTGAGATTGAAAGTTACTTTTTCAACCTTCAATCTCAACTCTTGATTATAATTGCATAAGGTGCAATACCCTAGGTATTGCACCTGATCCGAATCCATCTCAAGTTCCTAACCTGCACAAATATAAAAACGCATGATTAAAACTAAAAAATTTAAAGCCCAGACAGAAGTACAACTCCAGTCCATTGCCCAGCCGAAGACAAGACATAAGAGTCCTAAGACTCTAGTCCACCCACAACCACAAGTCTTATTAGGTCCACAACCACTAGTCTTATTAAGTAAGACTATAAGCCTCCATCCACAAAGTGCAGAGCAGAGGAAAAGTCATATAGTCTCTACCTGGAGAGCATACAGTTGAGACGGATCACTAATCAGATCGAAGAAAGCATGAGCCACCAACAAAAGATTTAAAAGTAGAACCAGTGTAGAGAAAGAATGAGAGAGGCAGGGAGCAAGAGCTGAGAGACAGAGGTGGAGAGCAAGAGAGAGAGAAGGTATGAGTAAATTTTAGGATCGGAGTAGCAATGTTTTTTGTTCTTTGGTCACAGGGATGTAGCAGATTTTTTTTGGAGGTTTCATTTGAAACTAATTTTTTTTTTTCTATTACCCGTTATTTTTCAAAATTTTGGGCCCTCCTTTCACTTGGGGCTTTAGGCAATGGCCTAGTGGAAGGGCCGGCCCGGGGTCCCCATGTTGTATCACTTGTAAGCGTGTTTGAGACTTTTATTTTATTTCTTTGTTTCCTGATAATTAAGTGCATATAAGAAAGTCTCCTAGCTAGCCAAATTTAACAAAATTAGTGCCTGTAAACCATGTAGTATAATGTGTAAAATTTAGAGGATATCCTAATTCGCAAACATGAAAGTTCATTAGTGTCACAGTCTCACAGCTAACCAAAATTAGCAATCATCTCATTCGCATAGCGGAGGAGATCCGATAAAATGGTACTTCGTGAAACATCATTATAGAACCTTACTAACCGTTTTGAAAACAACTATAGCTACCTACCATAATTATAAAAGGAAGAAATACTATAAATTGTACCCCGTAAAACAAATACAAATTAAAAAGAAAACTAACAATAAAAATTGGAATTGAGACTTTTGTATTCTGTTATATATTATTAATGGTGGAGAAAATTTACGTTCAACTTGTGGAAAATGACCATGCACTTCATATTTCAACACGTATTGTGCAGATGAAGATAAGTTGATTGACTTCTGAAGTCCATTCCTGTCGTTTTGCTCTTTTTCTTTCTTTCTAAATTTGTCACTATCTTGGCAGGTAATGTTAATGCTACTTGCAAAATGGAATCTTAAATATTTTCATTTTGTGCATGCAGCAACACCATAATTAAAAGGGAACTGCAATCAGTGGAATCTTGAATGTCATAATTTTCTTATCTTTTTCAACTCTGTATTTATGCTCCGTACACAGTGTTAGTAATCTCATCTATTCGAGTTTGAGAGAGAGAAAGAAAGAGATTGAAAGAAAAAAGTTTTGGGAAAGTGGATTTGATCTACACGAGCTCAATCTCAGGCAATATCTTATCACAGAGAAGAGCCAAATTCAAACCAAATAACACTGGAGCAAGAAGATAGGCTACAAATATGGCAGAGGCTGCGATATCCGCTCTTACTGAGAAGCTTATTTCCTTGTTGAGCGAAGAAGCAACACTATTACGAGACATCCATGAAGAAGTAGCTGACATCAAAGATGAACTGGAGAGCATTCAGTCCTTCCTTAAGGATGCAGATGCAAGGGCTGCAGCAGAGGAGGACATGAGCGAGGGCGTCAAAACTTGGGTGAAACAAGTCAAAGAAGTAGCTTTCCACATGGATGTTTTCATGGACGAGTACTTGCTTGAGATGGCACAACATCATCCCCATCGGCTTCAGGGATTCAGTGGTTTCCTGTATAAATCTGCTCGCTTAATTTCAATGTTAAAACCTCACCACGAAACAGCCACTAAGATTCAGAAGATCAATGCATCAGTGCAGAAAATCAAGGCAAGGAGTGAAAGATACGGCTTCCAATCCACTGGTCAAGGATCAAGCAGTGGTACTCGGAATGTTAGGTGGCAAGACCCTCGAAAGGACTCCCTTTATCTTGAGGATACTGATGTTGTTGGAATTGAATCTTCTAGAAATGAATTGATAGGCTGGTTGGTAAAAGAACAACCTCATCGTATTGTAATTTCGGTAGTAGGAATGGGGGGACTAGGCAAGACCACACTCGCCAAAAAAATCTATGATCATCAAATGGTTAGAGGACACTTTGAATGCTATGCATGGATTTCAGTGTCTCAATCTTACAACATACAAGATCTATTAAGGAGCATCATAAAGCAATTTCGTGAGGCCAGAGAGGAGCTTCCTATGCCGGGAATTGACACAATGGACGAACAATCATTGGTAAGTAAATTAAGAGATTACTTACGGCTAAAAACGTATGTGGTCATATTTGATGATGTATGGCAAATTGACTTTTGGGAGGGCATAAAACATGCTTTACCTGATAATAATAAGGGTGGTAGAATTATGATCACAACACGTAATAGGGAGGTGGCTAGTTTTTGTAAAAAATCTTCACATGTTCATGTTTTCGAATTGAAACCACTAACTCCTGATGAGGCATGGGAGCTATTCTGCAAAAGGGTGTTCCAATTTGAATTTGGAGGACATTGTCCCCCAATATTGGAGAAATTGTCTCGGGACATTGTTGAGAAGTGCAAAGGCTTACCACTTGCAATTGTTGCTATGGGTGGTCTTTTGTCAACCAAAGACAAAACTGTCTTTGAATGGAAAAACTTGCATGATAGTGTTGGGTTTGAGTTAGGAAGAAATCCCCATCTTACAGGTGTTGCTAAAATCTTGTCCCTAAGTTATGAAGACTTGCCATGCCACCTCAAATCTTGCTTATTATACTTTGGTATGTATCCAGAATACTACTCCATTAGTTGCATCAAATTGATTAGACAATGGATAGCTGAAGGATTTGTGAAGGAATTGGAGGGTAAAACATTTGAGGAAGTTGCACAAGAATACTTGACTGAATTAATCCACAGAAGCTTGGTTCAAGTATCATATGTTGACATATCTGGGAAAGTTAGAAAATGTCGACTCCATGATATCTTACGTGAGATCATACTCCGAAAGATGAAGGATTTGAGTTTTTGTCATGTTCTCTCAAAACAAGAGTCTCGCTTTGAAGGATTAACTCGACGCATGTCAATTGATGGAGTTTCATATGTTGTATTGAAGGAATTCGGGAACACTCATATTCATTCTCTTTTATTTTTCAATCTTGATGAATTTCCAAAGTCCTTTATGAGTACTTTTGTTGCTAATTTCAAGCTTTTGAAAGTCATGGATTTTGAAGATGCTTTGTTGGATTGCATTCCTGAAGATGTTGGAAGTTTATTTCATTTAAGGTATTTAAGTTTAAGAAATACCAAAGTTAAAATTCTTCCAAAAGCCATAGGAAAGTTGCAAAATTTGGAGACTCTAGATCTAAAGCAGTCCCTAGTTTCTGACATACCAATTGAGATCAACAACCTTTGTAAGCTACGACATTTTATAGCTTACAATCTTAATTTCGAAAAAGATAATAGTTTGACTTTGGGAAAAGGGGTAAAGATACAAAAGGGATTTGGGTGTTTAAAGAACTTGCAAAAGTTGTATCATGTGGAGTTGAATCATGGAGGGGTTGATCTTACTAAAGAGTTGGGAAAGTTAAGACAATTGAGGAAGCTAGGCGTGAAAAACCTGTCAAAGGAAACCATGACGGCTTTGTGTGCCTCTGTTGAAAATATGAACCACCTTCAGTCTCTTGATGTAACCTTGATTAGCGAAGATGAGATAGTTGATTTAAAATTCATTTCATCCCCACCTCAATTTCTTCAAAGCCTACAAATAAAGGGGCGATTAGAGAAGTTACCAAAATGGATTTCAGAACTTCAACATCTGGTCAAACTAAAGATTTTATGGTCCAGGTTAAATGATGACCCATTGAAAGTCCTTCAAAATCTACCAAACTTACGGGTGCTCATGATCTCACGCCAAGCATACAACGGAGAACATTTGCATTTTAAGGTAGAAGGGTTTCCAAAACTCAAGTGGTTATGGATTAGACACTTAAATGCATTGCATTCGCTATTGATAGATGAAGGAACATTGCCTGTTCTTGAAGTTTTTTCCATTGGGCATTGTCTAGAACTTAAAGAGGTGCCTTTTGGAATCCAACATCTAAAAAACCTCAAAGAACTGGGGTTTTGGGGGATGCCCAAAGAATTTGAAGAAAGTTTGGATCCTGAGCAAGGGCCACATTACTGGATCGTTGAGCATGTACCAGTAATTACTCTCTTCCGCAAGGTTCGTACAGGATATTATGGCTATGACAACCACAATCTCCGTTCCAAGCAAGAGGGCAAAGGCAAACATTCAACCAGGATGAGTTTAGATGCTGGGGTTAAGAGGGCAAAGGCAAACATTCAACCAAGATGAGTTTAGATGCTGGGGTTAAGAGGGCAAAAGCAAACATTCAACCAGGATGAGTTTAGATGCTAAAATATCAATGCTTCAGTTGAGAAAGGTTAGTGCAATTTAGCTAAAACTGGCTTTAGATTTCTTGATAATATATATTTTTTCTTTTCTAGTGAATAATGTCGTGGGATTTTTGTTGTAGATTTGTATAGTAAAAAGCAATTTCTGTCCTTTTTATCTTGCATTTCTTGAAATGTGTAATTCACCATCTACCGTTTTAATGGTCTGCTTGTTTGGGTTTTGATATTTTCATATAGCGCATAAATTGCACTTCTGTGACAAATTCAGAGGCATGAGCTACTTTGCTAGATTTGGGTGCGTGCTTTTCATATTAATGTACAATACTTGTATCAAAACAATACAATACTTGTATCAAAAGTCAAAACAAAACAAGTTACAGACTACAGAGAGATCTGAAAATTGTCAAAACATTGCTCTTAGGAATTTTCCAAGATTGCACTTTTACTCCTCTTTTTTTTATTTTTATTTTATTTTATTTTATTTTTGCTGAGAAGACAATTTTACCCCTACTTAAAGTGTGTTAGTTGAAGTTTTATTTAGGGAAAATGTTAGAAATACAAAATTTTTTATTAAAAATTTTACAAACTACTGATGTGGCGAGTGGCTATTAGTAAATAAAAAAATGATATTGGTGGTGGATCTAAGTAAGAAATAGTAAGAAATTGGCCACAATAACAGTTTGTAAAAATGTTATAAAATAGTTTGTACTTGTAGAAAGAGTATTAAAACAAAAAAGGTTTTGTTGAAGCATTTAATTTGAGGTTTCAAATTTGAGATTTTTAGTGGTACTTTTTTTGTTTGTGTAAATTTCTTCATTACTAATCAAAGTTTGTCCATTTGTGATTTGTGGTAGGTAAACAATCTAGTTCTACTCAATAATGTTAATTCAAATTTGTAAGTACGCTTTTTTCCACAATATGACGCTTTAATATTTTGAATCTTCAATATCCCTATTAGATCATTTTTATGCAAAGCTTAGCTTAGCTCGGAATTGTTGGGCTTTGTTTGTAGAATTGGATGGAGAACGAATATAATTGTTGCTGCTGGCACCGGTTGGGCTTGCTTATTTTTTTTCAGAGACAATCAAGTAGGAAATTTTGTGGTTTTAATTTCACATGTTTACAGTTGTCTCCTCTAGTTTGTTGCTCAATGTGCTCATTGTGTCAGCCCAGATAAGTGGTTTTCAGAACAATCATGGATTGGTTGGTGTTTCTATTTTCCTATGTACAGCTGGAATCACCCCGTAATTGTTTATTTTGTAAAATGATTTGAACCTCTTTGAATAGTTCTCTCTCTGTGGTTTCGATATCTCTCCTCTATGAGTTATTGCTTTTATTAGGAATTCAGTAATTGGCCATAGATGCGTTTGATTAGGTACCTTTGGTTAGATCATTTCCAGAATGATCTCAACTTTTGGTACCAATAGTATAGAATGGTCTTCGATTTTGGTACCAACTTTTGTTTTTGTTTTTGTTTTTAATTTCCTTTGAATAAACTGAATTGATCGACCAAGTTATCATTGATATTTGATATACAGCCTACATCTCTCTATGAAGGTCTACATGTAATCCACACCTTCACCTAGTCAAATTATATACATTTATTAGACAGGGTTGAGCGATGATCCACTCAAAGCCTTTCAAAAGCAGGAGACAAAACAAGTTTCTTGGCTTCTTGACCACATGTACAAGTGGAGATCCTCTCTTGCTCTCTTTCCTACCACATAATATCATTATCATATCATATAATATTATATATATTATATAATAAAAGTTAAGTTTAGAAGTCGTGGCTGCACCAAATTGCAATAGTGTTATAGTTTTAGATAGATATGCTAGAGATGTAAACGATGTACACACATGGTGTTGGGAAAAAAATCTGGTTTTGTATCTCATACAAAACACACAGCGGAAGTAACAAACAAAGATCTATATCATTCATGATTGATAACATGAACTATGTAAATTTCAGAATTTAAGAACAAGATAGCGTACCTTGGTGTGGAAAAATTCAAAACAAAGATTAGAAGCACTTGGGAACACTTTTAATTTTCACTCCAATTCCATTTTACGCCCAAGATGTGTGGTCTCTCAATCAGTTTTCCAAAGGGAGAATGAAAGTGTGTCTCATACTTTTTCTTTATCTTTTTCTCTACGCTTTTTTAAAAAAAAAAAAAAAAAAAAAATTATGTATGTTTCTCCCTTTATAACTAACTGATTATCTAATTGGGCATTTCCAATTGGGCTTTAGTATGTGGCTTGAAGTGGGACTAAAAGGGACCAGTAAGACACTAGCTCCAATGGGCCTTAGGCTTTTTCGTCAACTCTTGACAAGTCCAGAGTTACCATTAATTATATTTAATATCACTATATAAATATAATTGTACTCTAGGCCTTATTAATAAATTATATCCCAAAACTTTATTATACACGCAACCCCTTTATAAAATATTTGTAGTAATGCAAAGTCATGAATATAGACTGCCACTTTGAAAATTACTATATCTTAATCCTTGAGTACTCGGTTTAATCTTTTAAAGTTATTTATCATATATTTATGAAATCCGATTTCATAAATATATACTTTAGTAATTTCTTACTAAAGTGGTTAGGCCTAACTCTCTGAATAACTAAATCCATTAAATTTATCTCAAGGGAATATTTTATATCTCCATTAAGAGATTATGAATTCCATCTTGAAAATATATGTTTCATCAACACTAAATGTAGCTGTCCAACATACGGAGATTTTGACCGTTACTTTAGATCTCACTCTTGATATATCAAAGCAACCTACACGTCATGATCAAGTCTATTATTCTCTTAGGATTAAGAGTTCATGCAATAAAAGTCGTGAGATTTATTATTCATTTAACAGTTATTAGGAGAATAATAAATCTCCATAATAAAATTACCTCAAAACCAAGAGAATCTTGACCTCGAAAAAAGTAAGTAAAGCCTAAAATGGAGTTATTCTATTTTGTTGCAATTATTATCTCTTACATGCAAATAAGAGAAACTTGGTTTAACAATATACATTCTAGAGGACCATTGAGGATGGTGATCGAGTGATCATTGGGCTTACACCCAAGTGGTTTAAGAAATAGGGGTCCCAAGTTCTAACTTGTAATTGAAAGTGTTTGAGAAAAATAAAACGAATATATATATATATATATATATATATATATATTATTTATTTTAAGAAAGTAGGTTGAAAAGGGCGATCGAAGTGGTTTCCCTACCTAAACATTATCATAGTAACATTCTTTTGTTAGGCATTACCATAAAATGTAACTTATTGCAAATTCATTTGCAAATTGTTTAATTTCAATATTAAAATTGTGATTGATTTGTGTATGTTGTTCCCATTCTAATATTTGGTTCTTATTATCTAATTAAATGAAAATGTAACCAGTTGGATTCTTGTCTTGTAGATGTAGGCCTTGTGGCCAAATCAAGAAAAGGTTTCACGTTTTCTGTCTTCTATTTTTCCCCTCAAATTATTTCAAAATTCTATTGTTTCAAACTATCTCAAAATTCTACTGTTTTCATTACCACTAGCGGCAAACCCACATAATGCGTGAGAATATAAATGTTATGTAATGATGTGTAATATATAAAAAGTAACAATTACTTCAAGTATTGTCCATCGCAAGCCAAATACAATAAAATGAACAAACCTATATATGACCCACAACACAAAAGAGGTAGTAATAAAAGGAAAAAAAAAAAAAAAACCAGTAATCAAAAGAAACAATACTATTAATCTGATCCTTACATTGAATTATAAGTAACAGACATCAATTGTGAATTTAAATTTGTGCCAAGGAATTGCATAAATCAATAAAAGACACATTCCACATGTGCAAGTTATTAACAATTTTGTACCAAGGAATTGCATAAATCAAATTTTTTGCATCGAGGGGCTTGTTGATTTTTTGTTTTGTTTTGTTTTTTTTTTTCTAGGAATAGATTCCGAACCCAAAGTACATTCTTGAAAGTGAGAAACTTTTACATCCACCTAATTAGGAGAAAAGATTACGGAAGCAAAAAGGTCCATGGGACAATTGAGTGACATCCTAAAAAATCCACATAAAATGACTATGAGACATGGTGGGAAATTGAAAACCCCCCACCTTTGCCCAAACATGTCTACAAAATTTCAATGATACTCACAATATATTCCTAAACCCAGATATATGGACTATATGACACAGTGAAAAAGATAAAATCCACATCTTTACTCAAAACATGTCTGAAAAAAAAAATACGAAATTAATTGAATCACCTGAAATTAGAATTCAATCATATAAATAGAGAAATAGGTACTGTAGGAGCACAAATCAAACTAATCCAAGTTTGGACAGTGAACCAGCTCAATGAGCACTCAACAATGAATTTGTAGAGAGTGGGTGTTTAATCTAGGTTTTTGAGATGATAGATAATACAAAAGTTTGATTCGGCTTTTTATTCATGCACTACACTAGTATGAGCATGTAACCTGAAGTTGAATACATTGATACTGAGAACGATAGTTTTTTTTGTTTCTCTTACCAATTCTTCCTCCCTTTTCTTCAATTATCTTCCTTTCCTTTTATAGGCCTCCCATTTTCTTCCCAGGTGCAATCCAGGTGTTTCCTTTTTAGATACTTGTCCCATCACCCCTTGTGGCTCAGGTCTCTGGTGGTGAAGATAAGGTTGAAACCTAACGTTCAGGCGTCACTTCTTCATTAATGCGGCCAGAGAAGCAGGTGTAGAGCATTAAATGCGGTGATGGCAGCTTTTCCTTTGGCCACAGTTAATTCTTTCCCTTTATTCTTTATTCTCAATTTCTTAACTCCAGCATCAAAAAGAAAAAACCTTCATCATGGGCGTTATCCAACTATAAGAACATTCACATGGTCCTCGGCGACGCCTTGCCGAGGACTGGTTTGTCCTCGGACGTTATGTCTCTTAGTGTCTGGACATGCATGATACTTCTTTCTCTCTCGTGATCTTGTAGGTCGGACTGATTATGTCCTCGGATCATCTCAAGATGTAGTGTTGGGCTTCTTTTATTGTGAGGGCCTTTGGGCCGGCCAGATACGCGATTTGGGCCCATGGGTACCACAATAGCCCCTCGAAATCCTTATTTCTATTCTATTGGAGAGGGATGAGGGTTTCGATATACGCGCACGCAAGGCGATATGCTTCTGACGCTTCGATCTCCTGGACGCGCTTCAATTAAATATTGGCGGCGCCATGTTCCTTGTTTCCAACCGCATGATGCTCATCTAACGGATAGGCGCCTTTTGATGAGGCAGGCGGGAGACTTCCCGCTTTACGTTTTTCCATGAAATAAATATCGCCACTTTAAAGATCTTCTGTTCATTTCAGACTTCGCGCATTGAACCTAACCTTTTCTGTAACCTGCACGCGTCTTCATACCCCTTATCTCTAAGCCGAGGTGACGTAATTGTTTAAAAGTAAGTTCTTCAACCTTCTGCTTTCATTATTGTTTTTTACTCTTTCGATTGTCCCCTTTCTTTGGTCCTCGGCTGTTTAAATCTTCCCATTTCGTTATAGTGTTTACCCCCTAGTTTTAGGAAATGGGTAGGTTCGCATCCCTGGTGGATACCCCTGAAAAAATAGAAGCCTTTAAAGCCAAATACGAGATCCCATCCGGAGTGTCCGTTAGGTATTGTGGGACGGGGGAGTGGCTCACTAAGAGAGAGACCGGCGAGGTGGTGATTCCTATGATAGCGTTTATAGAGGGAGGGATGAGAATCCCTATGATGCCTATTACCATGAACTATCTTAGGACTGCTAGGTTGTCCCCTACACAGTGCGCTCCCAATATGTTTAGGATCTTGGGTGCGGTAGACGTTCTGAACGAAAGGTTAGGGTTAGGTCTCACTCACCATGAAGTGAATTGGGTATATACCCTTCACCATTTGAGAGGGCATACCTACTATTTGAAATCTAGGCACCCAGAAGTCAGATTGATCCAATGCCTTCCCCACTCCAACAAGGGTTTGGACAAGGACTTCCTTATATTGTCCGGGGAGTGGCATGACGGTCTCCACTGTTCGACGACGGAAGGGGAGCCTGGTGAGTCCTCGCGTAGCGTCATACTTGATCAATGATAAATGCGGTGTTTCTTTTGTTGATGGTCTTTTTTCTTAATTTGTTTGTACTAACCCGTTTTTTGGACGTATGCGCAGATCGTCGTGCGCTTGCACCCCGTGCCAATCTCGTCAACTTTGATCGTCTCGATAAGATCTTGAAGGCTGAAGTGTTTGTGCACTCAGACGGTCAACTTCGTGCCGCCCACCGCATCCTCAGATACACACCCATATCCTACGCCTTTCAAGAAACCAAGTGTGTCATCAAGGAGAAAGATCCGAGGCTTCCGAGGATAAGTGTAGCAGTCGAGGGCTTTTTGTTACCGCCTGGCGCTCCAGTTCCTCAAGGCGTTTTGATTACTGAGCCTGTCAGAGTTGTTCCGAGAGCTTCTGATTTGGCTACGCCCTCGGCCCGGCCTGGATTTGGTGAAGGTTCTACTTCTCAGCTACTCGCCGAGGTAGAAGAGGAAGAAGTAGAAGAAGAAGAAAACGAGAAAGTAGTTGAGCTCTCGGATTCCGAGGAAGAGCTCGAAGCTTTAGATCCGCTTTTTCCGCCCAGGCATCCCTCTCCCGTTGCCAGATCTCCTACTTTTACATCCTCGGACGACGACGACCAACCTTTGGTGAGGATGGGAATCCATCGTAGACCCAAGCCCAGCTTGAAGGATGTGCTAGAAGGGCAAACTGGAGCACAAGGTCCTTCAAAAGTGCCTCCGGAGAAGGCCAAGGATAGGGGTGTCGACAAGCTTCCGCCCGTCAGGGTTATTCTACCGCCTTCCCCTAGAACTCAACATCCAGATCCGGCTGACCATAAAAGGAAAAGAGACCAGCAGAAGGGAAAAGAGATAGCCGAGGGGGGGAAAGACGTCCCTGGTAGGGAGATGGAGCAAGAGAGGGGAAATAAACATGCTCGTCATGTCCACCCGAGGACGGAGAGACGAAATGATCCTCCTGTAGCCTTCCATGCGCCTATTTGGGCCCCTCAGATGCAAGTAGATGATCAGGCGATTACTGCCGATGCATCCATTAGGGGATCCGACGAGGGCACGGCTGCCTGCATCGCCGATGCATTGGAGCAGGCACTGCTATTGCCTGAGGACATGGGAGAGCTGCGCAGAATGAGAGATCATAATGTCTTCATGACTCTCAAAAAGGAGCTAGCCATGGTAAGGATTCAAATTGGCCAATCTTTGGCACTTATGTTTTTCTTTATGCTTCTTCTTTCTCTACCCTCTCTTCTTTTTCTTTATGTAGTATGTACTTTACTAACAATGCTTGTACGTAGGCTGTCCAATCTGCCTATAGGGCAGAGGAGATCGCTGCCAGCTCCTACAGAGCACTAAGGGATGAGGTGGTTAAGTTGGACCACACTAAAAAGATAATGGAGCTTAAAGAGAAGAGGCTCTAAGAGGTGACTGCCAGCCTGACCAAGGCGGCAAGTGAGCGGTCAGGTCTGGAGGCCGAGCTGAGGAGTACCACCCGACAGGCCGAGGATCAGAGGCTAGAACTCAAACGAGCTAATGAAGACCTCGCCTCGGCCAGATCACTGGCAGAAGGCCTCGCTAAGGACCTCACAGCATCTGAGGAGGCAAAGGAGGAAGCACTCAAGGCCACGGAAGAGGCTCTCGCCAAGGCACAGGCAGCCGAGGCAATGGTTGACGAGGCTGAGCAGAGCGGGTATGACATGGGCGTGGCCGAAACCACAGAAACGTTCAAAGCCCAAGTGCCGGAGGTCTGTAGGGACTACTGCCTCCAGGTGTGGAAGGAAGCTCTTTCCCAAGCCGGGGTTGATGCTTCCTCCCCTCTATGGAAGGAGGAGAATGCCTACATTCCTCCCGCAATTCGCGTGGCTGCCTCTAGCTCAGCCAAGGATGATTCCCACCCTTCCTCGGCTGGGATTCAAGCAGACGAGGATGCTGTCGAGAATACTGCTCCTACTGCTCCTCCTGCCCCCAAGGAGGCTACCCCCAACCTCGAGATTGGTGGGACTGTAGAGCCCAAAGAGAAAGTTGGCGAGTCCTCGGCCTTGGTGGTTTCTCCTGCTGACCCAAAGGACCAGACCCGACCCGAACCATAATCACCCGTGGCTTGGCCGCTTGCTCTTTTTCTCTTTTCTCCTTCGTTGCTTTTGGCCTTGTATTTTTATTTCTTAGTCCCAGTTTTTACTTTATTTCCCTTGTACTTTGACAGTTCAGTTATAAATGTATTGACAAATCTTTCAGTTAATGAAAACGGGTTCCCAATTTAAATTGCTGTTTTATATTACGTTTGGTGTTGATATCTTGTTTCCTTGCTATGCATGTACTATTGCTATACTATCGGCTTGTCTCTATAGCATGTACTTATACCTCTTTGCCCTTAAGCAAGGAAATTTTAGCCAACTTACATATGTGCAAATGCTTTAAGTAATGACTGTTACCTTTTGCTTATGCTTAAGGACAAGCGACACACTAAAAAAGGAAATATACTAACGGGGAATCTGTGTGCTTGGAACTCGCTTAAAAGTTACTTCCATGATAACATATTGAAAAGTGAACTTAACCACATATTTGCATTTGGACTAACAGTACTTTAAGCTTTGGGCTTAGTACTTAACATCAGTTTAAGACCCGTTCGCTTAATGACTCCACTGCTGTTTCCATATCAAGGGGAAAGATCCGAGGTAACCTCATTTCTCTATTCTAAATTAAGATAGAGGATCTGTTGATCCGACATAACCTCAATAAGAATTGAAATAAGGTAGAGGATACGAGGACCTGACCTAACCTCGATTAAACTTGGACTAAGGTAGAGGATCCGAGGACCCGGCGTAACCTTAGTTTTCTTGTTTTTAAATTAAGATAGAGGATCTGATAACCCGGCGTCACCTTAATTAAATTTGGACTAAGGTAGAGGATCCGAGGACCCGGCGTAACCTTAGTTTTCTTGCTTTTAAATTAAGATAGAGGATCTGATGACCCGGCGTAACCTTAATTAAATTTGGACTAAGGTAGAGGATCCGAGGACTCGGCGTAACCTTAGTTTTCTTGCTTTTAAATTAAGATAGAGGATCTGATAACCCGGCATAACCTTAATTAAATTTGGACTAAGGTAGAGGATCCGAGGACCCGGCGTAACCTTAGTTTTCTTGCTTTTAAATTAAGATAGAGGATCTGATGACCCGGCGTAACCTTAATTAAATTTGGACTAAGGTAGAGGATCCGAGGACCCGGCGTAACCTTAGGCACGACAGAATTAATGGCGCAAAAATGATAAGAGTAGAATGACAAAAGTACTTTTCCTTAATAATAATATCGTCTCAAATTACTTACATTCCAGGGATGGGGTACAGCTTTTTCATCTAAGTCGGTCAAGTAGTAAGCTCCTATACCAGCTATTGCCGTGATGCGATATGGTCCTTCCCAATTAGGTCCAAGCTTTCCCCATGCTGGATTTTTGGTGTTCCCCACTACTTTCCTCAGCACCAAGTCCCCGAGAAGAAGAGGTCTTGACTTTACACTGGAATCATATCCCTGCTTCAGTTTTTGTTGGTAGTAAGCTAAGTGAATCATGGCAACCTCCCTCCTTTCTTCAATTAGGTCGAGGCCTTTTTCTAGCAGTCTGTCATTGCTTTCCGGAGTGAAGGAGCTTGTCCTCATCGTTGGAAAACCAGTCTCCAAAGGAATAACAGCCTCGGCGCCATAAGTCATCAAGAATGGCGTCTCTCCCGTTGATCGGCGGGGGGTGGTCCGGTACGTCCACAGAACGTGGGGCAGCTCCTCCACCCACCTCCCTTTAGCGTCCTCCAACCTCTTCTTCAGTCCATTCACTATAACTTTGTTAATAGCTTCGGCTTGCCCATTCCCTTGCGGATAAGCCGGAGTGGAGTATCTATTGATTATGCCGAGGCCACAATAATATCGTCTGAACGCCTTGCTGTCAAACTGCAAACCATTATCGGAGATGAGGGCATGAGGGATACCGAATCGAGTGACGATATTCTTCCATACAAATTTCTTCACATCAACATCCCTGATATTCGCCAGGGGCTCGGCCTCTACCCACTTAGTAAAATAATCAGTACCGACAACCAAATATCTTCGGTTCCCAGGCGCCTTTGGGAAAGGACCCACAATGTCTAGACCCCATTGTGCAAAAGGCCAGGGACTCGTCAGAGGATTAAGCACACCCCCGGGCTGGTGGATGTTTGGCGCGAATCTTTGACATTGGTCGCACTTCTGCACATAACTTTGAGCTTCTCGCTGCATGTTTGGCCACCAATACCCCTGTGTTAAGGCCCTGTGAGCCAAAGATCTTCCTCCTGTATGGCTTCCACAGATTCCTTCATGTAACTCTTCCAAAAGTAGCTCTGTCGCTTCAGGGTGCACGCATAACAGGTACGGGCCGGAGAAAGATCGTCTATAGAGCTTATGATCCCGGCCAACCAAAATCGGGAGGCCTTTCTTCGTATCTTGTTCGCTTCGATTTTATCCTCGGGTATGACATCATCTTTTAAGAAGGACATAATGGGGTCCATCCAGCTAGGCCCCACTCTAATCTGGTGCACACGGATAACGCTTCCCATTATTTTCGAGGGTTTAGGTAAGTCTTCAACCAAGACAATCCGAGGTAGTCCCTGTGCTGATGATGTGGCAAGAGTTGCTAAGGAATCAGCATGCGTGTTGCCGCTTCTAAGGACATGGGACAAAGTAAAGGATTCGAACTTGCGTTGTGTAGTTTTGACTTGATTCAAATAATCCTGCATCCTCGGATCTCTGGCCTCTACCTTTCCATCTACTTGACCCACAACTAGCTGAGAGTCCGAGAACATTTGCACGATTTTTCCCCCCCAACTTGTGGACCATATCCATTCCTTTCAGCAAGGCTTCGTACTCGGCCTCATTGTTAGTAGCCGAGAATCCCAGTCTTAAGGACTTTTCCAGTGTAAGACCTTCTGGGGTCGTAATTACCACCCCCACTCCGGATCCTCTTTGATTAGCAGCCCCATCAACATAGACAGTCCACACCGCGAGACCTTTACATGCAACCACGCCAACTGATTTTTCATCAATGTCCTTGTTGATTACACTATCTTCTGTTATGGGTTCAGCAAATTCCGCAACGAGATCAGCCAACACCTGACCCTTTATTGCTGTGCGGGGCATGTATTTAATATCAAAAGAGCCCAAGATGGTTCCCCATTTTGCAATCCTGCTGGTATAATCTGCACTCCGGAGTATAGCCCTTAGTGGAAGCTGGGTCAAAATAACCACCGTATGGGACTGGAAGTAATGAGGGAGCTTACGTGTGCCATGCACCACGGCAAGGATTGCCTTCTCTAATGGTGGGTAACGTACCTCGGCCTCATGCAGAGACTTGCTCACATAGTAAACTGGCTTTTGTATGTCCCCGTCAACCCTTATTAGCACCAGACTAACGGCGTGAGTTGCCACCGCGATATATGCGAATAGGACCTCGTCGGCCTCAGGCCGAGACATGATAGGAGGGTGGGCAAGATATTCTTTAAGCTGCTGGAAGGCAACAGCACACTCTTCTGTCCATTCAAACCCCTTCCATTTGTTTAATAGTTGGAAGAACGGTCTACACCGATCAGCAGATCTTGAGATAAACCGGTTGAGAGCAGCCGTCATCCCAGTTAACCTTTGCACTTCCTTCGGATTCCGAGGCGGCTGTAAGTTGTTGTTGGCCTTGACCTGAGCGGGGTTGACCTCAATCCCTCTATGCGTCACCATGTAACCCAAAAATTTGCCAGACCCTACACCAAAGGAACATTTGGATGCGTTGAGGCATAACTTGTGCTTCCTCAGCGTTTGAAAGGTGTCGTCGAGGTCGGGTATGTGAGCCGAGATAGTCTTACTTTTAACTACCATGTCATCTACATACACCTCAATCGTTTTTCCCAGTTGTGGTTCGAACATTCGCGTCATCATTCTTTGATAGGTAGCCCTAGCATTCTTCAAGCCGAAGGGCATCACCTTATAGTGGTAGTTCCTTATGGGTGTGACAAAGGCTGTCTTTTCCTGGTCTGCTGGAGCTAAGGGTATTTGATGATAACCTTGGAAAGCATCCAGAAAGCTCATCCGAGGATGCCCTACAGTAGCGTCCACCAACTGATCTATGCGGGGCATTGGGAATGAATCTTTTAGGCAAGCCTTATTCAAGTCTGTAAAGTCCACGCATACCCTCCATTTTCCATTCTTCTTTTTTACCACTACCGTATGGGCTAACCACTCTGGATAAAACACTTCCTTAATGGCCCCTGCTTTCTTGAGTTTTGCCACCTCTTCTTTAACGGCCTCGGCGTGCTCTTTAGATGAACGCCGAGGTGGTTGCCTTCGTGGCACAGCAGCCGGGTTAACATTGAGGTGGTGACAAATAAACTCCGGATTGACTCCTGGTGCTTCATAAGCAACCCATGCAAACACATCGATGTTTCGCTTCAAAAATGTGACCAGATCTTCTTTCTCTCGTAGGGGTAATTGACTTCCTACTTGGAAGAATCTCTCTGCATCATCTGCGATAACCACTTTCTCCAAATCTTCACAGCCTGGTCCTTCAGTCTCGGCTTCACTTGGCTCGGCCGAGGACACTAACTGCTACAAATCCTTCTCGGCTGGGGTTTGTGACTCTTGCCTCGCCTGATGTGTAATAGCTGCTGTTATACATTGTCTCGCCATGGACTGGCTGCCCAGTATTTCCTCAACCCCATCCTCATACGGGAATTTCAGCTTAACGTGCAGAGTTGATGACACGGCACCTAAGGCATGCAGCCATGGTCTGGCCATTATGGCTGTGTAAGGGGAATAAGCATCTACTACGATGAAATCCACGTCCACTACCACTGGTCCTGACTGTACAGGTAATCTAATTAGCCCCTTTGGAATAACAGCCTTCCCTTCAAAGCTTATTAATGGGGTGTCATAAGCCATGAGATCTTCGAACCTCAAATTGAGACCTTTAAACAAATCTGGGTACATGATGTCAGCCCCACTCCCTTGGTCAACCATCACTCTCTTCACATCGTAACCCCCTATCCTCAACGTAATGACCAGCGCATCGTCGTGCGGTTGAATAGTGCCAATCTTGTCTTCGTCGGAAAATCCCAATATAGGCAGAGGATTCCTCTTGATCCTCTTCGACTCGGAATTGAGGTCCTCGGCGGTGGGACGTAGTACTGACATTATTCTGGTAGGGCAAGACCCCGTCCGACCTGGCGCCGCAAGGATGACATTGATTGTGCCCAACGGAGGTCTTACATTGTTACTGCCTTGGTTCATGGAGCCAGATTGGGTACCTGGTTCATCAGGTCGATTCACAAATTGTCTTAGTTTCCCTTCTTTGACCAGCTGATCCAAGTAATTCCACAAGTTCCTGCAGTTCTCTGTGGTGTGGCCTTTATCCTGATGGTAATTACAGTAGAGGTTCTGGTTACGCTTTGTAGGGTCTCCGATCATCTTACTGGGCCATCTAAAATAAGGTTCTCGGCAGATCCTTTCCAACACCTGCTGTACCGGCTCACGAAATACGGCATTCACTGTCTGGGGCGGGGCCGACCTAGTCTGGCTAGTGAAATCTCTCCTCGGCCACTTGCTACCGTGTCTCTCCGTCTTGAAATCCCTACTCTCCTGGGGGATACTTTTTATCTTTCCTTTACTCTGCTGTTGATCCTCCTCAACCCTCTTATACTCATCGATACGGTCCATGAGCCGACGAACAGTTTTTACCGGCTTCTTGGTCAAAGACTTCCTTAAATCATGCTCAACTGGGAGACCAACCTTAAAGGTGTTGACCGCCACCTCATCGAAATCACCATCTATTTCGTTAAACGCTTCCCAGTATCTGTCCGAGTAGGTTTTCAACGTCTCGCGCTCTCCCATGGACATGGACAATAACGAGTCTAGAGGCCGAGGTACTCTACTGCACGTAACAAAGCGGGACCCGAATGCCATCGTAAGTTCCATGTATGAATCAATGGAGTTCACCTTTAAGCCGTTGAACCATCTCATTGCAACGGGCCCTAGACTTGAGGGAAAGACTTTACACATCAAGGTCTCGTTCTGAGAATAAACCGCCATGCGTTGATTGAAATGGCTTACGTGCTCCACCGGGTCTGTTTTGCCATTATAAATGGTGAAGTTTGGTTGCGTGAACCGACGGGGTAGTTTTCTCCTTTCAATACGATGTGTGAAGGGTGATTTGGAGAGCTGGAGCAATGCCTTTCCCATGGCATCGCTACCCGAGCCCCTGTGACTCGTCCCTCTACTTCTTCTGTGGCGAACACTTTCTTCTTGGTATGAGAAAGTTTCTGTGGGGGGGGGTTCTTGACCTCGGCCTATAGCCACTGTCCTGAGAATCATCTGATGAAGGGCCAGATATGGAGGGAGTCCTTTTCCGCTCTGCTCGACGCAGCTTTCTCTTCAGCTGGTCAATTTCTCTCTGCATGGCCCTGGTGTTATTTTCCCCAGAGCCCCTGTTTCTACCCCGTGAGCGGTTATCAGCTGTTCGCTCCGAGTGTACACTGCCCTCTCGATCTTCCATTTGCTCTACCTGTTGTAGTGGATCTTCGTGCTGAGATCCTAGCGACTCTACATGGGCTGGATTCAAATCTGTCATCACGTTATCTGTCACCTAAACGCAAGATCCCCACAGACGGCGCCAATTGTAGGAGCACAAATCAAACTAATCCAAGTTTGGACAGTGAACCAGCTCAATGAGCACTCAACAATGAATTTGTAGAGAGTGGGTGTTTAATCTAGGTTTTTGAGATGATAGATAATACAAAAGTTTGATTCGGCTTTTTATTCATGCACTACACTAGTATGAGCATGTAACCTGAAGTTGAATACATTGATACTGAGAACGATAGTTTTTTTTGTTTCTCTTACCAATTCTTCCTCCCTTTTCTTCAATTATCTTCCTTTCCTTTTATAGGCCTCCCATTTTCTTCCCAGGTGCAATCCAGGTGTTTCCTTTTTAGATACTTGTCCCATCACCCCTTGTGGCTCAGGTCTCTGGTGGTGAAGATAAGGTTGAAACCTAACGTTCAGGCGTCACTTCTTCATTAATGCGGCTAGAGAAGCAGGTGTAGAGCATTAAATGCGGTGATGGCAGCTTTTCCTTTGGCCACAGTTAATTCTTTCCCTTTATTCTTTATTCTCAATTTCTTAACTCCAGCATCAAAAAGAAAAAACCTTCATCATGGGCGTTATCCAACTATAAGAACATTCACATGGTCCTCGGCGACGCCTTGCCGAGGACTGGTTTGTCCTCGGACGTTATGTCTCTTAGTGTCTGGACATGCATGATACTTCTTTCTCTCTCGTGATCTTGTAGGTCGGACTGATTATGTCCTCGGATCATCTCAAGATGTAGTGTTGGGCTTCTTTTATTGTGAGGGCCTTTGGGCCGGCCAGATACGCGATTTGGGCCCATGGGTACCACAGGTACATAACTAGTTATGTTCATATATGTTAATTATGCAGGAAAAAACTCACAAACTTCATGCGAAGATGCAAAGGTAAAAGAAATTTGTGACTGCAAAAACTGCCAAGATGTTCACCTGCAAATATCATAATGATCAAAATAAATAAAATCCATTATACAAAATTTAACATTTAAATAAATAAATAAAAAATCAAGAAGGTATGGTATGTGTTTAAAAAATGAAAGTACCTGGAGTTTGAGTGAATTAAAATCAGAAAGAATATGATAAACATAAAAGTGGTGTGTCTGCTATAATTCTTCTCAAGTTATGAAATGTTACAGTCTGCACTTCTCTCTTTATTCCTCTATTAGTTATTTTCACTAATTTCCCTCTTTTATTCTTTCAATTCTCTTGGAGGTTAGGCTACCTCTAATTAGCCATAAACTCTTAAATTAGGATCTTAACCATGGGGACTTTTTAAAAAGGACAACTACAAAAAAATAAGGTAGTTGTCCTGAACCTAGACATTCCGAAACTCATGACCTAAGAAGGGATACACCCAACAAATAAAAAGGGGAAAAAGAAATTCCAATCACTAAATTGATATATACAAATATAAGAGTATGACCTTGAACTTCAAGTTATCATAGTTAGAGGTGGGAGGTGTTTAGGCAAATCCAAATTGAAATAGCTAAAAGTGGATCTCTGCCAATTATATAAAGGGTACAACTTATTTCTTTCTTTTCTTCTTAAATATCTTGCTCTTATATGTTAAAGAAAAGAGAAAAATTATTGAGCTGCAGCCTAAAAGAGCTTAAGCATATATAGTTCTGCCTCTGTTTAACTTTAAAGTCACTAAGACAAATAAATGAAATGAAATTGAGTTAGCATGAAGCTAGGACCGACCATTAGATTTTCCCAAAAATACAACATTAATTGAATTGCGTGAAATAGGAATTCAATTATATAAACAGAGAAATAGGTACATAGCTAGTTATGTTCATATATGTTAATTATGTAGAAAAAAGCTCACAAACTTCATGTGGGGATGCAGAGGGAAAAAAAAATTAGTGATTGCATAAAACTGCAAAGATTTTCACTTGCAAATATCATAATGATTGAAATAAATAAAACTCATTATACAAAAAATTAACATTTAAATAAATAAATAAAAAAGCAAGAAGGTCTGACAGTATATCTGGAGCATTTGCAGCACTGGAGAGGAAATAACCCTTGCTGCGAGATACGACAACAACAGATGATAGCAAATATAAGGCCCCTAACTATGCGCACAATACCTGTCAAGGGACACATCATAAGTAGGGGTGGCAAATGGGTGGGCTTGGGTGGGTTTAGGGTGGGTTTAATTGGGTTGGGTATATAAAACCCATTTACCCATTAAAACCCATTTAACTAATTGTTTCTAACCCAAATCCAACCCAACCCAATTATTATGGGTAAACCCCAACTTACCCAATTACCCAATTATCAAAATTACCAAAATGCCATTAAAGTGAAAATGACCAAAGTACTCTAAAATCTTCAAAAATGACCAAAATATCCCTAAAACCAAAAAATTACCAAAATACTCCCGAAACCCAAAAAATGACAAAAATACCCCCAAAACCTAAAAATTACCAAAATACCCTTAAAACCCAACGGAAACCCAAAAAATGACCAAAATACCCCCAAAACCTAAAAATTACCAAAGTACCCCCAAAACCCAAAAAATGACCAAAATACCCCCGAAACCTAAAAATGACCAAAATACCCCTCGAAACCCAAAAAATTACCGAAATACCCCTAAAACCTAAAAATGACCAAAATACCTCCGAAACCTAAAAAATAACCAAAATACCCCCGAAATCCAAAAACTGACCAAAATACCCCCGAAACCCAAAAATTACCAAACTACCCCCAAAACCCAAAAAACGACCAAAATACCCCCAAAATCTAAAAATGACCAAAATACCCCCAAAACCCAAAAAATAACCAAAATACCCCCGAAATCCCAAAATGACCAAAATATCCCCGAAACTCAAAAAATGACCAAAATACCCCCAAAATCTAAAAATTACCAAAATACCCCCGAAACCCAAAAAATGACCAAAACACCCTCGAAAACCTAAAAATTACCAAAATATCCCTGAAACCGAAAAAACGACCAAAATACCCCCCGAAACCCAAAAATTATCAAAAGACCATTTATTTTCAAAAAATTTAGCAAAATAACACTATTTTGAAACTATTTGGCAAAATATTATTTTTTAAAAACTCAATATTGTAAAAATCGAATTTTAAGTAGAACTCATGACTTTATGTAAGTATGAATATTATTAATTTTTATGCTTATCAGCAAAAAATTTAAAATATACTTATATTATAAGCCTAAACTTTACATTAACCAATATATTAACTTAAATAACATTTTTTTTTTTCAAAATTTTAACATTTTTTTTATTATATTGGCCTAAACGCCAATACTAGCTTAAACACCCAAAATATGTTTGGTACATGTTCGTATTACAGGACTTGATCGGCTAAGAAACGCCATTAATTTGGTCCAATCATATAATAAACCCAATTGGAGGGTGCAACGTATTCATCCATGCTCTTTCTCAAAGTAAATTATTTGAAGTCTTGCAAAATAATTTAAAAATGAGAGATTATTTTCAATTTTCATTGGATTATTTGGCCTAAAAAATAAGCTGGTTAAAAGTTTATGTATAACTATACCTAGAATACATAAGTTTAAATAGTTGAATAAGCAAAAAAAAAAAAAAAAATAGTTGAATAAGCTAGGCGGGGGAAGCTCTAACAAACAAGAGCTTAGTGACACAATTTCTGATAAACATCAAAGAGTGAAGAGTGTCCAGATATTATGATTCGAAAAGCTCTTATAACTACAATTTCTAATAAACATCAAAGAGTGAAGAGTGTCTAGATATTATGATTCGAAAAGCTCTTATAACTACCATATACCTATATAAATTCCCATTGTTTGGGTTACCAAATACCTATATTCCCATTGTTTGGGTTTCATCTTGTAAAATTAGAAAAGTTAAAAACCACAGCCTCCATGCCACCAATGCGCAATAGTTCTTCTTCATTTGCTTGAAATGCTTCATCTATCCAACTACGTGAAGGAACAAACCTCTCAAGTCTCAAGGCAAATAGGATCATTCCTCAGTACTACCAAAATGCAGAAAAGCAAATGAATCTTGAAATAGAGAACTAGAGAAATAAGCAATGGTGTTTCTTAACTGTAAATGACACATGTTGGTTAGCATTTTAACAAGGATTATCGAAAACTTAAAAAATCTTTACACAACTCACAAGTAGTATCTTTGATTACAAGGACTTAACTATTAATAAAATCACGGAGGTTGATCTGTTGCTACAGACTGATTGCAAACTAAAGCTTGTTCAAGCAATAATGCCAAGCAATCAGCCAAAGAAATTCAGAAAGAGGGCTAATAAGCACCACTAATCTCTTTATCAAGGTATAGAGCTACAATTGATGTATTTGATCTCTTAGCACATAAACCTACAAACACCTACTATGTGTATCAATTTCAATATTGAAATTGAGGACATAAACAGTAAAGAGAAGTAATCCTTAATGATGTATTCAAATGAAACTGAATGCATCTTTCATCACTGCCTGCCATTTGAATATAAGAGAGGAAATCCCCCACAAAGCAATCGGGACAGCAGACACCAATTGTAGTGCCTACAGATAAATATAAGTGCTAACATACTAACCACCATTAGGCCAAATTAACACTTCCAAGAATCAATATAAGACATTAGGGTGTAGGGAAGCGCCTCGGGATGGAGTCGCTTTGCTGATTTTGTAGATGGCTTAACATTGAAAAATTCTTCATTCGCTGATTTTGTATTGTCAATTCAAAATTCTTTGCCTGGTAACACATCATACAATCAAACAATAATCATCAGACTAGAGAAAATCAAATTTGGTTTTATTTTTTAAGTAGACATATAGTTAATTAAAATCATGCAATGACTGTAAAGAAAGCAATGATCTAAAAAAAAAAAAGACCAATGCAGGATTATTAAGTTCACAATTTTCTGAACGTTTTCTTTCTAATGCAAAACATCATATAGCCATGAAAAACTCTGCAGATGACATAGAAACAAGCTGAAATTCTGACCAAACATAAGATCATATACAGAGTCAATAAATTATGGGGTCTGTGAGCTAAACCTGTACATTTCTCAGCCCAATTTGAATTTTCATGGAAGAGTGCATCTCCACGTTCAAACAGCTGTGAAAATTTAAAAACAGTGGAAAAAATAAAAAATTACCTCCTGCTAATGTTTTTCAAATAATCTTGTAGAGAAAAGCAATAAATAAGTTAAGAGTTCTTACACATTGTAAACCCTTTTATGGACACAAGTTTCTTCCTATAGATTAGGGACCCCACTGTAATTAACGATAGTTTTAATGTCTCACTTCTCAAACTAGTTACATTTAAGAAATCTCATCCATGGCAACTCTCACTACAAAAGTTATATCATCCCAGCAAGACCAAGTAAGTATAACTTTCTCTATAAAATGGATATATCCCATGAACTAGCAATTTATGAAAAGGTATATTGAAGTAATAATTAAAACAAGAACAATTAGCTCCCACTACCAAAACCTATAGAAAAATTACACAAAAAACAGAAAACTTTACCTTAAAATAGCTTCATTTCACCTAATCCTCATCAACATATGAACTAGATTGAGATACGCTGCCAAAATCCTCCACAAGGCTTTCTTCCTCAAAATCATGCACAACTGAAAAAGAAAAGCAAAGCAAAGCATTTATTAGTACATCAAATACAGATTAATGAATATTGCAAGCACATAAGTGATAAAAAATATGATATACCTGGTATTCCATATAGCCAATCACGAGCACATAACAAAGCTTCTGCAGTTTGTGGCAAAAGAGAACTGCGAAACTTATCAAGAATGCGGCCACCAATACTGAATGCAGACTCCGAGGCAACAGTAGTAATGGGAATGCTCAAAATATCACGTGCCATCAAGGAAAGTTCTGGAAAACGATTACTGTGAGACTTCCAATACCCCATAACATTCAAATCCTCATGCAACCTATGGTCAAGTCGAGTCTCTTCCAAGTATAAATCCAATTGTGACTTGCTTGAATCTGAACCAATAAGTTGACTCCTATATGTCTCAAAACCAGAGAAATCATCATGCCTAACATAATGACCATGCACTCCGCCACTACTGGATGCTCCTTCAACCATATTGCAGGTATCACTAGTAGAATTCTTATATTCCTCAAAGATGCCATACAATGTATCATGAAGATTCTAAATACCAAGTGAAGCTGTTTCTGTGACAATATAATATATATAATGAAATTGAAAGCAAGAAGCACGAACTGGCTAATGGAACATGTAAACTAGATACTAGATAAATATTCCTTGTAGAAGTTGTAGTATCAAGTCTCAAAAATCTCTTTTACCCAAAACATAAAACACGTTTACTTAGTGATTCAAAGAAAACCCATCACCCCTATTAAGCTTTAAACCCTTTTCTTTCATTTACTTTGCAGAACATGTCAGTATTACTCTATTCTTAACCCAGTACCCTTCGAAATACAAATACTAACTACTTTCACAGATTTAAATTACCAAAAAAAAAGTTCAGGCAATCGAAATTAGAAAAGATAAAATCGAACAAAATTAGAAGATGTAAACTGTTTGGTAACAGAGAAAACGAAGGAAAGCAAAAGAAGACTTTTGAGTAACTAAAGAGAGGACCAAATCCGAGATTCAAAGCTTACCGCTGAGTGTTGGAGTGACCGGAAAGAGATAGCGTGAATATTCCGGCGAACAACTAAGAAATCTGTTGAAGCTTTGAAGAGTTTTGATGTGATTGGAAGCCGAGAAAATGAAGGAAAATGAGGGAAAGGAAAATGAGGGAAAAGAAAATGAAAACCCTCGTGAAACCTGAGGGCTGGGATTTTTTTTTTTAGAAGGGCTGGGTTGAATAACTTGAATTTGGGGCATGATTTGGGCTATATTGATTTTGGGTTAAATGGGACTCAATGGGTTTTTAGTTAAAACCCAATAATTATTGGGTCTAATTGGGTTGATGCCCATTTAACCCAATTAATAATTGGGTGGGTTTGGGTTTAATTAAAGTGGGTGAGTTTGGGTGGGCAAATGGGTTTGGGCTTATTTTGACACCCCTAATCATAAGTAGACTTAATTAGTATCACATGTTCTACCCATCCCATAACTAATTTTAATAGCATCTTCCTAGACAATTTGTCTACATACAAATATTGGTGCCTACACAAAGCAAATTTTAAGCTGATTAAAGAAGCTTTAAAGAAACATTCATACATAACCAAGGAATGTTATTAGATCTATTGAAGTCTCAAAGGACGTCAAGAGGGAAAAAGGGGGTGGCATTGTTGTGTAGTCCCTGTCAGATTTTATACTGAAGAAAAAATATTGCATCACACACACACACACACACACACACACACACACACACACACACACACACACACACACACACACACACACACACACACACACACACACACACACACACACACACACAATGAATGCACAAATGCAAGCATGCACTTGCTTAAACAAATGCCTATTAATTTTTTTTTATTTAAAAACCACCAATTGGAAGCTCCATTCACATCAAGGTAACTTCAACTGTCTTGATCTGAAAAGTCCGAATTTCATTATTGTGCAAAATTGGCTTGTACTAAATGCAATGCTGATATGTGGAAAATATATACAGTGCATCTATTTGCCACATTTATGGCATCTGAGGGACGTGCATCCACACCAAAAATGTCATTTTTCCCAGGCTACAGATAACAAATGCCTTGATGTAACATAAAGCTAAATTGAAAATAATCAAGACATACTAATCATAAATTTCTAACCACCTCGCTAAAACATAGTCTGGCAAAGTAAAGTATTAACGACTCTTTCTGTAATTCTAAGCTTAGTAACTTGAAACCGAGAGGGAAAAAGAAGAAAGAGAAAACTTTATAAAAGGAATAGTTCTATACCCCAGTTTTTGTATAAAAAATGACTTAATAAAATAGATGTGCAGTGCAATTAAGCCAGAAATTGAGAGACATACACCTAGTCATATTCACACCTTGGACCTTGTAGGTTCTTTTTCAATCAACAAACTGATTAAAGTTTACAATATTTGTTCCATTATCGAGATTCAGTGTTGCATCGTGGGAGCATATTGGCACTCCATCTTTACTATTGAGGATGTGTGTTTCAATGAAATCCGCCCCCTCTTCAATGGCTCTCACTTAGTGTTGCATTCAAGTTTTAAAGGTCTGAAGTGAATCATCTATACTACTAATTAAGAAGCTTCCCCTGTTTGGGATCCTTATTTTTTGGTTAAAAAATGCCCTACGCCACTATGTTTAAGTAGAGACAAAACTATAGAACAATCCGGTAAAAATACGACTCTAACTCCTACTAAAACATTGTCTAAAAAATAGTCACTTTCCTGTTGATTTTCAAATTGCTTTATCCACTTTTACTAAAAAAAAAAAAAATTGCTCTTTTAACTTATAAATTAGATTTTCAAAATAAAAATTATATATAAAAAAGAAAGACACAATTTTTTTTTTTTGGCTATAAAATAGGACCACTAAACCCAAAAAAAAGCCTCATTGCACGCGCTTTGTCAAATAAATTATTTTAGAAAGCCAAAGGTCTGAAGTTTTGAAATATCTTTGGAAGGGGTAATTATTGGGTACTCTCGGAATACCATAAATGAGTACTCCCTTCTCTCACATAACTGTGGGTCCCACTAATTATATTTATGGTGGGACCCACAATTCATGTGAGAGGAGAAAGTACGCATTTATGGTACTTCTAGAGTATTCAATAATTTTCCCTTTGGAAGAGCAAAAGGAAGGGATACAGAAAGGATTATCGTTAAAAGAGTAAAGAGTATTCGGATTGGGTTTAGGCATTATGGTGGACAACATTAATATAATAGACATGCATATAGATATGGGCTTTATGGTGGGCATCATTAATGTAATAGTGGGCTTTATGGTTAATGTAATAGTGGGATCTATGGTGAACTATTTTCTTTTTAGTAGTATTTTAAATTTATAGGAAAAATTCAGGAAAAAGAATGGTAATACATGGCTACTGATGTGGCTCAATGAGAGTGCAGCACCATTAAATGTTACGCTTCAGCTAGGGCTGTCCACGGGTCAGGCAGGATCGGTTTTCGACCCAGCCCGGAACCGACCCATAGACGTTAAGTGGAAGGCAGAGGGACCAAAAACTAACCGCTGGTATCAATCAGTTGAGTCAGTTTCGGTTTCAGGTTCGGGTAGTGTTCGGTCGGTTCAGAGAGTCGCCGAATTCTACAAACGTCGCCGGAATCTTCAAAAGAGTTCTCAGAATCTGCAAAAACTCAGTACATTTGTACCGAAAATTGCCGAATTAAGCTTAGATCTCCTTGAATCTAGCTGGATCTCACCAAATATGGTCGAGATCTCGTCGAAATCAGCTTGGATCTCCTCAGATCTCGTCGGATTTCACGAAGTATGGTCTAGATCTTGCTAAAATAAGCTTGGATCTCCTTAAATCTTGCCGAATCTCACCAAATATGGTCCGATCTGATTGTTTTGGTTGATGAAATCTGCAAAATCAAGCTAAATCTCGTCTGAAAGATGGAGAATTCGCTAGAATGTTCATGCTCTTTGCGTGGGTCGGGTTTCACAGGTTTTGAAGGAGGGGACTCGAATTACACTCGCCGGCGTCAGGTTTTGGAGAACGGGACCCGCGTCTGACCACTGGAGCAGTCAAATCGGGTGGAAGTGGATTGGGTACGGGCGGTTTGGGTAGGTGGCCGAGTGGGTTGGACAATCCTAGCTTCAGCTTTTAGATATAATATATATATATATATATATATATATATATATATATATATATATATATTGAAGAATTCAAATGTTTCAATGTAATTTTAATTTTCATTATCTAAATTTAGGAATTAGAGAAAATTTCATTTCAACCCTAATTTCATTTTTTTACATGTGGAATATTTAAATTACTTGGCTAATTCTTTTTTATAATTAACCCTATTAAACATAATACATTTATTTTGATTGTGCTATTGATTTTGGACTAATTTACAAAATATGGCAATGAGTAAACCAATAAATGAGACATTTTGACTGGACAACCTCACATTTGAGATTTTTGCTTCAACCTTCCAGCTCC
Source organism: Castanopsis chinensis (assembly GCA_032878915.1). NCBI lineage: Eukaryota > Viridiplantae > Streptophyta > Magnoliopsida > Fagales > Fagaceae > Castanopsis > Castanopsis chinensis. Next base: position 1,856,905 of record JAVQMG010000036.1, on the reverse strand, counting down.
AATTTAGTAACTGCTCACCTTCTCACCCGTATAACTTAACGTAGGATTCACTGGTCGTGTCCTTTAAGAGTTGAATTTGATTAAAGTTAAGATGATAACTTACAAAATTATGGGTATATTCAATACTCCTAAATTAAAAGGGGGATTGGTCTATGGTCTATTCAGTAACAAATAAATAAGAATTTTTATTGGGAAAAATTAATGGTTAATCAGTTTTAAAGTTCAATGGCGTATGCCTTTTCCAATCACTCGCAAGATGAAAGTTCAATTAGTGTGTAAAACACTTATGAACATTTAGACCCCCAAATATAAAATAATCAACCCAAGCAAATTGGTAACACACTCTAAACCATATTTAATTACAACCACAACAGTAATTAAAAGGTAAAGAGAAAGAGAAGAGAGATGCAAACACAAAGATAACACGCCGATGTGTTATCGAAGAGGAAACCGAAGAACTCGGTGAAAAACCTCTCCGCTGCCTTCCAAGCGATCAATAATCCACTAGAGAATGAAATTGGAATATATGAATAGCAGAAGACCCTTCGAACCTAATCTACCTAGTGCACCTAAGCCCTCCATGCTTCTTGCTCCAACAAGGTTACGCCGAACCTTGTCTTCTCTAGCTTACCGGATCCCACAATAAGCCCATTGCATCAACCAAATGAATTTTTCCTCTTTAAACTGCTTCCCAAGCACAAAATATCTCCTTACTGATATGAGTATGGTGAGATAAGGATTTGGCAAATGTACCTCTCAAAGATATGTCCATGGAGAAGGTGAGAGTAGAGGAATTTGGAGAATCAAAGGATGAAGATTGTGGATGAGTCAATCTTGTTTTTCTCTAGGGTTTCTCTCTCAAAATTCTCTTTGAAAAGCCCTCTACATTTCGTAGGTGTAAAGGTATTCATAGTAGAGTGTATGAGGAATGTAAAACGTTAGGTTTTATCCAAACAAGGCATTCTAGCGACTCAACCTCGTGACTGGAACGAGTCGCAAGTTTGAGTCGTGAGCTAACTGCCTGGGCAAACTAGAAGTTTTGTCCTGTAGTGCTTCAGCTGTCATGACCCTTCAGCTCCCCTGCATGCTCCACATGTGTGCCACCTTTGGCGACTCGCTAGTCGCGAGCCAGTCGCAAGGCTTTTCTTGAGTGCACACATTTGAGGTTTCTTCACACTCTCTCACACACTATTCTTACATAATTCCCACCTAAATACAGGGTATCTAATTGCTAAATTACAAGCAAATTTGGCACGGAATAAAGCCAACACATGATTGAATAACTTCAACTTTACATAAGATATGATTTTTTTCCCCAATAATACTTAAAATATTATGATTTTTAATCATATTGTCCAATGTAATTGGTATTGAAGTTGATAGGCCAAAAATGTATTGACCCATTTGGAAAATTAATTAGTTAATTATCGAAGTTAATTAATTAAGTCAATTTAACATGCAATGATGTGGTAGCGTAAACAAATCACTAACTAAACTAAATGCAGCGGAAATTAAATTTGACATGGGTGATTTGTTTACGAATGAGGAAAACCACCGAGGCAAAACCCCACTGGGTGAATTTAAGGTCACCACTCCTGAGAATCCACTATTATCAAAATAAGTGGTTACAAGTAAAAGGAATCCTAGTATTTAATACTAACCTACAATTGAACCCTTACCCCAATACCCAATTGGACTTGTATTGTAGCAGCAATCTCTCCGTTCAATGCATGAATCCTAGTATGTGACTAACAAATTATGCACGGATCCCAGTACATGACTTACTCCTTTGCATGAATCCTAATACGTGACTAACTCCACAACAACCCTTTGATTGATGTAGTTGATTTGCAACAGCTTCGCATAGAAACACCAATAAGATCTTTAATGATGGTGTGAGAGACTTTGCTTGGTTACAGGACCCAAAGACGTACAAGAAATGCAGCAAGAACTCTTTCTTCTGTAAGAGGAGGCTAGAGTTTCAAAAAGAAAACCTTATGAAGCTCTCTTGGGTTAGGTTTTTCTTTTTTCTCCTCCTTTAAATAGAAGCTTAATGGGCTCTCCTATTCCAAATAGGTTTACATAAACTTTGGGTTTTCTTAGTCGAATAAGAATTATACAAACTCACAAACCTTGGGTTTTCCTAGTCCTATAAGGATTATATAAACCCATAAACAAATAGCTTTTTAAAATAAAAACGTTGTTGGTTATAGTCTGAATCTCGTAAACTCGATAGATTGAGACATGTGTCGAACTTTAATGAATCTCAATAGATCGAGCTTTTGTTGAGGAGGTATCGAGACTTACAGATTGCATTTTTCTTGAGTAGTTCTTGAGTAATTTTCATGTCTTCAATATAACCACTTGTAATGATCATCTTGAACCTACTTAGATTTACCCAAATATAAGAATAGTGCATTTTGCCAAAGGATATACCAATTACATAAAAATGTCCCTTACAGAAGTTTGAAATTAAATCTCATTATAACCTCTGTTGGGCATTTGAAGCCATTTTTTGCACACTTTCTTGTGGGTATTGTCTTTAGTCTGATTTTCTACTTACAAGAGTCCAAATAAATGAAAAAGAAGAGAGAATGAGAAATTATTTATTTATTTTATATGGGTATTAGTTTGGGTCATCATGCATCACAGTGCATTTGATCTTATATCTTCGGTTATTAGGTAATGGTCTTTCTATGGCTGATAATGGCAATGCTATTTTCAACTGGCCCATATGGTCAAGCATTGTTTTTTTGATGGTCCATATGGTCAAACATATAAACCCAGTTATTTGAAAGAGTAATTAAGGCCCATAAAGTTCAAAGTTCGAGAATTGAGACCATTTAGCACATTCCACCAGAAAAAAACCAACACCACCACTACCACTTTTTTAAAAAATATAAAAATTAAATTATAGAAATGAATGTATTTTACCTTATGCTTATCACGTTTGCTCTATGAAAATTGTTTTTTTTTAGCATTTTTACCTAGATGACCATTAACCATTCTTTGGTGAAGATGTCATTTTCGTGCCTCTTGATAGACATCTTTTTGTTGACTCAAATCAATCTTAAGTAATAACAAGTTGTTTAATGTGTTAAGATAAGTTTTGAAATAATCGCTAATTAACATGATACGCGTGTTAGGCTCCACTAAATAAAGGTGGCTTAAGCTCACATGTGAAGAGGGAGTGTTAGATTAATTGATTAAAAAATAATTTCTTAATAATTCAAACTTTTGAAAAAATGGTAAACTTAATTCTTTAATCTATCACTCTTTTGTTATATATTAAGTGGAGTCCAACCTATTGAAGTTATTTCAGAGGAAGAGAAATTAAGAGATGTATAATTAGTCAAATGTAGTAATTTAACACCATACCCTGTATAATTATCTGATCAAGTGTATTGCATACAAGACATACTCGAAACTAGAATAGCTCTTTGGTTATGAATTTTGTTAGAAAAATTAATATTACTCGGGACAATATAGAGAGAGAAGTATAGTTTAGTCAAAGTGTTAGACTGAGTCAGTATTTTATTGGGCTCTCCCTCCAATAGAGAAGTAGCTCAGTTCCATCCTGGAAGATGTTTCCCTTGAAAGTTGTAACCTCAACGAAAATCATTAACTGCACATCTGCATTGATCGAGACTTGTTCCTCTTACTATTCCAAGTATATTTAATACTCTTTTTTTTTTTTTTTGAGAAGATGGCTGGCTAGGGTTTATCAAGACTTAAGTATATTTAATACTCCATATTAATAATTTGAGAAGAAAATAAGAACTTGGAAGTTGGAACGGTCCCCATGTTGTATCTCTTGTAAGCGTGTCTGAGACTCTTTTATTTTATTTCTTTGTTTCCCGGTAATTAAGCATATAAGAAAGTCTCCTAGCTAGCCAAATTTAAGTATTTAACAAAAGAGAGGTGCTACGTCCACAACATTTTTACAACATTTTCACAACAAATTAAAGGTGGTTAATTGTTATTGGTTTAAATTTGAATTTATTACTGAAATTACTTTTCTACCCCACCATTAACAACCCGTAACAATTTGCCACATAAGATTTGTTGTAAAAATGTTGTGAAAATGTTGTGGACATAGCATTTTCCTTAACAAAATTAGTGCCTGTAAAACATGTAGTATAATGTGTAAAATTTAGAGGATATCCTAATTCAAAAACATGAAAGTTCATTAGTGTCACAGAATCACAGCTAACCAAAATTAGCAACCATCTCATTAACATAGCTGAAGAGATCCGATAAAATGGTACTTCATGAAACATCATTATGGAACCTTATTAACCATTTTGAAAACAACTATAGCTACCTACCATAATTATAAAAAGGAAGAAATACTATAAATTGCACCCCGTAAAAAAAATACAAATTAAAAAGAAAACTAACAATAAAAATTGGAATTGAGACTTTTGTATTGTGTTATATATCATAATCAATGGTGGAAAAAATTTACGTTTAACTTGTGGAAAATGACCATGCACTTCATATTTCGACACGTATTGTGCAGATGAAGACAAGTTGATTGACTTCTAAAGTCCATTCCTGTCGTTTTGCCCTTTTTCTTTCTTTCTAAATTTGTCACTATCTTGGCAGGTAAATGCTAATGCTACCTTTTTTTTTTTTTTTTTTGCTGAATAAATGCTAATGCTACTTGCAAAAGGGGATCTTGAATATTTTCATTTTGTGCATGCAGCAACACCATAATTAAAAGGGAACTGCAATCAGATTCCCTTTATTTAAAATAGATACATTTTGGCAATAAATATTACAAATTTAATGATATATATGTATATATACACATATATAGTGCTGCGGCTTAGATATATGAAAGAAAATAACTATGAATTGAATTCTTTTCATTTTACTTTGAAATGAAAATTCCTTATTCAGTGCAATAAACCCTTGTTTCAATCTTCTGGCGCTTTGTGAATACTTTCACATGGAGTTGCTGAAAACAAAGACAAAACAACAAAACACAACTTTTACATATATATATATATATATATATATATATATATACTGAACAGTATGCCGAGTGGAAAGTTCATTTGAGGATATATGATATTGATATGCCGTGTGGACTGTGGAAAGTTTTTGGTACTTTGCAATAACGAATAGAGTTCCCATCTCTTAGCTCATTTTTTTTAATATTTCTCTTTCGTTCCTCCATTTTGTCTATCAAAATAAATGCTAATGCAACTTGCAAGATGGAATCTTGTACGTTCGGGACTTGGTCATGTGGACTGTGTCACTGTGGAAAGTTCTTGGTACTTCACAATAATGAATAGAGTTCCCATCTCTTAGTTCATTTTTTTAATATTTCTCTTCCATTCCTTCATTTTGTCTATCGAAATAAATGCTAATGCAACTTGCAAGATGGAATCTTGTACGTTCGGGACTTGGTCATTGGTCCCCACCGTCGTAATCCTAGCTGAAAACTATGCATATACCATAGTTTAGGAATTTGAAAATTCAAAGCCTGCTAATTTACTCTCAACATTCAAAGTTCATTCACCATCAGCAGAGCTGATTGCCAAAACAACTTTAGCTCCACCGGAGAGAGAGAGAGAGAGAGAGAGAGAGAGAGAGAGAGAGAGAGAGAGAGAGAGAGAGAGAGAGAGAGAGAGAGAGAGAGAGAGAGAGAGTCTAAGAGAAATTTGAAGGCAAAAGCTACTCCGTTAGGGAATAGGAACACAATAATGATCATTATGAAAATCCATACTTACGAAAAATTATAAGGACCTCATGGTGGACTACCATTTACTCATTGAAGAATTTATAAAAAGAAAAAAGGTTCGTAGCATTGACTGATTGAAGGATTTCCGCCACTATTAAACCATGTTACATTACTTTTGTTTAAGAAAGAGACTTTTATCAAGTCCCAAATTTAAGCATGTCACTACTATTCATGGAACGTTTATCCCAACTTTCTTTTCTTTTTTATTTCGTAAGTTTTCAATTGATAGTCGGTCTTATAATTTAAAATTTTATACGAAATAATTAATAAGAAATCTGACTAATGTAATTGTACTATAGTCTCAGACCCTAAACTTCCACCATCTTCTTTCTCCTCATTTGTTAGACATTTCTTCAAACTATAGGTCTAGGTTTCTAGTGGGAACCCAAATTAATGTACTTTGAAGAATAGAGAACAAAAAAGTTGAATTGTACATATAATTTAAAAGCAATCAAAGCAATAGCCATGTATACAACTTTAAAGGTATATTGTTATACTCTTAATACTTTTATGTTGATTATTTCTCAATTTATTTTAAGGAATCAAATTAGATATTTAAATTTAATGTAATTAGATTAATCTCTTACTTTAATTGTTAGTAACTATGAATTGGTTATTTTTGGTTCGACATATAAAATATATATTAGTCCTTTTTTTTTTTTTTTTTTTTGAGAAACAAATACACACACACAAGGGAGAGGAAAATGAGTTTTAATACAAAAACATAATATAACTCCATTCAAAAGTCATGGTAACTTCTAAAGGAGGGTGGGACAACTTATATTACACACAACGCTCTCAAGCAATGTGGAACAATTACCCATTCTATTTTTTTTTTTTTTTTTTAGGAATAAATACACACATACACAAGGGAGAGGAAAATGTGTATATTTATACTTAATTGAAATTATGGAAAATCCTAAGTATAATAATGAGTCCAAATAAAATTCTAAACAAATTGGTATGCAATTTTTTTTTTAGAAATACGCTTTAAAGCTTGCCCCCTAAATTGAAATCTAGGTTCCGCTATTGGAAGAAGTGTTAAAGCATTTGCATTAGCTGATTCAAAAGTTTTTTTTTTTTTGCCTATTTTAACATAAAACCTACTCTATCTATTTTACTTAATAATTTTTCAAAACATCTCAGAATATCTATTTTACATTATATTTCATTTAAATAATTATTTTTCATTCATTTTTATCTTTATTTTCATCTTATTTTTTTTCCTTTATCTTTCTTTTGCTTTCTAAGCAAACAAATAACTCAACTCAAATCCCCATACAAGTCAACCCAAACTGCATCCGCAGCAACTTCTTGCTTCCTTTTAATATTCGTCCAAATGTACCCACCAAGCCCCATTTTTCACTCTTTCATTGAAGACCCAAAGCTATCTCAGGCATAGTTGTTAGTATCGTACGATACGCGATACATATCATACAATACGTATCGTGTCATGTGTAAAAAGTTCCGTATCGTATCAACGTATCATAAGTGTTCATGATTCGTACGATACAGTGTGTATATTGTATGAATCGTATTGTATCGTAAAATCGTACGTATCATACGATACATAGACAAATGCTTTAAAATGAGATTTTTTTTGTTAAAATTTGTACTTTTATTTGAATCTAACAAGTTGTTAGACTTGTTTTTAACATAAAATTATTAGTTTACTTAATTTAGCCAACTAAAATAACATATTCATAAGTTTTTTTTCCTCTCTCTCCTACAATTGGGCTACACAGTACACACTTACCCTTCATTTTAATATTTACAAATTTATTTTATATACTATGAATAAAATATTAATTGACAACATAAATTTTTTATTTTTATCATTATTCTTATAAGTCCAAGAAACTAGAATGCCAAAAAAAAATTATAATTTTTTAAAAATAAAAAGAACAAGAAGAGATAGTAAATGTTAATGACGAATGATGATGAAGAAAATTTTAATGAAGAAATAAGTTTGCAAAATTATAAACATGATGATAAAATTGACATAGATGAGGTTGATTAGGCAATATAATGAAAATAAATTATTATTTTTGGGTTATTTGCAATATATTATCACTTTAGTAATTTGAATGTGTAAGTTATAAACATATGCTAATTTGATTTATTTAGTTAGTTTATTAAATATTATTTCATAAGTGATGAAAAAATTAGTCATTAGTTGAATATATTCAAAATTTATAATGAATATACCCTTTATATATGTATATTTATGATTTTTTTTATAGATTTAATTAAATGTTTGTGTATCTTATGATATATGACACGATACGATACATGTTACGGAAAAATTAAAAATCGATTCATGATATGATTCACATTTTGATAACTATGATCTCAGGTTAGCTGAGATTGTAGATAAAGCCCAACAATTACATTTAGTTGTGAAATTTGTTTTTACAACAAATTGGGTTGGGTTCAGGTCATAAGATTCAAAAACTTGCTTAAGCCAACCTGTCTCACTTGTAATTGGATAGATCTAAAATATGTTTAATGCTTCAAGAAATAAGGCTTCAAGTTCAAGTGTTAAAGCCATGCAAGTCTATCCAAGAATTAAGTGAAGAAGTGCTATTTATTAAAGCTCGACAGCTAGTATCTATCGATGATTAAAAAACTGTTTCAACCCAAGGTTCGACAATTGCTCGATAGATAGGGTATCTGTCGAGATTTAAGAAAAACAGATTTCAAGTTCTGATTTTCATCCAATTTGTGAATGTATGTTTGAGTTTTCTTTTCTAACAATCCTAAACATATATAAGGATTATTTTAAGGGTCGTCACATATTATGAAACTCAATGCAAAGGTTTTTCACAAGCATATTGTGAACTGAAGACATATGCCCTAGTTCATCATCTTCTTCAAGGAGCTACTGTGTTTGTATACCATAAGGTTTTGTAACCAAGCAATTTTGTAATTTTCATCGAGTGATGAATTGAAGAACTTTGCAGCCAACATCCTTCTCAAGTTGGTGATCAAGTCACGTACTGGGATCTGTGCATGTTTTGGTTAGTCATGTACTGAGAGCCGTACAATACAAGGAGAGATTGTCACTACAGAATAAGTCCAATTGAGTATTGGGGTAAGGGTTCAACTACAGGTTGGTATAAGGTACTGGGATTCCTTTACTTGTAACCACTTATTGTGATAATAGTGAATTCTTGGGAATGATGACCTTAAAATTACTCGGTGGGATTTTTGCCTCGGAGGTTTTCCTCATCCCTAAATAAATCACCATGTCAACTTTATTTACCACTGCATTATATTTTAGTTGGTGATTTGTTTGTGCTACCATGTACATTGCATGTTAATTTGATTAATTAATAAACTTGGCTAATTAATCAATTAACTCTTCACAAGGGGTCAATACATTCTTGGTCTATCACAACTCACGTAGATCGAGTTGAATAAGGCTAGACCCACAAGTTGGATAGTATTTCCACACAAAAAAAAAAAAGCATTATAACAACAAATTAAATTTATAAGATTATCAACACAAATAACAACAAATTTATAATATTATTTGTGTTGGTTTGATGCACTAATCAAACCTAAGAAAATTTATAAACCTTACAAACTTGAGCATTGTGTCAAATCAATATAAACCATTTGATTAGTGCTTTAAAAAAATCTGAAATTGAAATGAAATGAGAAAATAGGTTAGAGAGGTTCAAAAGATATATTAATTATAGGTGAGTCGAGTAGGGTTAGAAAAATTAGTCAAATTCTCACAGTTTAATATGACTAATTCTTCTAAAGAAATATATATGAATAATTTACTTTGAGTGATGCTAAAGACATTACAAATTGAACCGCATAGGCTTTACTAATTGATATATTGCCAATTAAAAAAATTGATTCAAACATCATTTATTGTAAGTTTTTTAAAAAAAAAATAATTTTTTTTGTAACTTCAGCATTTTTCATTTACTTAATAATGATTTGGTTAAATTAATCTAAATGCACTAATATAAATTTATGGTAGAGAGACAATAAAATTAGACTTATTACTGATAATGTGTTGGTCGCATTTGAAACTATGCATCATATTAGTAAAAAAAAAGGGGGGAAAGTGGGGGATATGGCTTTAAAGCTTGACATGAGTAAAGCATATGATAGAGTAGAGTGAGTTTGGTTGGAAAAAATTATGGAAAAGTTAGGGTTTGCTGAAAAATGGAGAGGTCTTGTTATGAAGTGTGTTTCCTCTGTAAACTATGCAATTAAGGTCAATGGGAACCCTTTGGGAAGCATTACTCCTACTAGGGGTATTCGCCAAGGGGACCCCTTATCGCCTTATTTATTTTTCCTATGTGCAGAGGGTTTATCTTTTCTCATTAAGGCATCTGTGGCTAATGATGTTATCAAAGGGATTTCAGTTTGCAGAGAAGGGCCCAAACTTTCCCATCTATTTTTTGCAGATGATAGCCTAATCATTTATAGAGCTTCATTGGAGGATTGTGACGAGCTTCAAAGAGTGCTTGGAGTCTATGAGAGAGCCTCGAGTCAATAGCTACACTGGGCAAAAACTTCTCTCTTTTTTAGTAAAAACACTCCAAAGGATATTCAAGGGGAAATCCAAAGAAGATTTGGAGCTCAAGTCATAAAACAACATGAGAAGTGTCTTGGCTTACCATCTCTTGTGGGGAAAAACAAGTGGAGCACTTTTAATGACATAAAGGAGAAGCTTGGCAAAAAACTAGCGGGTTGGAAGGAGAAGTTGTTATCTAAAGCGGGCAAAGAAATCCTCATTAAAGCTGTGGCTTTGGCAATCCCAACATACATAATGAGTTGCTTCAAAATCCCGGAATCACTTTGTGATGATCTAACAAGTATGATTAGGAATTTTTGGTGGGGCTAAAAATCCAAGGAGAAGAAAATTCCATGGGTGTCATGGGAAAAGATGTGTGAGCCCAAAGCTTGTGGTGAGATGGGGTTTAAGAATTTGAAAGGTTTTAACTTGGCTTTACTTGCCAAACAAGGGTGGAGATTGCAATCAGCCCAAGATTCATTGGTATTTCGGGTTTTGAAAGCTAAATATTTTCCTCGATGTGACTTTATTCATGCTTCTCTAAGCCATAATCCATCCTACACATGGAGGAGCATCATGGCGGCGCAAGAATTGGTGAAGGAAGGGGTTATGTGGAGAGTGGGTAATGGGAGGGATGTAAAGGTTTGGGGAGATAGATGGCTGTCTTGTTCTTCCTCTCATGTGGTAGTTTGCCTTTGGTTGTTCTTGCATGAGGATACTCGGGTTGGAGAGTTGATAGATACTGAGGCCATGTGTTGGAAATCTTCGGTGGTGGACTCTGTTTTTCTGCCACATGTGGCTGAAGCTATCAAAAGCATCCCATTGAGTGTCCACTTCCCTTCAAATAATCTGGTGTGGGCTGAAACAACTAACGGTAAGTTTAATGTCAAAAGTGCTTATCATTTGGCTGTGAGAATTTCTTCATCAGAAAATAGAGGGAGTGTTTCGGATTGTAGCTTGATGAGAAGGTTTTGGAGAAGTCTTTGGAGGCTTCCTATTCCCTAGAAGGTTAAGCATTTTGCATGGAGAGCATGTAGAGAAGTGTTACCTAGAAAAGTAAATCGAAAGAGATGGAAGGTGCTGACTGATGATTCATGTGAATGGTGTAAAGTGAAGCCCGAAACTGCTGGTCACGTTTTGTGGGGTTATTCGAAAGCACAAGAGGTGTGGGAGTGTTCTAAGTTGGTCTTGTGCGTAGATAGGAGGGATGATATCTCTTTTATGGACATCTTGTGGTAGCTGTTGTTGGCTAAAAATACGAATTTGGATGTGTCTCTCGGCTGGTTATGGTAGCATGGAAGTTATGGCTTAGTCGAAACGCATGGCGTCTTAATGTGGTGATGAAAAATGGGAAGCAGTTGGTGTTTGATGCATTGCAGAATTAGGTTGAGTTTCTTGTAGCCAATGAGGATGTTGAGCGTTCCAGCAATTCAGTCCAGAGGGTGTATTGGTCTCCTCCTCCACGAGGTCTTTGCAAAGTGAATTTTGATGCTACCACTTTCAAGGATAAAGGATCAACAGGTATTGGGATTGTAATCCGTGATAGCTTGGGGCAGGCTGCAGCGATTTTATGTAGAAAACTGGAAGCTCCTCTCGGTCCACTTGAAGCAGGAACTCTGTTTGCCCTGTGCCGTGGCTTTACTGATGTGGTGCTGGAGGGAGATTCAAAGGTATTGGTAAATGCTTTGGCGGGTTTTTCATCTCCTCCCTTAGTTGTGGCTTCTGTCATTCAGGGAATCCTAGAGTTATGCAGGGGGTTTACACAAATTCAGTTTTCCCATGTCAAGAGGCAAGAGAATATGCCTGCTCACTTAGTAGCAAAAAATGCTTATAACATTGTTAATGACATTGTATGGGTTGAAGAGGGTCCTTGCTTTGCCAAGCAAGCCCTCGTCCATGATGTGAACTTTATGTTCTCCTAGTAATGGAAAATTTATGCATTCCCTATCCAAAAAAAAAAAAAAAAAAAAAAAAAAAAAAAAAAAAAAAAGAAAAAGAAAAAAGAGAGATGTTTTCTGAGAGTTCTCTACAACGCCATTGAAAATGGTGTATAAAAAGATAACGATACTTTGCCTCCTTAAATTTATACATATTCAAACGGTTATTTGTAGGAAATCAAGAAAACGTGGTAATAGACCGGATTGTCTCTATCGTCTACTGCATTAAGTTGACTTGTCCCTCACCTAGTCACCTAAACTTCTGATAGCCACCTGGAAACTAAACAAGGAAAAATATGCCTAGAGTTAATGTCTTTGGCTAGAGTTAAGTGGACTTGTCCCCCACCGAAATTTCTAATTGCCAATCCGATCCTGGCTATCAGAAATTTCGGTGGGGGACAAGTCCACTTAATACAATAGACTACTAGAGCCAATCCGATCCGGTCTATTACTACATATCTTGATTTCCAACAGATAACCGTTTGAAAATGAATAAATTTAAGGAGGCAAAGTATCATTATCTTTTTATAGACCATTTTCATTGGCGCTGTAGAGAACACTCCTCAGAAAACATCTCTCTTATTGGTTCTCTACCATCAATTATATTAGTGCATTTAGATTGTGCAACTCTTCAAGTATACTTTTTTAAGAGTCAAACATAGGAAAAATCACTACCGGAGCTGGCATTGCTCTTATAAGAAGTTGATGCTTGAACAAGCTCTCGTGACCTTGCATGGATTGCTTGTGAGTAGCATGGATATTTTAACTTGTAAGTCTACTCATCTTGTTTTCCTGCTGATGCTATTAGTATTATGCCCCTTCTTTCACTCCTCTCATGCTGCCAGAGATACTATATCGCAACGAAAATCTATTACAATTACCGAAACTATAGTATCAGCTGGTGCAAAATTTGAACTAGGATTCTTTCGTCCTGAAAACTCCACATATCAATACGTAGGAATATGGTTCAAAAAGGTATCACAGCAAACTGTCACATGGGTAGCCAACCGAAATCACCCTATTGTCAATTCTTCTGCAGTTCTCACTATTAGTGATGATGGGAATCTCGTGATTGCGGATGGTCAGTTGTCTTACTCGGTATCCAACATGTCATCTAATGGCAATGCAACTGCAAGTGCTACGCTATTGGATTCGGGAAACCTTGTTTTAAGAGATGAAAACTCAAAAATCTTGTGGCAGAGCTTCGATTTTCCTTCCAATGCCTATTTACCTGGAATGAAGATTGGGTATAAAAAAAATACTGGAAAGACTTGGTCCTTTGTATCTTGGAGAAATGCTGAAGACCCTAGTCCTGGAGTTTTTTCATTGGAGCTCGATCCTAAGGGAATAAATCAGCTTTTAATCAGGCGGAAGCCTGACAGGTTGTATTGGACAAGCGGGCCTTGGGATGGGCAGTTGTTCAGCTTTGTTCCTGAAATGAGATTTAATTCTATATATAATGTTAGCTTTATTTCCAATCAGGAAGAGACTTATTTTACATATAATCTGTTTGATACTAGTATTGCTATTATGTTTGTAATGGACGTATCGGGCCAGATGAAGCAACTGGCTTGGCTGGAAACCATCCAGCAGTGGAATTTAATTTGGGCACAACCCAAAACCCAATGTGAAGTTCATGCTTTTTGTGGGGCTTTTGCGAGCTGTAACCCTAGCAGCTTGCCATTTTGTTCATGCATTCAGGGATTTGAACCCCGATCTTCTCGAAATTGGGAACTTGGTAATTACTCTGCAGGATGTGCAAGGAAAAGCCCTTTGCAATGTGAGAACCATAACCAGACTACGGGTGGCCCAGATGAGTTTGTTATGTTTTCTAATGTACAACTACCTGTGGATCCAGTAAGCTTCGTAAGTGGGAGCGTTGAAGAGTGCAAATCAGCTTGCTTGAATAACTGTTCCTGCACTGGTTATGCTCTCAATGATTATAATTGTTCGATATGGAATGGAGATCTTATTAGTCTGCGACAGGTTTCTGTTGATGACCCTAATGCAAGAGCTTTTTATGTCAAAGTTGCTGCGTCTGTGTCAAGCCCGAAAAGTAAGCAAATTTAAGTCTCTAGCAATCATTACATCTTTATGATCTTATTTCCATATTACTTTATTTCAATCTTTCCTTACTGAATCTTTTTCATTTAGTGGTTAAAAAATACTGGTGGCAATATATGTATCTTTTATTTCTCACATGCTTCAGGACGTAAGAGACGGCTATGGATTATTGTAGTAGTGGCTATTTCTCTGACAGCCATTTCTTCTGCTGCCTTCATCTGGTGGATGTGGGTGAGAAAACTCAAAAGAAAAGGTATGAATTTTCATTAGCAACATAAAAATGACTAGTGGCAGGGCATCTATGTTAGTGACACCCAAAAAAAAAAAAAATGTCTGCACGCACAGATCAATAAGGTGGAAAAAAGAGGGGAGAGGGGTGTTTGAGATATTTTGAACTAGACCTTTCTTGCAAAAATAGTTGTGCAAGTCCCGCTATTGCTTCCTTCTTGCAATTATTTTTGGTGGTAAACTATGTATTTGTTCTTTAATATTGCAAATGTGTTAATTTAGTCTCTAACTTTTTTCTGTTGTGTTAAAATGGCATTTGCCAATCACCGTTAAGTGCTGGATGAAAAATAATGATGTGACTAATGGTCATGAAGTGGGGCTTTAAAATTAATTTGTGTAGTTGGGTTACAAGTTCACTGGTTATGATGGAATCAAAGAAAAAATTGGAATTTGTTAACTTTGTCAACCAGAAATGGTTTCAATGACTTCAACTTAATAAATACTATGCACTTTATATATATAACTAGTCGCAGACCCGCGCGTTGCGTGAAATAATTTTTTAGATTAAATACTATTTTACTCCCTAGAATTTATAGAGTAAAAAAAAAAAAAAAGTTTTATCATATTTTTCATAATCTTGTCTATAACATTTTTTACCATTATCATATAATTATTGGTTAATGATTTGTATAAAATAGATATTAAATAAGAGGTAGAACTATTCAGTAATTTTTTTTAAGTCATGGTGTATGAAAATTATGATTTTATATATGTATATATATACATATATATATAATTTCTCTAGTTAGAATTTGATTAGTTTTAAGTTACTATTTTGTATTATTATATTTAATTGTTGATTTCATTACACTATAAAGTTTTTAATGCCCTCTGTATAGCCATCTCTATTTTATTTCTTACTTCTCTTTACCACCTTTTTATTTTCCAAATAATAGTTATTAATTGACGTTTAATTTTATTTCTTTTTATCTTCCTTCATTTATTCTTTATTACTTTGTATGTTCCCTTGCTAGTTGTAAATTTTATGGTTATCAATAAGAAATAGATATCATGGATGGCTTAAATAGTTATAGATGTAGTTATGTTAGTGGTATGTTAAAGGGTTTTTTTTTTTTTTTTTTCCTTTTGAATTTTCAAAGAAATATGAAAGAAATTTCTCTAGTTTAGTCTCAATCAATTAAGATATCCATAATATATTAACGGAAGTAATAATGAGCCTTAAATTTTTTTTTAATGTATGAAGTGGTTAGGTTAGTGGTATGTTAAAGGTTTTATAACAAAAAAATTTTAAAATAATTCCAAGGAAATGTAAAAGGCATTTTTTTGAAAAAAGAAATTGTGACTTTTTGAATTGTACAAATATGATTGTTTTAATCACCTTGTTATAGATTTCATTATTAAGTTATAAACGTCTAAATTGAAGTGGATGAATATGTAAATGCAAAAGTATATGTAAAGTTACAACTACACAAGATAAATATGTATAGATATATTTGTTTATTATTATTCATGAATTATTATTTCATTGTTTACTTATAAATATCTAAATTAAAATTTTATTTTGGAAAAAAATCTAAATTAAAATAGATGAATGTGTAAAACATTTTTAGTAGATTGTAATATAAATTTTATTTTCTCAATATTTTATGTAACTTTTCCCATAAGATCAATAGATGATACATAATATTTCTGAGAAGAAGAAGAAGAAGAAGAAGAAGAATAAAAAGAGACTATGCTAACACATAATATAAAATTATTAAGTTTGCGTGATTTAAAAATGTGGCAAAAAAAAAATATTAATATATCTATGATAAAAGTTTTTATCTAAATGATATATAGTAGTTTATATTTTGTTAGATTTCATTCAAAAAGTTCATTCTCAATAGCCTTTTTAAGTCTACAAATTTCTCAATCTATGGGCCTAGCCACATTCAAAGGGTGCTATCTAAATTATAAATTATATGACCCTTTATCACACAAATATATTGATTCCCCCAACGTATGGTAAAGGAAGGCAAGTTTGTGTCTAGCCATTTTCTTGATTTTTGCCACATAATTTAACAGTATGAAGGATGTGACTTGATTTAAATGTTGAATAAAATACGATGAGAGGAAAAGAGATTAAAAATAAACTATATAGAAATAAACATCAAATTATCTAAGTCATTCTATGTAATATAATAACATTATATTATTATATACTATATGCATAATGCAGTAGGATAATATTTAATCAAAGAAAATATAAAAGATAACAACTTAAAACACAAAAATAAATTGCATCAACTCAAAGTAGAATTCTAATTAACATAAAAATTCATCAACCTAAAGAATTGATGCAATGAAAAAAAAAATCAAACAAAAAATGAAAAAATTGAGAGAAAAATTCATCAACCTAAAGAATTGATGCAATGAAAAAAAAATCAAATAAAAAATGAAAAAAAAAAAATTGAGAGAGAGAGAGAGAGAGAGAGAGAGAGAGAGAGAAGAGAGAGAGAGAGAAGTAACCTTTTTGTGTGAGAAAATTATGCATAGAATAAAAAGGAAAATGTCAAATTTATAGTAAGATTTTGAGAATAAGAATGGTCAAAATAAAGGAAGGCAAAAAGTTAGAGAAATAATGATATTAAGGAAGAAAGTAGTGGGGAGATGGAGAGGTAAAAGGGAGGGAGAGTTTTGGAAAATTAATAATAAAAATAATGGTTAAAAGATATTTTAAATTTTAAATAATGAAGTTTTTAAGTCACCTTAAATTTGAGAAAATGTTTTAAAAAATATATATAACAAAAATTGGAAACAAAAAATGATGATGTGGCTAGTGATGTGGCTCAATATGAGCGTAGCAACATTAAATGCTACGCTTCAGTTTTTAGTAATATATAGATATAGAAGTGCGTAGTATTTATTATTGCAATACTTCTGTTGAGCCACATCACCCACTCATTTGTAACAATTTTTATCATATTTTTTTACTCTTCTTTTTCTTATTAATTTTGTACCTTATTGTTCCATTTCCTCCAACATTTTCCCTTTCTTTTATATTTTCATCTCTCTACTGGTCTTAACCTTAACATCACACTTCCTATATCTTTTCCACTTTTTTTTTTTTTTTGACTCTTTTTTCCTCCATCATTTTACTATAAATTTGATAATCTCTCTCATTCTATACATATTTTCCCACAAAAAAAAAAGTTATTACTTTCTCTCTTAAGGTTTTTTATTTTTTGGTGGATTTTTTATTTTTTGTAATCTCTACTTTATGTTGATGAATTTTTGTATTTTTTTTTTTAGAACTTTATTTTGGGTTGATGCAATTTGGTTTTGTGTTTTTTCATATAGCATGATTTGGATAATTTGGTATGACCATCTCTCTCTCTCTCTCTCTCTCTCTCTCTCTCTATTTATTCTTTCTTACAATTAGATTGATGAATCATTGTATTTTTTTTAAACACTATTTTTGGTTAATACAATTTGGTGGTGTGTCTTTTAAGTTCTCCATCACAAGCTTTCTCTCTCCCTCTTATAGCTTTTGTTTGATATATATATATATATATATATATTTTGGATATAATACTTAGTTATTTTGAAAGTAGGAATTTGAATTTATCAAGTGTAATTTTATGATAAGTTTTGATTATTATGATTAAAAATTTAAATAAATGCAGATGAAGATGTAACAGTAAAATATATGTAAAATTAAAGCCACCTGAGATGAATATGTAAATTCAATCTTATTATAATGGTGTAAGACTTTTACTATCTATTGAATTTTTAAATATTTCATATATTTTATATTGTTCAAAGAAAAAACAGAGGAATAAATAAATAGGAAAGCACTTTGCCATATTAAGTAACCGAATAGTTTAATGTACCATAACAAAATTTAGAAAAATATAGACCACCTCAAAAAAGAATAAAATCATTCAAACACATCCAAAATATTAAAATGATATAGTTGTAGAGATGGATAGATAGAAAATAATTTTAGAAATTGTTTAATTTTTAGGGAGAACAAATTGGCTCCCACAAAATTTAAAGAAAAAACAATACATTATACCACAATTACAAAATAGTAATTATTTATCCCCACGCATCGCATGGATTTGCGAGTAGTTAAACAATAACAATTATGCTTAGTGGGTGAAGTCAGTAGAAGTTTTTTTTTTTTTTTTTTTTTTTTTTCAAATTAAGCTTATGCTGACATGTTATTACAAGTGGTAGAGTGTGTAGCATGAAAATAATATTTTACTTTAACTGTTAGGGACCAAATTGACACACTTGAAATGTTAGGGACCAAATACATAGTTAACCATTATTTAAAAAATTAAAAAAAAAAAAAAAAAAAAAAAACTGCCTCACTCTTGTCAGGTGCCAAATTTACAGTCCAATTCCACATTTTCTAAAATCATTTTTTCTGAATTTCACTAGGTCCAAATTGCTAGTTTTGAACGTAAGCAATATTGATTAAAATATAGAATTATTGTCTAAACTTTCCACACATTTCCTCTTTTTTGATTATTCATTTGAGTTAAAATTTCAATTTTAACCAAACATTTAAACTTGATCTGCTCCAACAAAAACCAGTCCTTTTTCCTGAAACAACTTCCTAGATTTTCTCTTAGATAAAACTCTTCAAGGATTTCAACAAAACAATCAAACGCTTTTGAATTATATGCATAAATTCCTCGGGTACCATGTGACAGAACTTAGTTCTCTACTGAGCCATGACAGGTTTTATGAATCTTTTAGGATTAGATTATGGGAACCGTCTTCTTCATCCAGTAGGGGAGGACATTTTATCATTTGATTTCAGAAATTGGACTACCCAACATGGACTAATCAGAACTATCTTTTTGATCAAGCAGGGGAGGACTTGATATCATTTGATTTCAACAACAGGTCTACACAAGAAGGATTAATCAACAAGAAGGGGGCTGAGAAAGGTAGAAATAAGGAAATGGAGCTTCCTCTCTTTAGTTTTTCAAGTGTATCTACTGCTACTAATAACTTCGCAGCCTTGAATAAACTTGGAGAGGGTGGTTTTGGACCTGTATACAAAGTAAGTTTCAATAACTAAGCACATTAATTAATCTTAGAAGAGAAATTCTAAGGTAATATATGATAGTCCACAATCTAACCTTTAACATAAATATTGAAGTCTCAATATTTGCATAAAGTTCTGCTATGATACAACATATAAAAATTATTTGATGTAGATTCTTCTCAAGGATTAATCAGAAACTAAGTTAAACGAATTGTTTTTAGGGATCATTGCTTAATGGACAATTAGTAGCAGTAAAAAGACTTTCAAGAAAATCTGGACAAGGATGGGAGGAACTAAAAAATGAGGCTGTCCTTATAGCCAAACTCCAACACAAGAATCTTGTGAAACTTCTTGGATGCTGCATTGAAGGAGATGAAAAGATTTTGATCTATGAGTATTTGCCCAATAAAAGCTTAGATACTTTCCTTTTTGGTAAGTAGTTTCACACTATCTCAATTTCTTACAAAGTACTTTGCTTAAATAATTATGCCGCCGATTCTTTTCTATCTTCTATCTTATTATCTGTATGTGGTATTGTGACAGATCCAATTAGACAAGAGGTGATAGACTGGCCAACCCGTATTCACATCATTCATGGGATTGCTCAAGGGCTTCTTTACCTCCATCAGTATTCCAGGTTACAAATTATTCACAGAGATTTGAAGGCTAGCAACATCTTGTTGGATAAAGACATGAATCCAAAAATATCAGATTTTGGAATGGCAAGAATTTTTAGTGGGAATGGCTCACAAGCAACCAACCGAATAGTTGGGACTTAGTAAGTATAATCCATAACTATGTATGCTCCATAGCAAATGTCAATAACATACAAATTATTAGCCATGAAGCTGCTGAACAGTTTGTTTTACAATGAAATACAGTGGCTATATGTCCCCAGAATATGCTTTGGAAGGCCTCTTCTCTATTAAATCCGATGTCTTTAGTTTTGGAGTATTGTTGTTAGAGATATTGAGTGGCAAGAAGAGTACTGGTTTCTATCATAGCAACTCGCTCAATCTTATTGGATATGTGAGTAATGAACTATCTTTAATGTTAACAAGAACTTAGAAACTGTGGGTGTGTGTGTGTTTGGATTTGTGTGCTTGTGTGTATTCTTATCACTCTATGTGATTGACTTTTCAAAGGATTAATCTTCTTTGTCAGTTATGTTGATTTCAAAATATATACTCTGTGTCTAATTGAATTTTATTCATACTTACATATAGCCACCAAGAAGTTAGAAAGTGTTACCCTAGATCATTTTAAAATGGTCCTTTAAGTACGTTTGCAATTCTACTTATTTCATTTGTGATTTATACCTCAATAAAATATGAGCAACTTAACCCAAATTTGCAATTGATTTTTATCATAAATTTTCTTCAGGCATGGGATTTGTGGAAAAGCAATAGGGCCTTAGAGTTGATGGATCCAAATATTGAAGAAACTCCTCCTGCCAATGTTCTATTGGGATATATAAACATAGCACTCCTCTGTGTCCAAGAAAGTGCAGCTGATAGGCCTACCATGTTTGATGTGGTCTCAATGTTCAACAAGGAAATTGCACTTCTGCCTTCACCAAAACAACCTGCGTTTTCAATTGTCAGAGGTATGGAGAATTTGGGTTCATCTAATATAAGGCCGGAAATTTGTTCTGTAAATGACATGACAGTCTCAATTTTGGAAGCTCGGTAACAATTTAGATTTTGGTGATAATTACTCAATCATTCATCTTGTTATGTAAGTATATTTTAAATGAATAATATCATTGAACTTAGAAACCAAAATGTACCATTAGTCATTGCCATGTTGATGGCTGTCAAGTCCTACATAAAAAGCTTCTTCCTCCTTTTTCTAGTTCTGCTTTCGGTATTCCTCCTCCTCCTTTCTCAACAGCATGGATACTCATGTTCATGTATTGATATGAAGGGAAGGCCAATTGACAATTAACACCCAAAAGAGGCCCAAGACCCAGGTAGATGCCATTTTCATGGAGGAAAAAAAAAACAAATTAGCATGAAAAAGTGAAAATCTTAGATATTGCACTTTAATTACATTCAAGCATAAAAAATCTTTCTTAAGGAGAATAAATTTAATGAAGTAGTTAATTGAAAAACCTAAGATAAAGCACCTAAAAAACAATAACTAAGTGTCTGTTTGGTTGGCAATAAGATGGTAGAGAAGAGAAAGTATGGGAGAAAAAGATTTTTGATTGGGGAGGGGTGGGTGAGTGAAAATGGTAGGGCCTAGGAGTTTTCCCCCTACCCAACTTTTGGGGTAAAGTGATTTTCTTCTTAATTTGGGGAGGAAATGGGAAGGAGGAAGTGGGTTTGATGAAAAATTATCTATTTGCCGCTATTCAACGTTGTTGTTCCCCCCCCACCTTATATTACCTTCATTTTTTTTTTTTTTTTTTTATTTATAACTTTCATTCTTTTTCCCTTATATGCCATTAAATTTTTATCTTAGTACTACAGGCATAGGAGTAAATTTATACAATTTGCATTTTCTATCCTCTTTTTTTTTTTTTTCTTAACTAAATAAAAAAGTTTTTTTTATCCCTTTACTTTTCCACTACCCCTAACCAAACACCATGAGATAAAAAATAAAATACCTGTAAACACTCAATTTTGCACCCATGATTTAATCAAGGCTTAAATGACCATCCATGTACCCCACAAATCATAATTGCATTACATGCATTAACATGTTCTTGCATTACATGCACCAATTTGTCTTTACATTACATGTATCATGTCATTCATTACATATTATAACAATGATCTTGAGATTTTAATGGTCGCAATGGTGTTTCTGATTTTCAAATCGAACCATCAGATCGAAAGATATTGCACGATCAAATTTGTACGGCCCATATGTATTATGTCTAGGTAAGGTCGACCACACATGATTAATTTAAATTAATTCTAATTGGTCAAACAATTAAAATTAATTAAATAATTTTGTGAGTGGTTGATAATTAGTGTTTAAGATAGAGATGGATGCATAGGAATAAAAGGAATGATTGGATAAAAATAAAATTGTGAATAATCAGAACTTTATCAAGATCTATTTTAAGAGATTTATCCACAAGATAATAGTTCAAGATAATTGTTATTAAAAAGCTTGAAATATCCAAAAAAGATATTAAAAAACAAATCATAGACAAAGGATGAAAATGTGTCTAGGTACAAGGACCATCCAAAAAACCCTAGAAAGAGAGTCCAATTGGCACCTGAACACGAAAGCACGTTCGGACTCCAATAACCAATTCAGCACTTTTGGAGTGCCAAATTTTCATGGGTTGGGTTTTGGCCCAACAGCCTTTGGGTGGCAATAAAGCACTATTTTTGACCTTTTCGCAAAAGCATGCGTTCAAATTCAAACCCTAATCGTCCATACCTATTTTTTAAAGATTTTTGGCCTCTATAAATAGAGGCTGAACCTCATAATTCAGCACCTTTTTTCTATGCCCTAGGAGGCATATGTTTTAGGCTCTCAAATTACTCATATTTTCTGATCCCTTCTCTGAGTGTTGCTGCTTCAATTAGAGTTTTAGATTTCAAAGAGAATTGAACAAATTTCTTTGAACCCTAAAATGTCCTTTCAAGAACAAAAAGTGCTCATGCAAGAGGTTATTTCTTATTCCTTTTTCTTATGATGTGATGATGCATGTTATATCTCTTTCTTTTTCAAATAATCATAATATGAATTGTTGATTGTTGTTGTATTTTTATGTGATCGTTATAATCTCTTTCTTGAATGTCAATAATTTGCATGTAAATAATTCTTTTTATTAAAATAAAATAGATCTGCATCTTTTCTAGATGTAAATATGAATTTTTCTCAATAAATACCAAACAAATCTGCATCTTTTATAGATGTAGATCTAAATTTTTCTCAAACAAAAAGAAATCTGCATCTTTATGAGATGCAGATCTAAATTTTTCTCAAATCAAAATTGATTTGTATCTTTCTTAGATACAAATCTGATTTTTTTAATACGTGCAAATTGTTGAAATAAAGGAAGAGATCATGTACTACTATGTTTATTTTTGTGTTTGTTTTAATTCATGATTGCATAAATTCACATTATAAGTGAAACTCTCTTCATAAAAAATCTTTTCCATTCTTTTTTTTAAAACATATAAAAATAGATCTGATTTTTCTGTCATCAAAAAATCATTTTTTTTAAGTTCTCAAAAATAGATTTGATCTTTTACAAATCAAAAAACCATTTTTTTAGTTCTCAAAAATAGATATGATTTTTCTATTATTAAAAACCTTTTTTTTTTATCATCACAAAACTCATTTGAATTTTCGTCTCAAAAACCCACTTTTTCTAAATACTACAAAACAGGTCTGATATTAAATCAATTTTTTTTACCAATCAAAACAGATTTGAATTTTCAAACAAAAGAAGAGAGTTCATTCATAAATAAATTTATGTGATTTAGTTTAGTTTAGTTTACATGTTCAACATATCATTTATGACATGCATAAAAATGGTACACAGGTCACCAGACTCTATCTTGACGGAATGGGTGCCTAACACCTTCCCATTCCATAACCTAGCCTCCGGATTTAGGTCTTTGATTAAGTAGATCTAGCCTTGTCTTTGTTTTATTTTGGGTAGGATGTAACTAGGACCAAAAGCCTTGTAATTACTTGGTAGCTTTTAACTAGGACCCAAAGCAATGTAATTTTTCAATTTTCCACTTGTGTAATTTTTTATTCAATCAATGAAGAGAATAATTTAGTCATATGTTTAGTTTTTCTTATTTTTTGTATAAAAAAAATGAGTAGTGACTCCACACCACTTACCCAAAAAGAGAGGTGTCCTAAAAGGTACCTGAATCTCTTTTTTGAGGGACTCATCTCTCACAATATCTTCTATCTTTTAACTTTTCCATTCCTTCTCTGTGTTCTATCCCTCACTTTTCCACCCAAACCAAACGGACCCCAAATTTTTTACAAAAGAATTATTATTATTATTATTATTATTATTATTATTATTATTATTATTATTATTATTATTATTATTACTACTTTAAGTTTTAGTAACAAACTAGGGAAGCTATTAGGTTTGGTTCACACATTAAAAGAGAAGAAAAAAAGAAGCTATAACATCCATCCACCTCGACTCCCTGAATGATTTCACTTAGGGGTGTTCACAAGTCGGGTTTGTGCCCAACCCGAGACCGGCAAGGGAGTCGGATCGGAGCTGTTGGATTTGCATCGAAAAACAATCTGTTCAGTAATTTCAAGTGAAAATTTGCCGAAATTGTTGATTTCAAGTGAAAATTTGCTAGATTTGGTAGAGATCTAACTAGATTTGGTGAGATCTCGCTAGATCCGATGAGATTTCCACCAGATCTGGCTGAGATCTCACTAGATTCAGTGATAGCTCCCAAAATCTGACATAAATCTTGTAAAAATCTAAAGTATTTTGATCAAAAACTCGACGGAAAAATCATGCTTCGCTAGATTTTGGTAAGGTTTTGATCGGGTCGATTGAGACGAGTTTTAGAGGAGAGAACCCACCAACTGACCCGCCAGAGTCAATTTCTGGGTTCTGAAACCCACCGCCAACTCGCCAGAGTTCTTGGGTCTATCACGGGTGGGTCGGTTTCGGCCTGGGTCTAGGTGGACACCCCTAATTTCACTACAGAAAATATATCATAGTACTTAATTGAAACAAGTTATCATCCATAAGTAGGCCTTGGAAGCAAGAAAGAAGACAAAATAACCTTTATTTGGTTTGGCTGTAATCACTATTACTAACAACTTTTCTACACAGTAAGTAAAATTAGAGCGGGAGGCTTTAGTCCTATTTAGAAATATCAATCTCTTGCTAAGCACTTAAGAGAAGAGAAAACTTGGTAACTTATATATTTTTTGAATGTTACATGTTTAAGATTCGTGAAAAAAATAAATTTGAATCAGTAAATGGATCCCCACTTTTAGACAAAAAACCGATAACATTTATGTTAATTTCCGGGGGCAAACCAACTTAAAAATGTCTAGTGACTATGCCTAAAAGGCTAAACTTGGTAACCAATTTTCTTGGTTCAACAACTTTGGGCTTGATAAAGTATGTAGAGGTTACCTGAAATTTGCAGTATTGGGTTAGTCAGGCTGAGATAGGTTTGGGCTTGTGGGATTTGTACTAGCCCAATACTTTTGGGCCTACAAAATTTTTCCCCTCCAAGATCAAAAGATTAACCGCGCGCATAGAACCTAATAAGAAAATCCACATTTTATTTTATGGTCCTTTTACTCTGTGCCTATGGAAAGATTCGAGCTAACAAATAAAGAAGATTAATACTAGATAATGTGATTTTGGTTTGGTATATGCTATCATAATTTTTATTTTTATCTTTTAGCTTTTAAATCCTATTCCTACTGGATTAGGAGTCCACATTAGTGTGATATATGATGCAACATAAAATCCTATGTGCCATTAGTCTTTTTTATTTTATTTTATTTTAAAAAAAATTAAGTCCTCCAACAAGCTGACATAAGACTTGAATTTACAACCCATTTAAGTCCTCCAATAACAAGTCTTTGTTTCTTAAATTGTTAAGAAAGAGCTAATAGACTATGTCAATTTAAGTCCTTGTTCACGCAATTCTATTACCTTGCAGTTGCTAAGTGCTAATATTTTTATTCTCTGCTGGAAGCAGCAGTTAACTACTTTTATAATTAGGGCTGAATAAGGTTCTTTCATTCAACCAAAAAAGAAGAAGGGGATTGTTAATGGAGATACCTGCTCTTCCCACTCTCTTTTATTGTCTCATTGCTTTCTCAACTTTCTTGAAATTCTGCATTGCAGATACACTTGACACCATAGTCCCAGGCAATCGATTAGAGGTGTCCAAACTTTGCTTTCCTCAGGCCAAGTTTTTAAGCTAGGCTTCTTCTCTTCAGGAAACAAGAGCAGTTATTTGGGCATATGGTACAAGAAGATCCCAGGGACAAGTGTGTGGATAGCCAACCAGAACAACCTACTCACGTATCCATCTGAGGTATTCACCATCAGCAACAATCAAACACTTAATTCTTCTCAACAAAAGAAACCTCACTATTTGGTATTTGGATTCACCCAGGGCAGCTAAGACAGCAGTTGCTCAGCTTTTGGGTGTAACATGTAATCAATCCTTACTATCATCTTAAATGTACATATCCTAAAATTAAAAGACAGATTTATAGAATTTTTCCATAGATACCTTTACACCCATTGAATAGATGTAACTGCTATCTAATTCACTGAAAAAGGAGAAATTTAATACACACACACATAATGAAAGCATGGCAAACAATATAGTGCTTAATCATTTTTGTAAACACGTTGAAACAAAACTTCACATCATCCGGAAAAACTAACATAAGAGTGGTGTAGCCCAAATTAGTTTAACAAAATAAACTCCTCTAAAGTTATAACTACAATCCATTTTGACATAATAACTAATGCCAATACTAATTACACTACACCAAGAAACTTTGTTGACTCTTTTCTTTCACCGAGTTAAGGTTTGTTACTTATGTACAGCTCATGATCAGCATCCATGATTCCTCAACGTCCTGCAAGAATTTAAAATCAGTTTAGTAACAATGTAGAAAAAACCTACACTGAGATTTGTGGGTTTTCAGAATGAAATAAAGAAATACTCCAAGCCTTTACCAAATGAACATGTCCACCAAGGTGAATGAGGGACCTAGGTAAATGTTCTAAGCAGGTTACCATGCCAGAAATTATATAATAAGAAGATATTTTTCTACTTAACACAAGACAATTGTAAACAGAAGACACCGTGCTCCCAAAGAAAATCAGAGAATAGAAATATCACACAACTAAAACAAACATTTCAAAGTAAAGCCAAAGCCAACTAGACCACCACAAAACACGAGTTTGAGTCCAAGTTTGTATCATCCCTTGACACACATTCATAATTACATCCCTGGTTGTTAGTTAAGGGTTTTTTTCGATTAAAAAATATACATCTCTAAGTGTTGAATGTGTCTTATGTTTAGGCTGCTGTCCCTAGCTCAACAATAATTGATCACCCATATATGCTTTTCATTCATAACACCCTCATTCTTAAATTGTTTAAGAGAAATATTTAACCCTCCTCTAAAACGTAAATTTGACCTAAAGGAAAAACTAAGAACATTAAATTGTTTATAATAGAAGAAAAAAAAAAAAAAAAACCCGAGCATTAACTTGTTTTAAGATGAAAATAAATTTCAACAATACATATCACAGAGAAAAAGGTGCTAGCTTAGCTTTTAGGTAAAAAAATTTCGGGATTGAATTCCACCATCACCAAGTTAATCGGTATGGATGAGAGGGATGTCTAAATAAAAAAGGCTTCGCAAGACTACAGCCTATTACTGCCTCCAAACCAGGAAAACTTACAAAGTAGAGGCACAACCACCTAAATGGGGGAACAATGAAAAAAAACTAGATGCAAATGTTAGCATACTCCTTAATAAGAAAAATATATCCAAAAACCACAAACAGTACCACCATCTCTTGCCAAGAAACAATCACAATTATCACAGATCTCATTGCATCCTTTTGATATGAAACAAGGATTGATTTGTCCATCAGCAGGTTTTCAAAAAGAGGTTTATAAACAAGTCATCTTTTTTTTTTTTATGAGGAACTGTCATTTTCAATTCTTAACCACACAAAGCAAGCAAGCAATAGTCATTTTCAATTCTTTTTACGTCTTTTTAGAAGTAATAAGAAATTTTGTAAAATAACAAAGGGCAATCAGAAATAGAAGTCATGTGTTCCAAAAGAAACTAAGAGAGTAGAAATATACAAAATTCTACTTAAAAGAAACAACACAAAAAAAAAATGTCATCAACTATATAAGATGAAATAATTTTCAGTATTATAAATCATTGAGAAAAGTTTCCAACTTAGCTTCTTGGCAGTTCTTTTTTTTTTTTTTTTGGGGGGGGGGGGGGGGTGTGTGGGGTTGTGTTTGGATTATGGATTGAGTTTCACCTTCACAAGGTTGGTGTGGGGTTAGAGGAATGACTATAAGGAAAGATGAAACATCGCACAGCCTGTTGCTGCCACCAAATCAGGAAAAGTTACATCGCACAGAAACAACCACCAAAACAGGTTAAACTTGAAACATAATGCAGTAGGGAAATGACCACCTAAATTGGCCCAGTGTTGAATGTGTCTTATGTGCAGGCTAGTGTCCCTTACTCAACAATAATTGATCACCCATATACTCTTTATGTTTATAAAACCAATGTCTTCATTCTTAAGAGAAATATCTATCCCTCCTCTAAGACATAACTTTGAACTAAATAACAAACTAAGAACATTAACTTGTTTTAGCAATAAAATAAAAAACTGAACATTAACTTGGTATAAGATGAAAATAAATTTCAGCAAAACATATCACAAAGAAAAAAGTGCTAGCTTAGCTTTTTGGTAAATTTTTTTGGTATTGAATTCCACCATCACCAGGTTAGTGTGGATGAGAGGGATGTCTAAATAAGAAAGGCTTCACATGACTACAGCCTATTGCTGCCTCCGAAACAGGAAAAGTTTCAAAGTAGAGGCACAACCACCTATATGGGGGAACAGTGAAATAAGCTAGATGCAAAATTTAGCATACTCCATAATAATAAAATATATCCAAAAACCACAAAGTGATCCAGTATCTCTTGCAAAGCAACAATCATATATTATCACATATCTCATTGCTACAGTCAGAAATCACTCTTATGAACCAAGGATTGATTTTTTCGATCAACATATTTTCAACTACAGAAAAATAAAAGGCTAGAAAGATGCTAACAACCTATCAACTTCCAGAATTATAGAAACCTTAGTAACCAAATGTTGTTAAGTCAAAGACGATACACACACACAAAGAGCATTGGCAAGCATCTTCATCCCAATGCAAGCATGAAGCATGGCAGACACAATTAAGCACTCCATCATTTTTGTAAACACACTGAACCAAACTGCAAATCATCCAGAAATGCTAAGAATGGTGTAAACAAAATGGAGTTTAACGTTATAAAAACTACAACACAATTTCACAAAATAAAATCAAGTCAATAATAAGAAAATAAACACCATCAAAAAGATTTGGTGAATCTTTTCTTTAGCTGAGATAAAGTCTATTACTTATCTATAGCCCATTACCAACCGTGATTGTTTGTGATTTTATAGCAGAAGTATATTTATTTTTTAATAAGTGACGGACCATTTATCGATTTATGCTAAAAGCAAAAGGAGATAAAATAAAACAAATCAGTGTAGTATCATATGGAAAATATCTACACTGATACTTGAAGGTTTTCTGGATACATATTAAGAAACACTCCAAACCTTTACCACAAAAACAAGCGTACCAAGGGGGATCAGGGACCAGGGTAAATGATCTAAGTAGGTTCCAAAGCCAGCAATTATTTAATAATAAGAAATCTAGCAAAATAGCAAAGGGCAATCATAAAGAGAAGAGATGTGTTCCAGAAGAAACTAAGAGAGTACAAATATACAAAATTCTTACTCTCTCCTACTCTCTTGACCATCTATTACTTCACTATCCGGTTGCTATGGATTTGTGGTCTATGGTTTTGGGTTTATTTGGAGTAAGCTGGGTTATGCCACAGTCTGTTGTGGGGCTTCTAGCTTGCTGGCAAGGCAGATTTGGACGTCATATATGGTTAATTGTTCCCCATTGTTTAATATGGTGTCTTTGGAGGGAAAAGAATAGTAGGTGTTTTGAAGATAATGAGAGATTCATACCAGACCTTAAGCTTTTTTTCTTTGGGACTTTATTAGATTGGTTGGCTACTTTGCGAAACCAATCATTCTCTTCCTTTCTTGATTCTTGTAATTTTTGTTGACCCCTTGTATACTCCCTATGTACTAGGGTGTCCCTTTTTTATATCAATAAAATTTATTACTTAGCAAAAAATATATATATATATATATACACACACACACAATTCTTAGTAAAAGAAACAGCACAAATACAATATATGTCATCAACTGTACAAGATGAAATAATTTTCATGATTATAAATCATTGAGAAAAAGTTTCCAACTTAGCTTCTTGGGAGTTTTTTTTTTTTTTTTTTTGGGAGCGGTGTTACGATTATGGATTGAGATTCACCTTCACCAGGTTGGTATGAGGTGAGAGGAATGACTATAGGGAAAGGCTTCTAAAGCCTACAGCCTGTTGCTGCATCCAATCAGCAAAAGTTACATAGCAGAGAAACAACCACCCAAACAGGCAAAACACCTAAATTTTGGGGGGTTGTAACTTTTTTTTTTTACAGCAACCTCACTGCTACATTAATAAATCACTCTTATGAATCAAGGATGGATTTGTCTGCCAAAACTTTTCAATTACATAAAATTAAAAGGCTAAAAAGATGCTAACTATCTATGGACTTCTAGGATTTTCCATTCCAAATAAGTGAACATATTCATTAGTAAGCTACAATAGGGGCAAAACCAATTACCAAACACGAGTGCTTATACATTTATAGAAACAGTAGTAACCAAATCTTGTAAGTTTGAGACGACATTCTGACAAAGAAAAAACATCCCATTAAAACTACCATACTTGCAAAGACATTGAACTACATCCCATTAAAGCCAATGTGAGACCCCAATTCTTGCATAAGGGTCTATACTAGTTGGTTTTTACTTCTACTTTAAACAATTGTGTAAAAAATTATACTAACTCATTCACAAAATATTAAAAGAGGGAAAAAGATGAACAATGGAATAAAATGGAGTCAACAAAAAAAATGCATCTAAGCATAACCACTTTATTGGGATAAAAATATTCAAACGATGCTGAGGAAAAAGTGATAACAAAATAAGCTCAAAAAGAGGTTTGTCAACAAGTTATTTGCAATTCTTAACCACCCAAAGCAAGAAATAATTATTGATGAGCTACTTTGGCCATGAATATGGTGCTATGGGAATCCTTTCAGTAAGAAGAATGTCATATGAGGCAATTAAAGATTTAAAATGTACAAGCAATAGCTTTAGCATACTATGATCACAATTGACAGATTAAGAAAAATGTATTAATAATACATTTTTAATAATCCAAGGAGATCATGAAGAACATTTAATGCTATTGGGAAAACATGAAGTTAAAAGAGGTCACCAGAACATTATCAAGAACGAAAAAGTTGAGTAGATCTATCTATTATAAAATATAATTTATAAGTGGCAAGAAACATGAAATTCAGTCCCATTTATTTTCAACCACTTAATAAATAATCATGCTAAAAGTTAATAATCAACACAAACAACTTGATAGGCTATCTATCATAAATATAAACCCACTCAATTAATGTAATCAATCAGCAATATATTCATATCTAACTCAACAAAACTAAACTTAGGTCCAGTAATCCCAAGGTCTTTAACCTCTTGGGTCTCAAGGTTTTGCGAGACGAGCCTTTTTTTATATGTTTCCAATATAACCTCGCCACTCTTCCTAGAAGCTTTTGCACAAGGTATTTTCTTTCTGTAAAAGCCATGAAATGGCCTTGGTATGTCCTGTGGGTGCGCTTGACCATCCATTATCCAAACTTATAATTTTGCTAAGAATCAGAGGAGCTGTGAAAGTGAGACTCAGAGAGAGAGAGAAACCTAGAAAAGAATCAACGCATTGTAAACTTGTGTACTAAAACGATGTCGTATTCATATTAATATGTATGGATGGTTTTTCTTGTTTTTTTAGAATCAATACGGATGCAATTTTGTTGTTGCGGAGTTATGGGCTTGTCACTTGTGGCATTGCGATTTGCGCCGTGGTCTTTCTGTAATTTTTTTTTTTTTTTTTTTTTTGTTTCTCATTCGGTCATTCCTCACTGGTCACTAGGCTCACTACCACACCGTTCCTGATCACCAATAATCATGGAGTAGTTCGTTGCATTCTTTTTTGTTTAATATGGTAAAGCATTATAATTTCCTAACTTAACTTGCTTTCATTTGTTTTCTTGATCCAGTGAAAATATTAGATTTAACACTATAAAATTTAAGTACAATTGCCAAGGACTTTGTAACTGAATTGATACCTCCAATACACAAAATACTTGGAGTCTGGAGGTGTAATTTTCTTGTCCAAGATGCATGTATGAAAAGCAATGGTAGATTAAAACGACCATCAACATATAAAAAAAAAATTTAGCTAAAACTTGCACTCAATATATTTATATTAGATATGAATTGTGACCTTTTCAAAAAAAAAAAGATATGAATTGTGACAAATCCACTGACTCAATATATTTTTATTGGATAGGAAATTTATCAAATCCATCATCAGATTATATTTTCTTATTATATCTTCATTGCTTGCAAAATTCAAAAAAATCAAATATTAATAGCTATATCATCAATCAAATATTTAAATTTTCAGTTTTTATATGCATAAAAATTATGTTCTTGGATCAAATAATAAATAATATCCGATTTACATAAAAATTGACACATACAATAGAACATAAAAAAAAATTCAATTTAACTATTAGATTTTTAAAATATGTAATCATGTTAATCTATTAGTGAGTGTTCGTTGTCTTTGGCATCATACTAGTTGTCTTTAGGGATCAGACGTAAATCCCTAGCTAGCTCAGAGAGAGAGAGAGAGAGAGAGAGACTAGAAAAGAATCAAGATATAAGAAAATAGAAAGAAATTTAAAAAAAAATAATAATTTTTTTTAAATCAACGCATATTAAACTTGAGTCCAAAAACGATGTCATATCTATATTAATATGTACGGATGCAGTTTTGTTATTGTGGCATTGTGATTTGTGCCGTGATTTTTTTGTAATTTTATTTTATATTGTGGCATTGGGAATTATGTAAAAGTTGTGTGTGAAAGAATGTGAAGAAATTCAAGAAGGTGTGCATTTGGAGGTTTCTCGCGAATGACTCGCGACTGGCAGCTTGTCGAAATGCCACACGTGTGAAGCATGCAAGAAGCTAAAGGGTCACTACAACTAGAGAACTATAGGAAAAAAAGTACAGTCTAGCCTGGCAGTTATCTTGCAACTCAAACTCGCGACTCATCCCACTCGCAAGACTGAGTCGCCAGAATGCCCTGTTTTGCCAAGAAAATGACCTTTTACATTCCTCATGTACACTGCTATAAATACCCTTATACTCACAAAATGTAGAGTGCTTTCAGAGAGAATTTTAAGAGAGAAACCCTAGAGAAAACCAAGATTGACTCATCCACAATATTAGACATTTGATTCTCCAAATTCCTCTACTCTCACCCTCTCCATTAACATATCCTTGAAAGGAACATTTGCCAAATCCTTATCTCACCATACCCATATCAGTGAGGAGGTATTTTGGTGCTTGAAAAGCATTTCAGAGATGACCAATTCATTTGATTGATGCGACGGGCTTATTGCGAGATTCGGGAAGCTAAAGAAGACACGGTTAGGCGTAATCTTATTGGAGCAAGAAGCTTGGAGGGCTAAGGTGCATTGGATAGATTAGGCTTGGAGGGTCTATTGCTATTCGTGTATCCCAACTTTATTCTTTAGTGAATCATTTCACCACTTGGAGGGTGGCGGAGAGGTTTTTCGCCAAGTTCTCCGGCTTCCTCTTCTATAACACATACCGGTGTTATCTTTGTGTTTGCATCTCTCTAACCCTTACTCTTACCTTTTAATTGTTGCTATGTCGTGATTAATTATGGTATAGAGTTGTTTATTTGTTTGGGCTTTTGCTTGTACCTATTATTCCGCATATATATTGTTTGGTTATAAGCTTATGTTGGTTTAATTTGAAATTGGGGGTTTAAACATTCATTAGTGTTTCACACACTAATTGATCTTTCAGCTCAAGCATAGACTCGCTACAACAACATAGTTGTTACTTGGATTTTTAATTGTGTATCACCTAGAATTGCTACAAGTGTGATGTATCGCAACACAGCTCTAGATGTTTGGAATAATCTTTGAAAAAGGTTTTCTTAGGGTAATGGACCTAGGGTTTTCCATTTGTAGAAAGATCTTGCTAGCATTTCACAAGGTGTGCCTCTGTCAATGACTATTTCACTCAATTGACAATTCTTTGGGATGAAATTCAGAATTTTTGTCCTTTTACTTGTTGCTCATGTGGTAAATGCACATGCAATGTTAATGGAAAGATTGAAGATCTTCAGAACAAAGATTCAATCCTGCAGTTGCTACTGGGGATGAATGAATCATTTGCCCAAGTTCGAGGACAGATTCTGCTATGGATCCACTACCTCCTCTCAACAAAGTTTACTCTTTGTTGATTCAAAAGGAAAGGAAAAGATCAATTAGAGTTGGTAACTCCAATGGACCTCTTGTTGAGTCCATTGCCCTTGTTGCAAAGGTCAATTCTGGATCTAGTTCTTCCTTAACTGGTGGTTACAAGAATCACAAGAAAGGCAGGGAACAACTTGTATTTAGTCATTTTGGTGTGGTTGGGCACACTGTGGACAAGTTCTATAAAATCCATGGCTATCCACTAGGGTATAAGCCCAAGTCAAGGAATGCTTAGGTTAATCAAGTTTCAAGCACTGATCTTGTCCTAATTCTTGTGCACAATCTTAAGCTCATTTTGAATCTTAGCCACATTTTCCTCATTTGTAGTATAGGAATCAATCTCAAGCTCCTATGCTGAGCCAATTCACTACTCCAATTCAATTTCCATTCACTCCTGAGCAGTGCCAAAAGCTCCTTGCAATGAATGGTGAAAGGAAGTACCTTCAACATCTCTAGGAATGGAAAATAATGTCTTTCTCCTTGCACAACAAACTACTCCTTTGGCAGGTATCTTCTCTCAACCCAATCTTGGTCTTAAACATTCAGTTTTTGTTGCCAAGGCTATGAATAGAACTATTTTTGGTTATAAGACCTGGGTTATTGACATAGGAGCTAGTGATCATATTGTATGCTCAATGACTTTATTACATTCTATCACTATAGTTACCAATTGCATTGTTGCATTACCCAATGGAGAGTCTGCTCAGGTCACACACATTGGATTTGTCCAATTATCAACCACTTTAGTCATTCATAATGTCCTTTGTGTCCCTTCTTTATCTTTCAACCTCTTATGTGTTAGTAAACTAACTCAAAAGTTGCCATATTGCTTTCTTTTCTTGGCTCACTATTGTTTTATTCAGGACCTTACCTGTTGGAGGACGATTGGAGTGGGTGAAATGAACAATGGACTTTACTTGCTGCAACATTCTCCATTTGCAACAACAACATTGCCTTTCTCTCTTCCTGATTGTGTCACTCAATTCAGAAAATCCAATGTTTAGTCAACTAAAGCTTTTACTTTAGATATGTCAACTATTTGGCATTTTAGGTTAGGTCACCCTTCATTGAACAAAATGTTACCCCTTAAATCTGTTTTACGTTCTTTCTCTGGTGAATGCACAGAAACCTATACTATTTGTCGTTTGGCAAAACAAAAACGTTTATCATTTCCTTTCAGTAATAATATGTGCTCTTTTACCTTTGTTTGACTCATGTGGATGTTTGGGGGCCTTATTTTATTCCTAGTCATGATGGTTATAGGTATTTTTTAACTGCAGTGGATGATGCAACCAGGTCTATTTAGGCTTTTCTAATGAAGTCTAAGTCTGAAGTTAGACCGCTCAAAGTTTCTTTTCATAAGATGATTTGTACCCAGTTTGGTGTTGGTTTTAAAGCTATTCGTTTTGATAATGCTTTTGAGTTTTGTATGGTTGACTACTTTAGTGCTCATGGTATTATTCATTAGAAGAGTCATGCTTATACTCCATAACAAAATTCTGTTGTGGAAAGAAAGCATCAACATATTTTAGCTATTGCTAGAATTATAAAGCTTCAATCCCATTTCCCTATTGCATACTAGGGTGAATGCATTCTCACTGCAGTTCCTCTCATCAATAGGCTCCCTTCTCCTTTACTTAACAATTTAACTCCTTTTGAAAAGCTTTTCAATAAACCACCAACATATGCTCATCTCAAAGTCTTTGGTTCCCTTTAATACACATCCACTATAGCTCCTAATAGGCCAAAGTTTGCCCCTAGAGCTTCTCTTTGTGTCTTTTTAGGTTATCCTTTCAATACTAAAGGTTATAAGGTTCTTAATCTCCAAACTAGAACTATTTCTGTTTCTAGGCATGTCATTTTTTATGAACAAATTTTTCCTTTCTCTCCCATGTTTTCAAAATCTGATTCTCTGCCTCTTTCCATTCCTTTACCTAATGCAACTTTTGATTTTCATGACTATTCCATGCCCATTTCAACTAGAACTACTGCCAATCCAATTGATGAGCCTCATTCTACAGACCCTATTATTTCTGTTAATGCCTTAAGTCCAACTTCTTCATCACCTTCACCATTCGAGCCTATCCCAAATGGTTCTGTCCCTAACCTTGTGCTTGTTCCAACTGCTCCTACTCCTATAGTTGACCCCATAATTGTCCCTGAGCCTATCATTGAACCTGTCCTAGTTGTTCCCATACCTGAGCCTGTGCTTGCTCTTCCTCCAGCACAGGTTGTTCCACTTAGGAGGTCCTCTAGGCCTACTCATAAGCCTTCTTATCTAGCTTCTTATCATAGCAATCAAGTCCAAGTGCCTTCACCTGCTACTTCTTCCACCACAGGTACTCCTTATCCCCTTTCTTCTTTCTTATCATATGACAAATTGTCGCCTAGTCATAGACATTTATGCAATATGATTTCTATTGTTGTTGAACCTAAGTCCTATGGCCAAGCTGTTCTAGACCCTAGGTGGAGGGATGCCATTGCTGCTGAGATAACAGCCTTGGAGGCCAACCACACTTGTCTTTGACACCTTTGCCTTCCCACAAGAAACCCATTGGTTGTACATGGGTTTATAGGATCAAGCACAGATCTGATGGTGCAATTGAAAGGTATAAAGTTTGTTTGGTTGCCAAGGGCTTTACACAAAAGGAAGGGTTGGACTCCATTGAGACCTATTCTCCAATGGCCAAAATGGTTTCAGTTAAGTGTATTCTTGTTGTGGTTGTTGTGAAAGGCTGGTTTATGTGCCAATTGGACGTGAATAATGCCTTTTTGCATGGTGATCTCAAGGAGGAGGTTTACATGGCTCTTCCCCCAAGCTTTCATAGCAAGGGGGAGTTGGTTGGCAAGCTTAATAAGTCACTTTATGGGTTGAAGCAAGCATCTAGGTAGTGGTTTTCTAAATTTTGCATAGCCTTGGTGTCTCACTTAGGTTTTCAGCAATCTAAATCTAACTACTCACTCATTACTAAGAAGACCAAAGATGCTTTCATTGCCTTATTAGTTTATGTAGATGATATTCTCATTGCAAGTGATAACAAGGTAGTTATGGAAGAATTGAAAGTGATGTTAGATCAAAAGTTCAAGTTGAAGGATCTTGGAGAGCTGAAGTACTTCTTGGGATTAGAGGTGGCTAGATTTGATCAAGGCATTAATCTTTGTCAAAGAAAGTACACATTGGAGCTATTAAGTGACACTGGAATGCTTGGCAGCAAACCTATGAAGACTCCAATGGAGCAAAATTTGAGACTTTGCAAGTATGAAGGGCAGAAATTAGAAGATCCTAGTTCATATAGGAGGTTGATTGGAAAATTATTGTATCTCACCATCACTAGACTAGATATCACCTATGTTGTACATAGGTTAATTCAATTTATGTCACAACCAAGAAAGCCTCACCTTCTTGTAGCAAATAGAGTTCTGCAGTACTTGAAAGCTACTCCAGGACAAGGAATTTTGTTCTCAGCTACTTCAGAATTGCATCTCAAAGCTTTTGCAGATGCAGATTGGGCATCATGCCCTAATACCAGGAGATTAGTAACAGGGTTCTGTGTTTTCCTTGAGGATTTGTTGGTTTCATAGAAGTCTAAGAAACAACAAACTGTCTCTAGGTCCTTTGCAGAGGTAAAGTACAAGTCCATGGCAGTGGCAGTGTGTGAAGTAGTTTGGCTGCTTTGTCTTCTTAGAGATTTTCAAGTGGCACATCCTAGAGTAGCTTTGTTGTTTTGTGATAGTTAGGCAACCTTGCGTGTTGGTGCTAATCCTATGTTTCATGAGAGGACTAAGCACATTGAAATTGATTGCCATGTTGTCAGAGATAAGGAGTTGGAGGGAGTCATTAAGCTACTCCATATCAGAACTAAATCACAACTTGTAGATTTGCTTACCAAAGCACTCAGTGCTTCATGATTTTTCTTTTGTCCAAGATAAACCTTATTAACATACATAATAAGCTTCATCTTAAGGGGGAGTATCAAGCTATCACAGATTCCTCTAATCAAAACTCTCCTCAATCTAGCACAGTGGACAAAGTTAAGAAGAAGAAGAAGGATAGCAGCAGAAATACAGAGCAGAAGAAGAAGAAGAAGAAGAAGAAGAAAGTATCTGTTAGAAATACTGAATGACTGTATTGTATTTCTCACCAAAAGAATATACATAAGTGCCTTTATATAGGAGGCATATGAGTGTAGTACAAGTAAATATGAGTGCAGTACAAGTAAGAGTGTAGTGCAAGAATGTGTGCTATACAAGTAAACTAGTTGAGCCTAAAGCCCATAACACTATATATATATTAACAGCCCCCCTCAAA
Organism: Castanopsis chinensis; assembly: GCA_032878915.1. NCBI lineage: Eukaryota > Viridiplantae > Streptophyta > Magnoliopsida > Fagales > Fagaceae > Castanopsis > Castanopsis chinensis. The sequence goes on along the minus strand of JAVQMG010000036.1, from coordinate 1,817,691 downwards.
CTCAAGGTGGATGTAAGACCAACTTGAGTTTGTCAACCAAAGTACGAAGGCTTCCCTTAGGATGTGACTTGGTGAAGATATCTACAAGTTGATCTATAGAGGAGACTGAGATTAGCTTGAGAGCACCATGGACAAGATGATAACGGATAAAATGACAATCGATCTTGATATGTTTAGTCCATTCATGGAAGACATCATTGTGAGAAATATGAATGGCATTCTTGTTGTCACAATAAATAGGAGTAGTAGAGGATGTAGACACACATAAGTCTTTGAGAAGCCATCGTAGCCAAAGAAGCTCAGATGTGGTATCAACAAGGGCACGATATTCTGCTTCAGTATTGGAACGGGCCACATGAGTTTTTTTTTTTTTTTGTTTCGCCAAGAAATCAAAGAAGAACCAAGAAGAAAGCAATAGCCAGTGGTGGACCTACGATTAGTGGGATCTCCTGCCTAATCAGCATCAAAAAATGCACGGAGAACAAGAGGAGACTGAGCAGAGTAGAAAAGACCATGGAAGAGAGTGCCCTTTAGGTACCGAAGAATGTGTAGAACAGCAGCATAGTGAGTCAATTGTGGAGCAGACAGATACTGGCTCACCTGGTGAACAGCATAGGAAATGTCTAGACGAGTAACTGTGAGATAAACTAGGCTGCCAACTAAGCGTCTATAAAGAGAGGGATTAGACAATGGTTTCCCTCCTGAGGGAGTCAGATGCGCATTAAGCTCAACTGGAGTGTCAACAGTCTTGCTATCAGTGAGTCCAGCTTTAGACAAGAGTTCAGAGGCATACTTAGCTTGAGTAATGTAAAGTCCATCTGTAGAATGAGTGATTTCAAGACCCAAGAAGTAGCTAAGATGTCCAAGATCTTTCATCTCAAACTGCTGACTGAGAAAATCCTTGAGTTCTTGAATGCCACTGAGGTCATCACCAGTTATGATCATATCATCCACATACAGGAGAAGTAAAATAGTGCCTTTGTCAGTGCGACGAAGAAATAAGGCAGAATCATAATGACTGGCCATGTAACCTAAGCGAGAAATGGTAGAGCTGAATTTGGCAAACCAAGCTCGTGGAGCTTGTTTAAGGCCATAAAGTGCACGTCGAAGGTGACAAACCTTATTTGATTCAACAGAGAGACCAGGAGGAGATTGCATATAAACTTCTTCACTTAAATCCCCATTAAGGAATGTATTTTTGACATCCATCTAGAAAAGGTCACATTTACTAGCAGCAGCAACAGCTAAGAGGGCACGAACAAATGAGATACGAGCAACCGGAGCAAAGGTCTCTTCATAATCAATCCCATACTCTTATGTAAAACCTTTTACAACAAGACGAGCTTTGTAGCGTTCAATGAACCCATCAGAGCGAGTCTTAATCTTATAGATCCACTTACAACTAATCACAGATTTTTCAGGGGGGAGAGTGACCAAGTCCCAAGTATGATTTTTAGATAATACATCAAATTCCTCTTTCATTGCAATCTACCATAAAGGGTCAGTGGAAGCCTCACGATAGTTGTGAGGCTCGTGCAGTGTAGCAAGGGCAATGTAACAATGATAGTCAAGCAAATGTGTAGGAATGGATCTTACCCGAGTTAAGTGACGAGGTGGAATGTCTTATGTAAGATCTTCAGGCGGAGCAGGAGCAGGGAACCCAAGATCAGGGTTGGGTAGCTCATCTTCAACCTATTCATCTTCCACCTGTTCATTAAAGGGGGAACTAGGAAAGGGATCAAGGATATCTAGTGGTTGGACAGAGAAGTCTATAGTAGAATCAGGAGCAGCTACAGGAGGATCAAGAACAGCTATAAGAGGGTCAGGAGCAGCTACAAAAGGAGTATGTGCCTAATCTGGAAATAGATCTAAAACAGAAAAGGAAGATAGAGAAGCACTGAAGTGAGAAAGCTCGACAAAGAGGCGATGTTCCCAAAAGGCAACATTGCGGGAGATACAAAGATGATGAGAAACAGGATCATAACACCGATACCCCTTTTGAGTTTCGCCATAGCCAAGAAAACAACAAAGCCTTGATCTAGGCTCAAGTTTATTATGCTCATGTGGCTGAAGAAGAACGAAACAAGCAGAACCAAAGGAGCGAAGGTGATGATAGTCTGGAGGTGACCCAAAAAGGCATTCATATGGAGTTTGATTTTGGATGACAGGACTAGGAATGCGATTAATAGTATGAACAGTTTGAAGAGCAGCTTCGCCCCAAAAAGGAGCAAGAACTTTGGCAGAGAGAAGGAGAGCACGAACAGTGTCAAGAATATGACGAAGTTTTCGTTCGACTCTACCATTTTGTTGAGAGGTACCTGGACAAGTTAGTTGATGAACAATGCCATAGGAATGCAAAACAGCTTGGAAAGCATATTGAGTGTACTCAAGAGCATTATCAGATCGAAAAATTTTGATACGTTTGGAAAATTGAGTTTCAACCATTTTTGCAAAATTAGAATATACTTGCAATAATTCAGAACGATGTTTCATATTAAAAATCCAGCTATAGCGAGAGTAATCATCAACAAAGACAACAAAATATCGAGATCTACCAATACTAGAGACAGAGGAAGGTCTCCAAACATCAGAATGAATAAGATCAAAGATATCAGTGGATATTGATTAACTAATATTGAAAGGCAAAGCTAGTTGTTTTCCTAACTGACATGAGACACAATCAAAATTTTCTGTAGACACTGAACCTAACAAATCTCTAGAAGCCAACTGTTGTACCCGAGAAGAAGATGCATGACCAAGTCGAGCATGCCAAAGTGCAAGGGAAGGAATAGAAGATACTGTAGCAGCTGTGGCAATAGAAACAGGAGCAACAAGTGGAAGACGAAGGTTGTCTATAGGAAACATACGCCCAACTCTAGGACCAGTCCTAAGCTCTTGTCTCGTCCTTGGATCTTGCACAGTCCACCTAGAATAATCAAATATAATGCGATAATCCAACTCAGCTAATTGTCCCACAGAAAACAAATTGTAAGAAAGGTCAAGAACATTAAAGACCCCAAGAACTGAGAGTTTTGAGGTCGAAATGGAACCCATATTATGACCAAACATTGTGGAACCATTTGCTATGTGTGTATTAAGAGGGTGTGGTGCAGGTTTAAGTTCAGAAAATAAGGACGAGTGAGGTGTCATATGATTGCAACAAGCAGAATCCATAAGCCAAGAGGAAGGAGACATACCAAATAAAGCTGAGAGAGAAGAGGAATAAGATGCATTACTAACCATACGAATGACATTGGTGATGATGTTTTTAAGGTCATCTGTGGACATGGTGAAAGTGCGACTTGAAGATATAGACTGTGTAGAGACGGAAGCCATTGGTTGGACACTCTCAGTGTTAGCAACAGCGGCAGCAGAATTTGAAACAACTGATTTATTGCGCTGATAGCAAGTCTTAATATTATGACCAAAACGTTTACAAAAATTGCAAAAACGTTTGCTGGATTGTCGGCGACGATTGCTACAAAGGGAAGAAGACATGTCCTTATTCTTCATTTAGAAGCAAAATATGCAAAATTGAACTGCAAAAATGAAATCTACGCGAAAAACTGGGTAAGGAGCACGTGGACAGCAAAAGTCAATGCTGGTAAACGGTCAAAGTCAATGGTCAACGGTCAACGGCGATGACGTGGCGATGATGTCAGCAGAGACTAGGTGCTGACGTAAGTTGATCGGAGCAAGATTTGCGGCGGTGCGAAAAAGGCAGTGGTCTGTGTGGAACTCCTCAACGGCGGCTGCGATAGGTCCGGAACCCAAGGACAATGTCTGGAAGACGTTGGAGGTTCAACGGCGAAAGGCTGTGGCAGTTGCTGTGACGACGGAAGCGAGAATGGAGTAATACTAATAGAGACAAGACTGCTAAGAAAAAGGTCAGAACAGTGGCTCTGATACTATGTTAGAAATATTGAATGACTGTATTGTATTTCTCACCAAAAGAATATACATGAGTGCATTTATATAGGAGGCATATGAGTGTAGTACAAGTAAATATGAGTGCAGTACAAGTAAGAGTGTAGTGCAAGAATGTATTCTATACAAGTAAACTAATTGGGCCTAAAGCCCATAATACTATATACATTAACAGTATCAAAGGCAAACGACAAATAGGCTTAGGTGTATTAGTGCCAAAACTACATGTAGCTTAGTAATGTATTTAAGTGTCTTTGAGTAGCACGCGTGGGAGTCAGTTTTTCTCACGTACCTAGTGCAGTTAGGAGGATCTTTTTACTTTCTGGTTTTCTGTTAGTTTGTTAGCACTTTTTTCACTCCAGAGACTTCGATTCTTAGCTATATATATATATATATATATATATATAGCTCATTGTAATTAGTTTCTTAGTTAATGAAATCATTTCTCTCATTCAGATTTCATATCCTCATTAGTCACGTCACTACCACACCGTTTCTGATCACCAATATATATATATATATATATATATATTTTTGAGCAAATGATCACCAATAATTAGCGAATAATTTATTGCATTCTTTAATTTCTTCCTTAAATAAGAAATATTTTATGTCATTATGAAAGTTTAATACGGTAAAGCATTATAATTTTCTAACTTAACTTTAACTTGACTTCATTTGTGTTTTCTTGATCTAGTGAAAAAATTAAATTTAACGCTAAAATTTATGTACAAATGCCAAAGGCCACATATACTGCTACTCACTCGTCTGGGGTTGGAGCAGACATCAGGGACAGCAACTGTTGTGTAACGGCAGTAATGAGCATGAAGATTCCTTGTCCTCTAGGACCTTTGGAATGCAAGGCTAAGGCAATGGAGACTGGGGTTAACTTTGCATGGGATGTAGGGGTACTGGAGATGATTTTTGAGTGTGACTCCCTGATTTCGTCTGAAGCCTTGAATGGGTCAAGTGAACCCCCAGTGGCTATTAGCAATTTAGTTGAAGGAATCCAACATCAGATAAGAGATTTCTGCGGCATTCAAGTAACACATGTTCGAAGAGAGGGAAATCGTTCAGCACATATCTTAGCTTAGTATGCCAAGGGCATTGATGGTTATGTAATCTAGCTAGAGGAAAATTCTACTTTTATTGAAATAGCTTTGATTCGTGATGTAATGCATTTATCTTCTCTTTAATAAAATGATGAACTTCTTATTATTAAAAAAAAAAAAAAAAAGAAGTTGCTAAGGGCCTTGTAATTGAATTGGCACTTCCAATGCACAAAGTGCTTGGAGTCTATAGGGGCTATTTTCTTGTCCAAAGATGAATGTACGAAAAGCAATGGCAGATTAAAGTAATTGTTATTTACTCATGGCATTCAAGTAATTGTTTGTGGGATTTTATATTTTATGCTTAATTACTCACTTCATTTTGTTTTTTTTCTTTAATTTTTATTATGTAACTTGGATTCCTAACTACAAAACTGGTCAAATTAGAAAACCCACAATGTGTTTGATGAAATTTCTTATATAAGTGCATTTCTTCAAATTCAATTGCAGCTTCACATTTTACACACTGCGCTATTGATTGTATGTCTATATTACCATTTTAAGTATTTACCAAATGTTTTATATATATATATATATATGATATAGTCTATTTGGCAAAGTTCAGTGCTTCTATTTAATGAGATTTATCATGATAGGTGCTCAAAGGATAAAATGTTAAATCACCTACATTTCCAAACACTCATTAGAGTACCTGGTTCTTATTATTCTTAGTGAATTACAAGTTTCTTGTGATTTTTTTAGTATGACAATTAGCTTAATAGTGACTTTGTTCTCATAAGAAATGCGCTTCAAAAAATGTTAAAGCCATATGCACATTGCTAAGCATTATCATGTTTATGGTAGTTGTCTATTGTGATGGCTACATTAAATGTACTACATTTGACTATGGTTGTTATAAGGTGACCATTATTGTTTGATACAGAAACTTAAATGGTGCTTGCTTTTCATTTTATTTACGCGTGGGATTTGTGGAAATTAAAGCAATAGGTCGTTAGAGTTGATGGATCCCATCCTTAGAGATGCTACACTTGCCAATGTCCTGTTGAGATACATAAACATAAATAGAACTCCTTTGTGTCCAAGAAAATGCAGCTGATAGGCCTACCATATATGATGTGGTCTTGAATCTTGATGTTCAACGTGAATCTTGCATGTTTACCTTTAATTACGAAAACAACTAGCGTTTTCAATTGTCAAAGATATGGAGAATTTGGGTTCATCTAAGAGAATGCTGCAAATTTGTTCTGTAATAAATGATGTGATGATCTCTGATAGGCCCAATGAACCTATTTGCCCAAATGAACCCATCAAGCACCATCATCCACTCCTCCACCTCTTGGACGATGGAGGGTAAGCCATTAAGAAGAGAATTCAATATCTCGGACAGTTACAAACTAGCTATCAGATCGTTGGAAGCTCATCAACACCCACATTAATAAGCCCAGAGGCGTTACAAAGGGAGCACTAAAACCACAATAAAAGCCACAACGGCTAGAAGCAAGGGAGATGTATACAAACACCTTTCAGAACCAGACAAGGTACATTTCTTCCATATCTACACACCGCAGCACTGATAATTCCTAGTTCCCAGAATCTCTCTTAGCTTCCATTCACTGACTTTACCATCAGAGACTCCATGTAGGTTTTTTTCTACATTGTTACTAAACTGATTAGTATATTTTCATCTTCTTATGGTATTAAATCTCAAAAACTATGCACTTACAATTTTTAAATTCTTGCAGTACCTTGTGCAATCATGGATGCTGATGAGTTGTACATAAGTGACAAACTTTAACTCAAAACAAAGTCTTATTTAACTCAGCAAGGGAGAATCTCTCTCAGAATCTCACTTAATTTTAGCTGAATGGTAAACTTAAATATTATTATTTAATTCTCTCTCTCCTACTTTTTAATTGACAATTCTCTCTCTCTCTCTCTCTCTCTCTCTCTCTCTCTCTCTCTCTCTCTCTCTCTCTCTCTCTCTCTCTCTTTGTTATTTCTCTTCTCTCTTCCTTCTCTCTTCAGACCCAAAACCCATAACCACCACACCACAACAAGCCACCACCCACGCCTATTATTTATCCTCTTTCTCGTTGTATATCGGCCTAGCTGACAGCAACAACGTGGCTTACTTTCTCTCTCTCTGGTTGACGGCAGCGACATGGATCGGTGTTGTTGTGGGTTTGGGTTTTAGGCCGGTGGGTGGCGGCGACATGGTGTCTTTCATGTGGGTTTGTTCAATGGGATTGTATTGGATTTTTGGAATGGGTTTTGATGGGGTTTGCTATGGGTGGTTTTCGATGGGGTGGGTTCACAATGGCAGAGGGGGTTTCCGATGGGTTGGGTTTTGGATGGTAGAGGTCGGTTTGTGCATGGTGGTGGTGGGTGTGTTGCTGCTGTGGTGGTGTCTCTAGTTGTGGTAACAGAGGTGGATTTCAGTTGTGTGGATTTTTGTTTTGATATTTTTGTGGGTTGCTGTGCATGGTGGTAGTAGGATGGTTTGCTGCTGTGGTGGTGCCTCTAGTTGGTTTCCTTGGTGGGTCTGGTGGGTGTCCTTGGTTTTGTTTCTAGTGGTGGTGGTGGTGGTGGTGGTGGTGATGGGTGGTTGAAACAGAGAGACAGTAAGAAAATGATAGATAGAGTGATGGGAGAAGTGAGAGAGAGAGAGTAATTGGATTATATTATTTTATTATGTAGTATATATTATTTTAATGTCTAGTATGGTAAAATAAAAGTTGGGATGTTAGGAGTATTGTAAAATGGTATAATATAATTGATTAAGTAGGTATTTGAGATGATAAAATAGGATGGGATAGAAATTCCTTAGGGGATGCTCTAGCTAAGACATCTCAAATAGTTAACTATTTTGCCCCCTTCTTCTTGGTGAAAGTCATATTCCGTATCTCTTATTTGAAAATATTGTTTTTTTAGTATTTTCTCAAAACAAAAAAAAAAATTTAATTGAACTAACTTAAACGAGTCTTTTGTCTAAATATTGCAAAAAATCAAGTTTTTTATTATTATAGGTACTGTTGAAAGTTATTTAGGGAAGTGAGGAGAGAGAGTGAATTTTGGCAACAGTGTTGCCGAAATTCTAAGAAAAGTAGGAGAGAGAAAGAGGGAAAAGGTGGAGAGAGAAAATCTGGAATTTCGGTAACACTGTTACCAAAATTCTGCTGCCCAACTCCTGCCCATGCGCGAGTGCGTGCGCAAGTGTGCGCAAGTGACTGAAGGAAGGGGGGAAGAAATAAATGAGGAATTTCGGTAACGCTGTTGCCAAAAATGGAAAAAAAATTGGGGAATTTCGGTAACGGCAATACCGAAATTGGGGAAGAAAAAAAAAACCCACAATTTCGGTACTGCCAATACTGAAATTGGAGGGAAAAAAAAAAACCACAATTTCGGTACTGCCAATACCGAAATTGGGGAAGAAAAAAAAAAAAAAAGACAATTTCGGTACTACCAATACCAAAATTGGGAAAGAAATAAAAAATAAAAAAAAAACAATTTCGGTATTGCCAATACCGAAATTGGGGAAGTAAAAATACTACCGATACCGAAATTGGGGAAGAAGAAAAAAAAAAAAAAAAAAAGACAATTTCAATATTGCCAATACCGAAATTGAAAAAAGAAAAAAAACAATTTTGGTACTGCCAATACCGAAATTGGGGAAGAAAAAAAAAAAAAAAGATAATTTCGGTACTGCCAATAACGAAATTGGAGAAGAAAAACAAAAAAAATAGTTTGTAGGATACACAGTGTAAAGTACATTGATTGATGTACGCAGTGTAAAAAAAAACTAAAAAAACTAAAAGTTTTACAGAGATTTTTTTGCAGGATTTGCATAGATTTTTTGCAGGATTCAGGATTTGCAGAGATTCTTTACAGGATACACTTTGAGATTTTTTGCAGAGATGATATTTGTTTTATTTGGTCAATTTTTATTGGTCAAACTTAAGTACGCTGAGTGTTCTAGTTTTATCTGTTTGTCTGAATCAAACTTAAGTACACTGAGTGTTTGGTACTTACTCTAAAAAAAATACATAGATTCTAAAAAGTACGTGAAAGAAAGTTATAGAAAAAAAAAATGATTGATGCGCACTTCAAAGATTCTTATCTGTCTGTCCGAAAAAAAATGATTCATTCATCTTTCTCAACAAAACTATCTTCAAAGATTGTTATTCTTTTTACTTTTTATGGGGTCATAGATTGTTATTCTTTTTACTTTTTATGGGTTCAGAGATAAGATTCTTTTTACTTTCTATGGCCTTCCCGTGACAAGTGAGTTTGTAAGTTTCTTTAGAAAGTCATTCTTTTTGGTTTTTTGTCTTTTTACATACTGTGTTATATTTGGTAAATTTTTATCAGTACAGTGTAAAGTACAGAGATTCTTATCCATGCATAGGAGAAATTGATGGAAGAAAAAATAATTGATGTGCACGGTGTAAACAAAAAAATTGAAAATTTTGCAGAGATTCTTTGCAGGATTTGCTGAGATGATCCTTATTGTATTTGGTCAATTTCTATTAGTATAGTTTAAAATCTAAGATTTTAACTTATACAAAACTTGTATCATATTTAAATAGCACCAATATTACTTTAGTTTCCACGTTTCTTATTTTCCATTCTTTTCCCCCTAAAAATTTTATTAGCCTTCTTCTCCACTCTTATTTTCCTTATAATTCTATGGACCATTTTCAATTCATGCGTGCCATACATTCTACAAACAACTATAAGGAACAACACTTGCAAATAGGCATAAACAACGATAATACTTTAATATATTTTTAATAAACAGCCAGGCTGATTAGTGATTTCTATGATGCGGTACATTCAATTTTTGTTGTGTTCCACAACATAGAGGATGCCGATTTACTTGTTTAGGGTACCTTCGTGCTTGCACATGACTTTTCCCCATGCGCCTTGGCTGTGTTCTAATATCAAAATCTGTTTGATAATTACCAGTTTCATCACGTTCATTATCTGATGACACCTCCATCTGTTCAGCATCTTCTGCATCTTCCCCACTATACTCATTTGAGGCATCTTCCTCAGAGTCTGTTACAGAGGCCTCTTCCTCAGAGTTTGGAGCACATGCCCATGTATTTGGTGGTGTGGAGAAATCACCAACATGAGGGGATGGTTGAGAAGATTGTTCATAGCTAAACTGGTTATCTTGGCCATAATTGTATTGCCCAGAATAGTATGAAGGTGGCGATGGATGATAAGAGGGAGGTGTTGAACTAGGTTGGGGATAATGGTCATAGCTAAACAAACCCTCTAATCCTTGTCCTATGGAAGTGGGTAATCCAATCTGTTGATATAAAGACATACAATACTCACTGACATTAATTGGATTATACTCATTGAAGGTGGTAGGCTCATTATGGGCAGAGGTGGATGGTCTAGCTTGGGTAGAGGTGGATGGTCCAGCTTGGGTAGCCATGGATGGTCCAGCTTCATCATTTCTGCGTTGTCTACGCTGTCTTCCTTGCTGCCTCTGTCGTCGCCCAAAGTGTGTCACCCTCTCAGTAAGGATGGAGGAAATATCTGCTTCCATGGATAACTTCACTCGAGTAAGGCCCTCTACTATTGCTAGAAGGACTTGTTGTGTAGTCAGGTCAACCCTCCCTTGGTTTGCAATAACCAAAGTTAACATATTATTAATTTCCGTTTGCTGCCAAATAAAAAGAAAAAAAATTTATTAGTGCAGTATTATTGAAAAAGCTAAAATAATAATTTGTTATCAATATTAGTGCAGTATTGAAAATGCTAAAATATCTACCTGGTACGTATGGGCAGCCGCATGGGGTGTCGTGAACAAGTGACCATATTGTTGGTACCATGCTGTGTAGTCTACATCTACGTGAAAATTGTCATCCCTAACTACATTTTCAACTCGCTGGTTCCAAAGTTGGTAGTATGGTGCATGCACCATACGCCAATCAGCAGTAGACTTTCCTGTCATCTTTACACAATGCACGGATTTATCCAAATTGTCAGTAGGCCACTTTGGACATCTTTGCAACAATCCAAATTGTCGCATGACTCTCTCTGGGTGGTAAAACTCAACAATTTAAAAGCATAGTAATGGCGCTGTTGTAAGCCATATATGCTTTTCTGCAAGACACCATGGATGCAAATAATTATCGTATGGTGTCCAAACAACCTGCGATTCCAATTACAAAAAATATGTTATAATCGATCAAGACAATAATATAACTAGTAAATTAAGTATTGATGCATTGTGACAACATATATTACCTGATCCTTATTATGTGTGTCGTGATTGGAACGGTACGCATGTAGAACATGCGTTGATGTGTGAGTAAACGTTCTATACATATCCCACCTAGACACAATTAATGATTGCCACTGATTTTAGGGTTTGAAAGTATCAAGGATAAACGCTACAGTATACAATATTGTATAAAATAGAAAGTAAATATTATACCTGCAACCGTATGGGTCGTCACCATTTAAATTTATTGGATTTATTGGAATTGGGGTCAGATATGGAAGATGTTCCCACGCCCATAATTGTAACATGAAAACAGGACCTGAAATCTCTGTGCTTTTTTTAATAGCAGCAGTACACAACTCTTTATAAAGGAGAGCAAGTGTGGCACTACCCCAACTATATTGCCCAGCTACACCAAAGTCCTCTAACAGATTAAGAAAGTAGCAATACAATTTATTTTGGCTTTTATTTCCAAATAGGAAACCTAAAACCTGAAACATGTATGCCCTAGCATACTGTTGGATTGTTATAGCATTGGCACCCTCTGGTAGGTTTGCAAATGGTCTCCTTACTCATGTTATTTTAAGGGCACCATATGTCAATGCATTTTAAGGTGGTGTCACTCCAAGTAAATTCTGACACTTTAATCCCCATTCCAAATTAGTTGGCCTGCACACCGCGTTGCCGTCAATAGGCAATCCCTACGTCTTGTAGAGTTATCAACATTTCACAATTAGGTAGGTGAAATGTATGGGTTTCAGATTGCTACCGCTCCACCAAAGAAGTGATAAGACTCCAGTCAATATCTATATGTGGTAGGCGGGTAACACGGTGTAGTCTACATTGGTGTAAATATGGGGTGATACGTCGCTTAACTGCTGGGGGGGTGCAAATGATTGGGGGGTCGCACTCGCAAGTTGGCAACCTGAATTTTTTTTAAAAATGTACAATGTTATATTACTAATGTTGAAATTATTTTCATGTAAATTGAATAATTGTAGATATTATTAGGATATTAATAAATTTTTATCTCGCAACGTACATTGTCTTCCATTGCATCATTAGAGATGTGATATTGTTATTGCCTATGCAGAGAATGATTGGATGACCCACGCTTCATTTCAAATATATCCTACATTAAAAAAAAAATATTACAATATCTTTAATATATAAACACTGAGATTAAAAAATTACAATATCTAAAGGTATATTTTTTACAAACCATTTATATAAAAAATTACAAACTAAGCAAATAATGTCCAATTAAATTAGGGGGTTGAGAACCTTACTACAATTGTAATACAAAGTGAAGGAATGTAAGAATTATAGAGCGTTACCAAAACATATACGTAAATTTAATTAGAGAGTTCAGCTGCTTACCACAATTGTGATACTAACTGAAAAAGTGAGAATTATAGAGTGTTACTTGCAAAAAAAAAAAGAAAACGAAAAACACAATTAGATAATAATAAAAAAAACCCAAAATAACAACAATACTTAAAATGTTTCTAGTCCTTACCTTAAAAAAAATAACAACAATAATACCAATAATAATCATTATCGTTGAAGCAAAAAGTAAAAAACTTACATTATTCCAACACTTACAATTTTTAGTCGTGCACGCTCAAGCAAAATAGAAGAAAAATTGAACAATTGGAATAGATGAAGAGTAGAAGAGTAGAAGTGAGGAACCTTCAGACGCTCTTCCGTTTTAATAGAAAAAATGAGAAGTAAGAAGACAAAAAATCATTTGTCACAAAGATAATAGTGCAGTAAGAATCTCTGATGGTCTTTAAAGTTTGTTAGGAAGGATGAATGAAGAAAAAATGAGAAGTAGTAAGACAAAAATCAATTGTCACAAAAATAATAGTGCAGTAAGAATCTCTGACGGTCTTTGAAGTTTGTTGGGAAGGATGAATGAATCATTCTTTTTCAGATAGATAGATAAGATTCTCTAAAGTGCACATCAATCATTTTTTTCTTCTATAACTTTCTTTCATGTACTTTTTAGAATCTCTGTATTTTTTAAGTAAGTACCAAACACTCAGTGTACTTAAGTTTGATTCAGACAGATAAAAATCAAACATTCAGCGTACCTGAATTTGACCAAATACAACAAGTATCTGCAAAAAATCTCAAAGTGTATCCTGCAAAGAATCTCTGCAACCTTTTTTTTGTTTTTTCTTCTACCAATTTCTTCCCTAATTTCAGTATTGCCAGTACCGAAATTGTTTGTTTGTTTGTTTTTTTTTTTTTCTTCTTCCCCAATTTCGGTATTGCCAGTACCGAAATTGTTTGTTTGTTTTTTTTTTTTTTTCTTCCCCAATTTTGGTATTGGCAGTACCGAAATTGTCTTTTTTTTTTTTTTTCCCCCCAATTTCGGTATTGGCAGTACCGAAATTGTGGTTTTTTTTTTTATTTCTTCCCCAATTTCGGTATTGGCAGTACCGAAATTGTGTGTGTTTTTTTTTTCTTCCTCCCCAATCTCGGTATTGGCAGTACCGAAATTGTGGTTTTTTTTTTTCTTCTTCTTCCCCAATTTCGGTATTGGCAGTACCGAAATTGTGTGTGTGTGTGTGTGTGTGTGTTTTTTTTTTTTTTTTCTTCCTCCCCAATTTCGGTATTGGTAGTACCGAAATTGTTTGTTTGTTTTTTTTTTTTTTTTTTTTTTGTCTTCCTCCCCAATTTCGGTATTGGCAGTACCGAAATTGTTTTTTTTTTTTACTTCCCCAATTTCGGTATTGGCAGTACCGAAATTGTCTTTTTTTTTTTTTCTTCCCCAATTTCGGTATTGGCAGTATTGAAATTGTGGTTTTTTTTTCCCCCCAATTTCTGTATTGGCAGTATCGAAATTGTGGGTTTTTTTTTTTTTTTTCCCCCCCAATTTCAGTATTGGCAGTACCGAAATTGGGGTTTTTTTTTTTTCTTCCCCAATTTCGGTATTGGCAGTACCGAAATTGGGGTTTTTTTTTTTTCTTCCCCAATTTCAGTATTGGCAGTACCGAAATTGGGTTTTTTTTTTTTTCTTCCCCCAATTTCGGTATTGGCAGTACCAAAATTGTGGGTTTTTTTTTTTTTTTTCCCCAATTTCAGTATTGCCGTTACTGAAATTGCCCAATTTTTTTTCTTCCATTTTCGGCAACAGCATTACCGAAATTCCTCATTTATTTCTTCCCCCCTTCCTTCAGTCACTCGCGCACACTCGCGCACACACTCGCGCACGGGCAGAGGTTGGGCAGCAAAATTTTGGTAACAGCATTACCGAAATTCCAGATTTTCTCTCTCCACCTTTTCCCTCTTTCTCTCTCCTACTTTTCTTAGAATTTCGGCAACACTGTTGCTGAAATTCACTCTCTCTCCTCACTTCCCTAAATAACTTTCAACAGTACCTATAACCATAAAAAACTTGATCTTTTGCAATATTTAGACAAAAGACTCAACTTAAACTGTACTAGATTACTAAACTTGTACACCTCATATAATGCATAAAAACATAAATAAAATTGAACAAATATATGTTCCATCAACAAAGTAGGCAAGAACCCCCACCGTGCATTGAATAACTGAAACCTTCAAGTTGCCACAAACCTAAAATTTTTCCATTTGTCATTCAATTTAAAATCTCCAGTTCAAGAAGCGTTGTCCCACGTAAGTCCTAAATTGGAATGGAGTCACAGCTTAGAGAGTTTCTTTTCTCCATCATCGAAATTTTTAAGCAATGGCCAAAATCTTTTGGGCTTGTCTACGCTACAAAACTTAATTACAACATCAACATTTTTGTATATCACGAATTCTATAATTGTTGGAATGCGTCGAACTGACTTGGACGCTTGGACTTGGACCACCTTTCACTCAAGACTTCTGTAGTCGCTTTTTCCTCAAGAATGCAGGTTCATGATTCATCATCTTCTGTGGAAATCGTTCATTTTGCTTGGTTATACTTTTCTTATCTTTTTTTAACTCTGTATTTATGCTTCGTACAGAGTGTTACTAATCTCATCTGACTCAAGTTTTTTGAGAGAGAGAAAGGAAAAGAGCGAGAAAAAAAAGTTAAGGAAAGTGGATTTGATCTACAGAGCCCAATCTCAGGCAATATCTAATAACAGAGAAGAGCCAATCGTCAAAACAAATAATGGAGATAGAAGAACCTACTTAGATAGAGTATTTTTAGGGGGAAAAAGGATTTGTTGTAGCATTTAATTTGAGATTTAAAGTTTTAGATTCTTCAATGATTCATTGATAATTATTGTCTAGTAGTGTGAACTTCTACATTGTTAATTGAAGTGGGTCCATTTGTGGTAGGTAAACAATCAAGTTGCACTCAGTGATGCCAATCCAAATATTTAAGCACGCTTTTCCTCACCACTATGATGCTTTAATAATTTGAATCCTCAATATTCTTGTTAGTATCATCTTTAATTTTATGTGCACCTTTGATTCTGGAATGTTTGGCCTTATCCACAGACTTGGATGGAGAACGAAATTATAGTTGTTTCTGCTGGAACAAGTTGGATTTGTTTTCTTCAGAAAATCAAGTAGAAAAATTAGTGGTTTGTATTCACTTGGATCTGATACTTTAGGTTAGACCAATTTAATTGTATTCTTCAAATAAATCTCACAAATCTTGAGAGATGAAAAGTGTCTTTATTTGTGTGCTTCAAAAATCATAGTTCTCACCGGTTGGGATGGGAATCGTTGCACTTTAGGATATTCTTCATCTATGGATTCACTAAGGTATAAAGTTTAGGGCTCATTTTTGCTAGTACAAATCCTTTCTGGGTATTCTCTGAGGAAATCTCCAACCTGACATAAGATATCTTTTATCTCCTCCATGTAATTTGAGTATGACTGTTGGGCTTCTACTTATGTTTGTGAGAGAGTAAGGCAAATTAGTTTTCGGCCCATAATTTGGCCATCTGGACTAGCTTCTGTAATTCTTTTGGGTTCGTAACGTCTTACTTGTCCCCTCCTAAGTCCTAACCTAGGTGTTCCTGATTCACTCATACTATCTTTGGTATTAGAGTGTGAGACACGGTGAACGAGTTATGGTTTTTAAAATAATAATAAGATTTTGCTCAACTTGAATTATGAATTTTGATTCTCCAAAAAAAGAAAAAGAAAAAACTTGTGATGGAACATTAAATGCACCAACTGAAGCACGCCACGTGGCCACGATCAGTACGGCGCCACCACCACGCATTTAATGCGGCACGAAACTCCAAAAGTCACCCACCGACCCTTCATCTTCCATGATCGTCGTGACGATAGAGGTTTGATTCCATCTTGACTAGTTTTTACTTGACTGACGAACTCTTGTTTCATCAACTTGTATTATGAATTCCACAATGAGGGATCAGGAAATAATACTCGTCCTTGATAACAAAAGAAATAGAATAAGTATTATGATTTTTTGTCTCAAAATTTGAATTACTTATTAATTAATTAATTTTTTTGAGTAGAAAAGGAAATAAAAATAGGCAAGAATGCAAATTACATACTCTAAATTTGACTAAAATTTATTTCAATCCTCTCATTTTACTTATATTCAATAGAGTTCTCTGAGTTTCAAGTTCATTCAATTAAGTCATCTTCTCAAATCTCATTAGATTTTGCAGCTAAGTGTCCCAATTTTTATATTTTTTTACTAGAATTTTTTATTAAAAAATCCATTTAATTATTGAAAAATATTTTCAAGAATTTTTTTAATAAAAATTGACAAAAGTTAATGCAGATACTTTAATTGAATAAATTTGAAACTTATAGAGATTCAATAAAAACAAAGTTACATTACACGACTCAAATTAGTTGTTTTTTAATTTTAATTTTTATAAGCTGACTCAAATGTGGTTAAACTTAGAGATTACACTTTATGGTATGTACACGCCCATTTGCATCTCTTTATATGTGTGGTGTTTGGAATTTGATCCAACCGCCTCATCAGTCATCAGCCACCTGCTTTCAACAAGGAGTGGCCTTAAAAAATCGTTAGTGGATTTCATTTGAGAAGACCAGCTTTACGAATTTACAAGGAAAAGTATGTTGTATTTGAGATAGCCCTTAAGTCCTTAAGGACCATAAACAAGGTCAAGTCTTAGCTTTGAGAAAATGAATTTCTATTTTTATCACTGTAAGACACGTGGCCAGTGGCTCATGCAATTCCAACGAATTACCAAAATCTTGCTTGGGTACACAAAACGCAGCGTTTGGAATAGCTGAGATACGGTGTCGTTCTTTTACCTTTACCTATAATATTTTTAGCAAAAAATTTTCAGTTTCAACAAAATAAGCGGATACTAGACATAACCTAAGTCTGGCATGAATCTGACACCGTTTCCTTTTATCTCCTTGACTGTTACCTTCATCTGGCAGTGGTACGTAAAGTAAAATGCATTCTTTGTGGACTAACCGATTACGATGGCCATATTAGAAAGAGATTAAATAAAAACGCGAACCTGCACACTAGAAAGAGAATATGCACTCTATTACTATTAGAAATCCTCATATGAGTTGCTTTACAGCTTTGGCGTGGTTGAAACGCAACTAAAAGCAAACGAATCTGATTCGAAAGCAAAAAGAAGAAAGCAAAAAAGTTGCGGGAAAGTGGGTGGAAGCTTGATCATAGAAAAGAACCCAAACCGCCTCATCCGATACCTGCATTCATCCCGAATTGGACATGATGTATTTTACATTCAATGATTAATGAAGCGAGATATTTTGTAAAGAATATAGGATGTGGTAAAAATTTGTTTCTAGTACTTTTTAGAAATGATTCATCTTTTATATATCTTAAATAATTTAAAAATAAAGTAGATATAAGTTAATTTATCATTTATATTGAAAAAAATAAATACATAACTTTAATAATATAAGAAAAATGTAATTTTGTCAATAATCTATCAATATTACGTTTAAAATGTGACATAATTGTTAATGAAGTAATTTCTCTTTATACCTAAATCTCTTCTCTCAAAGTATCATCGAAGTGGACCAATAATGGATTGAAATAGACTGAAATTGAGCTAACTAAACAGTATTAGATTACTAAACTTGTCCATCTCATAAAAATTATAAAATTGAACAAACATATGTTCCATCAACAAAGTAGGCAAGAACCCCTACCATTGAAAATCTGAGACCTTCAAGTGGCCACCAACCTGTAATTTTTCCATTTGTCATTCAATCTAAAATCTTCAGTTCAAGAAGCGTTATCCCACGTTAGTCCTAAATTGGTATGGAATCACAGCTTAAAGAGTTTCCTTTCTCCATCATCGAAATTTTTAAGCAATGGCTAAAATCTTTTGGGCTTGTCTACGCTACAAAACTTACAACATCAACATTTTTTGTATATCACGATTCACGAATTCTATAATTGTTGGAATGCGTGGAACTGACTTGGACGCTTGGACTTGGACCCCCTTTCACTCAAGGAAAAAAAAAATCAGCATTAAACTTCATGAAATCAGCATTAACCGACTAAAGACTTCTGTTGTCAGTTTTTCCTCAATAATGCAGGTTCATGGTTCATCATCTTCTGTGGAAATCGTTCATTTTGCTTACCTTTCTTATCTTTTTTTAACTCTGTATTTATGCTTCGTACAGACTGTTATTAATCTCTTCCTAACCTAGGTGTTCCTGATTCACTCATACTCTCTTTGATTTGAGAGTATGAGACACGGTGAATGAGTTATGGTTTTTAAAATAATAATAAGATTTTGCTCAACTTGTATTATGAATCCTGATTCTCAAAAATAAATAAATAAATAACTTGTACCATGAATTCTACAATGAGGGATTAAGAAATAATACTCGTCCTCGATAGCAAAGGAAATAGAATAAGTTTCATGATTTCTTGTCTCAAACTTTGAATTACTTATTAATTAATTTATTTAATTTTTGGGTAGAAAAGTAAATAAAAAAAATTGGCAAAAATGCAAATTGCATACTCTAAATGGACCAAAATTATTTCAATACTTTCAATTTACTTTTGTTCATTAGAGTCTTCTAAGTTTCAAGTTCATTCAATTAAATCATTTACGTCAAATTTCGTTAGATTTTGTAGTTAAGTGTCCCAATTTTTATTTATATTTTTTTCAAATTTTTGCAATTAAAAAAAATCTATTTAGTTATTGAAAAATAATTTCCAGAATTTTTTTTTTAAAAAATTAACGAAAGTAGAGAGAAAAATCTTAATTGAATAAATTTGAAAACTTAAAGAGATTCAATTAAACAAAAATAGAGTTAGATGACTCAAATTAATTGTTTTTTACTTTTTGATAAGCTGACTCAACTAAAATGTGGTTAAACTGAGAGAGTACAATTTAATGATATTACTATTACAGCTTGATCACGGTGAGTTACATTACAGCTTTGGCGTGATTAAAGCGAGACTAAAAAGCAGACGAATCTGATTCAAAAGCAAAAAGAAGAAAGCAAAAAAAGTTGAGAGAATGTGGGTGGAAGCTTGATCATAGAAAAGAACCCAAATCGCCTCGTCAGATACCTGCAAGACTAATCTCAATCTGACTCAAAAGCAAGAAAGAATTAATAAAGGAAACAACTTTAGGGAAAGTTTTTTTTTTTTTTTTGATACGAACTTTAGGGAAAGTTGATGGAAGCTTTATCATAGATAAGAACCCAATAATTTGTGAATTTTCAAATTATATGAGCTCTATTTCGCTATATAAATAGGTTGGGTGCTGGAAATAGTAATATACAATAATTGTGCTAAATAAGGAAAGATGATTGAACACCATTCGATGCTATCTATAGCTTAATAAGGATTAAAATGACAAAAATGAAGTTTAATAAGGACCAAAATTAAAAGACGAATATTGTATTTTTGTTTTTTTTTTTAAGCTCACTTTAGCTCTATTAGAGCATTCTCATTAAGGTGGGCAAATGTTATATATGCTAAATTTTAAGATACAAAATGCTATAATTATTAAAAAAACATTCTCCATCAAACCTCTTATATCTCATTTATTTTACAATCCGGCTACAGTGGGTTGTTAGACATAACAGTCCACTGTAGCAAGATTGTAAAACAAAAAATTATTTTATATTCTTTCTTTCCTCTTCTGTCTCCAGATTTCTTCTCTCTCTCTCTCTGATTTCCGTTTCTTCCATCTCTCCTTGCTCCCATTTCTTTGCTCTCTCACTCCCTCTGCTTGATGTCTCTGCCTCCCTCTCTGACGAAACCCAGATCGGAGCATCAAGCTAAGCCGGTCTCTATCACAGTGGTTTTTTTTTTTTTTTACAAGTTTGTGATTTGATGTTAGATTCGGCGGTGGTTGTGTGGGTTATAGATTTGGCGTTTTGGGTTGTGGTATGATGTGCTCCCGCGATTTTGTGGGTCTGGGTTCGTGGGTCTGCGAAGTGACCGGTGTGGATCGTCGAGTTGGCCGGCGTGGATCGTCGACTTGATTGGTCTATCGGCATGAGACCGATCGAGAGGGAGAGATGGCGAGACCGAGAGGGAGAGACGGAGACAATGAGACCAGAGAAAGAGAGGATGAAAAAAATAAAAACAAAAAAGGAATAAAAAATTATAAAAAAATAATATTTAAATAAAGTTATAAAAAAAATAGAAGTTTTGATTGATGATATATTGTAAAACGAATTGTTAAAATTGAAAAAGTAGTGTTTTAAAATGGTAAATGCTAACTTTTTTTGCAATGCTTGATAAGAATGCTCTTAATAATTTTCTTTTAGAATTGCTTTTTTAATAAAATGAATAATTTTAATTAAGTGGACTGTAGTTTGTTTTTTGTGTGTGAATGACTGAATGGAAAAAAATCTTATGATAAAATTAAAAATAACCGTATGGAAAATCTTATACATTTTTAACTTTATTATTTTGTGGTTATTTTACTATTGCATACGCCACCCATTAATTTAGAAGTAGGAGAGGCATCTTCCTGGATTAAACACAAAATAAAAGACAAGCTCGCAATCCCAATCTCGCAATCCCAAATTGACGGCCAGCATTGCCCGGCACCATACCAGAGCAGACAGCATGTGCTATTGATTTTGAAATTGGAGACTTTGGCAGGACAAGTTGATGTTTGTAGATCTCAAGGCGCTAAATGACTCTGAGAAGTAGTTGGTGAAATTTAAGGCTCCGATTGTTCACCAACTTAAACCTATGCTTTTGGTATTTGAATAACATTATATATATTTTTACAAATTTTTACATTCACACATTCTTTTTTATATATACTTTCAAATACATATACTAAACACTTCCTAAATTTTTAAGATCTACAAAATACGGAGAAGAGTCTCTCTTTTTTAATATAAGATTAAATACTGGTTATAAAAAAAAAAATGTAAGATTAAATACTTAACTAATTCCTTATATTTCTATGCTGGTTGATTTTATAAATTTATTTTAAAATTTTATTATTTTATAAAAAAAAATCAAATAAATAATCAATAAGTTGTTTCAGTGGACTCGTTTGAAAGGAAGCATCAAGTTACAAGGTGTGGGGTTACGATGGCCAGAAAAGTCAAAAAATCTAACATGCTATGAGTTACTTTACAGCTGTAGCGAAGTTAAAACATTATTGATTTTTTTTTTTTGACAAAACGTGATTAAAGCAGACTAATCTGACTCAAAAGCTAGAAAGAAGAAGACAGAAAACTAAGGGAAAGTTGGTGAAGGTTAATCATAGAGAATCCAAATGGTCTATTTGATCATAGGGAAGTAAGAGCCAGATTTAGATGAAATAATGTACGTTTCGTTGGTGTAAGAAGAAAGTCACATGGCGGATTGGGCAGTATCCTTTCTTATCAAGAGGCTGGTTCCCTTGGTGACCCAAGAGGCAACACTGTTACGAGGCATTCATGGAGAAGTTGCCGACATCAAGGATGAACTAGAGAGCATCCAGTCCTTCCTCAAGGATGCAGATGCAAGAGCGGCAGCAGAAGAAGACCCCAGTGAGGGAGTCAAAACTTGGGTGAAACAAGTAAAAAGAGTTGCTTTCCGCATAGACGTTGCCATCGACCAATACTTGCTTCAGGTGGCACAACATGATCCTCATCGGCGACGTTTTACTGGTTTTGTCAAAACATTAATACCCCGCCATAAGATAGCAAGTGAGATTCAAGCGATCAAAGCATCAGTGCAGAAAATCAAGGCAAGAAGTGAAAGATACGGCTTCCAATCCACTGGTCAAAAATCAAGCAATGGTGCTCAGAATGTTTGGTGGCAAGACCCTCGAATGGCTTCTCTTTATCTTAAAGATGTTGACGTTGTGGGCATTAATCCTCCTAAAGATAAATTAATCAGTTGGCTCATAAAAGGACGCTCTGACCGTACTGTAGTTTCGGTGGTGGGTATGGGGGGACTAGGCAAGACCACTCTTGCCAAGAAAGTCTATGACGACCATAAGATGAGAAAACACTTTGATTGTCATGCTTGGATCTCAGTGTCTCAGTCGCCCAACATGATAGATCTAATACAGAGCATGGTAAAGCAATTTTGCAACGCAAGAAAGGAGTTTCCCCTAATTGACTCAGCAGACAAGATGTCACTAATTAGCAAAGCAAGAGAATATTTGCAAAAAAAGAGGTATGTAGTTGTATTTGATGATGTTTGGAAAATTGATTTTTGGGGGAAGATAGAATATGCTTTACCTGATAATAAAAATGGTTCAAGGATATTGATCACAACACGGAAGTTGAATGTTGCTGATTTTTGCAAAAAATCTGCACATGTTCATGTTTACGAGTTACAACCACTACGATCTGATAAGGCATGGGAGCTCTTTTGCAAAAGAGCGTTCCGATTTGAACTTGGAGGACATTGTCCCCCAATGTTGGAGAAATCATCTCGTGACATTCTTGAGAAGTGTGAAGGATTACCGCTTGCCATTGTTGCTATAGGCGGCCTTTTGTCAACCAAGGACAAGTCTCTCATTGAATGGAAAAAGTTGCATGATAGCTTTGGTTCTGAGTTAGGAATAAATCCTCATCTTGCAGGTGTCAGTAAAATTCTCTCCATAAGTTTTGAAGACCTGCCTTACAACCTCAAATCTTGCTTCTTATACCTTGGTATGTATCCAAAGGGCTACTCTATTAATTGCGTAAGATTGATTCGACAATGGATAGCTGAAGGATTTGTGAAAGCAAAAGAGGGTAAAACATTTGAGGAGGTTGCACAAGAATACCTGACTGAATTAATCCATAGGAGCTTGGTTCAAGTATCAAAGGTCAATTTTGAAGGAAAAGCTAGACAATGTCGACTCCATGATCTTTTTCGAGAGATCGTCCTTCAAAGGGTGAAGGATTTGAGTTTTTGTCATATTTTGTCAAAACAAGAGTCAAACTTTGAAGAACTAGTTCGACGTTTGTCAGTTGATAAAGCTTCATATGATGTATTTAAGGGATTTAAGGACTCTCACATTCATTCTCTTTTATTGTTCAACCTTGATGAATTGCCGAAGTCCTTTATGAGGACTTTTTTGGTTGATTTCAAGCTTTTGAAAATAATGGATTTTGAAGATGCTCCATTGGATTGCATTCCTGAGGATGTGGGAGTTTTATTTCACTTAAGGTATTTAAGTTTAAGAAATACCAAAGTAAAGATACTTCCAAAATCCATTGGAAATTTGCAAAATTTGGAGACTTTAGATTTAAAGCAATCCCTTGTGCGTGATGTAGCAGTAGAGATCAACAAGCTTTGTAAGTTGAGACATCTTATAGCCTACTATCGCAACTATCAAACAACATCAAGTTTGCCTTTGGAAGATGGGGTAAAGATACCACAGGGGGTTGGATCTTTAAAGGACTTGCAAAAGTTGTATCACGTTGAATTGAATCATGGAGGGGTTGATCTCATTAACGAATTGGGACAGTTGAGCCAATTGAGAAAGCTAGGTGTGAGAAACCTTTCAAAGGAAACCATGAGTTCTTTGTGTATCTCTATTGAAAAAATGAGCCACCTTCAATCTCTAGATATAACCTCAATAAGTGAAGGTGAAATAATTGATTTACAAACTATTTCATCTCCACCTCAATGTCTTCAACGCATCCACTTAAAGGCGTGTTTAAAGAAGTTACCAGGTTGGATTTCAAAACTTCAATGTCTTGTCAGATTAAGGATTTTTTGGTCAAGGTTGAAGAAGGACCCATTGAAAGCCCTCCAAAATCTACCTAACTTGTTGGAGCTTGTAATCTCACAGCAGGCATACAGGGGAAAAGAATTGCATTTTAAGACTGGAGGGTTTCCAAAACTTTGTGATCTAAGGCTTAGGTACTTGGATGAATTGAATTCGTTGATTATAGATGAAGGAGCAATGCCCCGTCTTGAAACGCTTATGATTGGGCCTAGTCCTCAGTTAAAGGAGGTGCCCCCTGGAATTCAGCATCTAAGAAACCTCAAAAGGCTGGATTTTTATGATATGTCCAAAAAATTCGAAAAAAGTTTAAATTATGAGGAGGGACCTTGTTACAAGATCGTTGAACATATACCAGTCATTTTTCTATTTCACAAGGCTGGCCGACAATATGGCGCCTATGACGCGCGCCGTCTCCCTTCCAAGCATTTGGGGAGGTCAGGAGCACAAATAATCAAACCACACAATACCGAAAGGGGAGGTTCAACGAAAACCAAAACCAACGATAGCAGGAATATCGATGCTTTCATTGAGAAAGGTTAGTGAAATTTTGCTAAAATTTGGCTTTTATAGTGGGTTGAATTTTTAATTTATTTTTTGGTTGCGTATGCATTGTTTTTCTTCGTGGTGAACAACGCTACAAGAGTTGTGATGTTGAGTCGTAGCATAAAATGAAATGGTTGCCGTTTATTATCATCTTATGCTGAAATTGCACTTATGTTTTTGACAAGCATTTGATAGGTGCTGGAAATATTTCCATATAATAACTATACCAGAACGAAACAAGTGTTAAAGAAGTAAAGTCCGTCAAAAAAAAAAAAAAAGGGAGTTAGGAGGATTTTCTTAGATAGAATACTAAAATGGAAAGAAAAAAAAAGTTTTGTTGAAGCATTTAGTTTGAGATTTCAATCTAGAGATTCTTCAATGATCATACTGCTTGTTTGGTAGTGTAAACTTCTACATTGCTAATCAAAGTTTGTCCCTTTTTGGTAGGTAAACAATCAAGGACTACTCACTGATGCTAATCCAAATCTGTAAGTACGCTTTTCCCCCTAATATGACACTTTAATCCTTCGAATCTCTCAATATTCCTATTATATCATTTTTATGTGCAACTTAGTTATGGAATTGTTTGGGCTTTGTCTACAGAGTACAAACTTGGATGGACGGTGAAGATGTAATTGTAGCTGCAAGGAGAAGTTGGATTTATTTTCTCGAGAATATCTAGAGGATCGGTGGTTTTTCTTGTAACATGTTTGTAATTGTGTCCAGTAGTTTGCTTTTGTTGTTGTTTCTATTTTCCTCAGTACGATTGCAATCACCTTGAAATTGATTATTATTATTGTGAATTCTAGAATTTGAGACTGATTCCCTTTGATCAGGTGCTTTAGGTTAGACCAATTTTAGGACCTCAATGCTCAACTTTGGTACCGGTGATAGAGAATGATCTAGGATTTATGATATTGCTAAGATTTTATTTTTTGGAAGTGTTTATATAAACAGGTGGGAAAAAAAAATATAAAAACATTCAGTAATTAAATGTTTAATTATCAGCAAGGTATTTCTATATGCTCACTTCAACTACATGACACATTTAAGGTATCTGGAATTTACGTAGAAAGTAGAAAGTAGAAAGCTATGCAAAATTTTTCTAAGTGAACAACAGATTGTGAATACTTATATATATATATATATATATATATATATATATATATATATATATATTTTAATTTCCTTGAATAAACTAAGTTGATCAACCAAGATGATATCAATGATTTGTAGCATATTTCATCTACGCCTAAATGCCTTCAAGTCATTTACACCTAGTCAACTTATATATTTTCCTATCAAAAAAAAAAAAAAAAAAAAAGGTCCATTCTAAGCCTTCCAAAATCTATCTAATCTATTGGAGCTCATATTGGGAACAGAAGCGTAAAATGGAGTGCAATTGCGAATTAGACATTTGTATGGATCAAATTCATTGATTATAGACAAAGAAGCATATTGTGCCTTGAAAAATTGAACATTGAGCATTGCCAACAACTGAAGCAGTTACCCTCTGGAGTCAAGCACCCAAGAAATAATAAAGGCTTCCCAGACCCAATATCGGTGAATTGTTTGCTTGGTCTAGGCCTAGGTGAATTGCTCCGTGGTGTAAATAACATTGATTTGTGTATATTACGTAGAATCCAAAAAACAATTGATGTGCGTTTCGGTGGCCAAGAAAACCGGAGAAAAAAAACTATAGATTTAGTTTTTTTTTTTTTTAGTTTCATTTTTTGTTCTTCTACTCTAAAATTATGGAATTTTTTATGAGGATTTTTTTATTATTCAAAAGTTGATATGATTTTTTTAAAATTTTAATTAAATACTCTTAATTTTATTTCATTAGTTATGTGTGTGTGTGTGTGTGTATCAACTATCAAGTGAGCATTCTATTAGCAATATCAACAAGTTCTTTTAATGAGATGATGGTAAGGACTAAAAAGAAATTTTTAATAAAATCCAAGGACTAAATTGAAAGTTTTGGAAGCATAAGGTCTAATGTAAAAAAAAAAAAAAAAAAAAAAAAAAAAAAAAAAAAAACTCAAATATAAAAATCAATAAGGTATTTTAACCAAAATCCTCACACGAGTTAGGGCATATACAAGGGTTACGTAAGCAATGAATCCAAGAGAAGTGAACAACTAGGAAAAAGTATTTTTTATTAAATGATACCACATCATCCATATTAAAATCCAATAAATGAGAGTTATGTGTATAAAAATATTTACCCACTAACATATGGGTTATATGTCTTTCATTTATTAGTAGGGTAGTTATTTTTTACTGACATATTTTACACTTATTAGATTTTGATGCCGTTGATATTGTATTATTAATACCAAATACCTTCTTGAACAACTAGAAGGTATCATGAATATAAATTTCTTGTTCCACTTTTTGTGTTCACTTTATGCTTCCCATTAGAGTCCTAGATAGATACAACTTTTCGAGTTTCCTTTTTAAAACTCATCCAAAATGTAGGCATCATTATCTTACAACCTTAGCCTAAAATTTGAGTTATTAGATTTCTTTTAAAGAGTTTCCACCTATATCGTTCGAAAGTTTAACGGTTGAGCTAACTGAAATCCACAAAGTTATTAGATATATAGTTAGATACAAACACACACACACACACACACACAAGAGAGAGATAAAAAGAGGTTCTAATATAAAGGTACACCACAAACTCCACTCAAAAGTCATAATAACTTTTAAAGGAGTGTGAGTCAAATTATACTATATACAACACACTCTCTTAACCAATGTGGGAGAGTGTTTTTTTTTTTTTTTTTTTTTTTAATTTCCATAATTTGGAGAGAGGTGATTTAATTTCATAAGATGGAAGTTGTAATATTTGCGGCCAATTGCGTGCAAATTGAGTTAAATACATTCTTGCTTTGTGATATGGTATCTTGTTTTTTTCACAATGCCACACCATTTCGTAGAACCGTTGTTTGGTATCAATTCTTTGTCAGTCCAGAAAACATGCGCATGACTTTAATTGGCTCTTAACATATTCTTTGTCGAAGTCCTTCTATTATCTCCGCTTGAATCAGAGTACCAATTTGACTAGTAACGAGTCATTCTTGCTTGAATCAGAGTACTAATTTGTCAAAGCCATTCTTGCTTTGTGATCACGGTGATGATATTAGAACGATTTATATTTGTCTTAAGCATGCACGATATGTACACACACACACACATCACTTAAGTTCGGATAGTTTTTAATCATAATCTCGTATTTTATTAATTTTATTGACTTTCAGTGTATATCTTGCTGTTAAAAACTTGATTTTACAAGAATTATGTATAGAAAATTCAATTTTACGTTCTTTGTTCTTCTTTTTGATGAACGAACGGAGAGAGGTCTGTGGTCACCCAGTTTACAGTAGTTATGGCTCACGCCTAGTAGGAATGCTCTTATGGTCACGCATAGAGGATGAGTTACGATGTTTGTTCTAAGAAAAATAGAAAACTTTATTCTCATCTTATACGAAATCCAAATTTTAACTTTTTATGCGGTGAGTTTATGAAAGAAAGACAGGACAGGCTCCTCTATATTCAGCTATTCTTCCCTGTTTCATTTTTATTTATTTATTTAATTAATTAATTTTTTTTTTAATGAAAAAAGATGGGCTCTACTTTTTCTTTCGGAAGAGAGAAGTAACGGTTGATTCTTTTCTTTGAGGACATCCTATACCAAAATTACGATGAAAGTAAAGCTAATAAAGTTCCATGTATGGATAAATTTACATCTGAGGTGTGGTTGAAAACAAAGAAAGAAGCCAATCTCAGGCAATATTTGACCATAGAGAAGAATTAGATTCAGATGAAACAATTTACGTTTATTCATGAAAAAAAGAAAACAAAGATATGATTTGCGTTTTCATTGAATAACAAGAGAGGCGACATGGCAGAGACAGCAGTATACCCTCTTTATCGACAGGCTGCTTCACTTGCTGACCCAAGAAGCAAAACTGTTAGGAGGCATACATGGTGAAGTTGCTGACATCAAAGATGAACTAGAGAGCATTCAGTCCGTCCTCAAGGATGCAGATGCAAAGGCCGCAGCTGAACAAGACATTGACAAGGGCGTCAAAACATGAGTGAAACAAGTAAGAGAACTAGCTTTCCACATAGACGTTGCAATCGATCAATACTTGCTTCAGGTGGCACTACATGATCCTCATCCAAGTGGCTTCCGTGGTACCCTCCAGAAAACCACTCACTCAAAATAATAATACCTCGCCACAAGATCGCAGCTAAGATTCATGAGATCAAGGCATCAGTTCAGAAAATCAATGAGAGAAGTAAAAGATATGGCTTCCAATCCCCTGCTCAAGGATCGTGTAGTGGTGCTCAGAGTATAAGTTGGAATAATGACCATCAAAAGGATTCCCTTTATCTTGTCGATGCAGATGTTGTAGGAATTGAAT
Source organism: Castanopsis chinensis (assembly GCA_032878915.1). NCBI lineage: Eukaryota > Viridiplantae > Streptophyta > Magnoliopsida > Fagales > Fagaceae > Castanopsis > Castanopsis chinensis. The sequence goes on along the minus strand of JAVQMG010000036.1, from coordinate 1,788,353 downwards.
CTTCTATAGATGAATTGATTAGCTGGTTGGTAGGAGGATCTCCTCATCGTACTGTGGTTTCGGTGGTAGGCATGGGGGGACTAGGTAAAACCACTCTTACCAAGAAAGTCTATGACAACCAAATGGTAAAAGGGAACTTTGACTGCCACGCTTGGATCTCAGTTTCAGAGTCTTACAAAATAGAAGATTTATTAAGGAGCATAGTAAAGTAGTTTTGTGAGGGCAGAAAGGAGCTCCCTTCATCGGGAATTGATGCAATGGATGAACAATTGTTGGTCAATAAATTGAGAGATTACTTACCGCAAAAAAGATGTGGTTGTATTCGATGATGTATGGAAAATTGAATTTTGGGATAGCATAAAAAATTCTTTACCTGATAATCATATAGGTGGTAGAATTATTATCACAACATGTAATAGTGAGGTTGCTAATTATTGTAAAAACTCTTCACATGTTCATGTTTACAAGTTGCAACCACTACCTCGGGACAAGGCATGGGAGCTTTTTTGCAAAAAGGCTTTCCTATTTGATTTTGAAGGACATTGTCCCGCAAATCTAGAGAAATTGTCTCATGACATTGTTGAGAAGTGCGGAGGATTACCACTTGCAATTGTTGCTATAAGTGGCCTTTTGTCAACAAAAGAAAAAAATATATTTGAATGGAAAATCTTGCATGATAGCCTTGGCTTTGAGTTTGGAAGAAATCCACATCTTTCAAGTGTCAACAAAATTCTAGCCCTAAGTTTTGAAGACTTGCCTTACAACCTAAAATCCTGTTTCTTATACCTTGGTATGTATGTAAAGGATTACTCAATTAATTGTATAAGATTGTTTTGACAATGGATAGCTGAAGGCTTTGTGAAAGAAATTGAAGGTAAAACATTAGAAGAGGTTGCACAAGAATACTTGATAGAATTAATCCATAGAAGTTTGGTTCAAGTATCGGAGGTCAAATTGGACAGAAAAGTTAGACGATGTCGACTCCATGATCTTTTGCATAAGATTGTCCTCCAAAAGATGAAGGATTTGAGTTTTTGTCATGTACTATTGAAACAAGAGTCAAGTTTTGAAGGACTAGTTCAACGCATGTCAGTAAACAAAGTTTCATATAATGTTCTCAAAGGATTTAAGGAAAAAAAAAATTCATTCACTTTTATTGTTCAATCTTGATGAATTGCCGAAGTCTTTTATTAGTCCATTTTTTTTCAAATTTCAAGTTTTTGAAAGTAATGGATTTTGAAGAGGCTCCATTGGATCACATTTCTAAAGATGTTGAAAGTTTATTTCACTTGAGGTATTTAACTTTGAGAAATACCAAAGTGAAAAAGCTTCCAAAATCCATAGGAAAGTTGCAAAATTTTGGAGACTCTAGATCTAAAGCAAACCCTAGCGTCTGAATTACCAATAGAGATTAATAGACTTCGTAAGTTGTGACATCTTTTAGCCTACTATCACGACTATGAACTAGATTTCACTTTGGCTTCTCAAAAAGGGGTTGGATGTTTAGAGGAGTTGCAAAAGTTGTATTTTGTGGATTTGAATCATGGAGGAGTTGATATAGTTAAAGATATGGGAAAGTTGAGACAATTGAGGAAGCTTGGAGTGAAAAACCTGTCAAAGGATACCATGAGGGCTCTATGTGCCTCTATTGCAACAATGAACCACCTTCAATCTCTTGATATAGCTTCAATAAGCGAAGATGAGATCATTGATTTACAATCCATTTCAACTCCACCTCAATGTTTTCAACGCCTCTACATAAAGGCACATTTAGAGATGTTCCTAGATTGGATTCCTAAACTTCAACATCTAGTCAAATTAGGGATTTATTGGTCAAAGCTGAATGAGGACCCAATGAAAGCCCTTCAAATTCTACCTAATTTGTTGGAACTTGAAATCTCAAGACAAGTATACAATGGAGAGCAATTGCATATTAAGATAGGAGGGTTTCCAAAACTCAAAATTCTAAATCTCCAATTCTTGAATGCATTGCATTCATTGATGATAGATCAGGGAGCATTGCCTCTTCTTGAAAAATTTGTGATTGGGCATAGTCTGCAACTAAAAGAGGTGTCATGTGAAATCCTACATCTAAGAATCCTCAAAGAACTGAGATTTATTGATATGCACAAGGAATTTGAAGAAAGTTTGGATCCTGAGCTAGGATCACATTACTTAATTATTGAGCATGTACCCATCGTTTATCTCTTACACAAGGTTCGCACTGGATTTTACGACCTTGAGGACCGCATTCTTCGTTCCAAACATTTGATAGGGTCATAAGGAAAAACAATGAATCAAAATGATGATCATAACGAGAATGATAGCACCAATATCAATGCTTAGTTGAGAAAGGTTAGTGCCATCTTTAGCTTTGATTTTAGTGCTTCTTTTTTCTTTTTTCTTTTTAACTTGTGTTTTCTTCTTCCCTGGTGAATAATTTGCCGTGGGAGTTGGGTTGTAAATTTGTATGGTAAAAAGCAACCGCTGTCCATTTTATTTTGCATGTGATGAAATATGTGATTCACCACCTACCGCTTTCTTGGTAGGCTTATTTGGATTTTTCTTATTTTTCATATTAAGCTAATATTGCAGTTTATGTAAAATGTAGAGGCAAAAACTACTTTACTAAATTGTGTGTGCTGAACATAGTAATGTACAATACTTGTATCAGAACAAAACAAAGCAAGTAACATGGAGAAGTGAACATTGTCAAAACATTGCTCTAAGGATTTTACAAAGTTGCACTTTACCCCTATTCAATGTGTGTTAGGCGAAGATGCGTTTAGATGGAGAGATTAAAAATAAAATATTGAAGCATTTAATTTGAGAATTTCTTCTTCTTCTTTTTTTTTTAAGTGTTAACTTCTTTACTAATCAAAGTTTGGTCATTTGTAATAGGTAAACAATCAAGTTCAACTCAGCAATGCTAACTCAAATCAGCAAGTAGACTTTTCCCCATAATGTGACACTTTAATATCTTGAGTCCTCAATATTCCTATTAGATTATTTTTTATGTGAACTTTTGCGCTAGAATTGCTGGGCTTTTTCTGCAGACTTGGATGGAAAGTGAATATAACTGCTGTAGCTGGGCACATTTGGCTTATTTTTTCAAGAGAATCAAGTAGCAAATCTCAAGGTTTTGCTTTTACATGTTGGTAGTTAATCGACATGGATTTGAACTTAAGAGCTAGAATGAAGATCTCCTTCCTCAATGGGCGAGAGAGGAAAATTGTTGTGGGACCAGCCCACATGATAGTCCATTCAATTGGTTTGTATCAAGAATTCTACTTCAAGTAGAATTAGGAGACAGTGAACTCCTAGGAAAGCAAAAGATCTAATCTTATTTGAAATAAGAGTATAATGGTTGAAAGACTCCATATTTGACTTGCATTGGGATTGTGGTGTGCGGCTAGGTTATATATAAATATGGTTTGTGCTGAATAAGTGTGTGGCGCATAGTGAAGAAAAAGAAAGAGTCTGCCGCATATTGAAGAGATAGAGAAAAAGGATTGTAGCATAAAGAGAAAAGGTGAGTGTAGCAACAAGGATTGCCACACAAGAAAATAGAGAGCATCCAAGAGAGAGCCGCTTAGAGAAAAAGAAGACAGCCAAGAAAGAGAGCTGCGCGTGGAGAAGAAAATAAAAAGGAGAAAGCAAAGTTTTTTCGTCTTTGAGAAAGATAATTAGTGTGTGCAAGAGCAAAGAAAACAAGAGAGATTTTTTCTTTAGCAGTGAGACATACACAAAAATAATTATAATTGATTTGATAATAGTAAAATTGTTCAGAGTTTATCCTGCGGTTTTTCCCTTCAAGAAGAAAGGGTTTTCCAAGTAAATATTTGTGTGATTATTATTTTGAATTGCTAATATTGTTGATAACATTATTTGGGATGCAACAAAAGGTATTAATGGCTATGAGACCACAATTTCCGTTCTCAGTATTTGGAGAGATCAAGAGGTCAAACAGTCAACCAAGATGAAGAAAACAAACACAATATTAGTGGCAATGACATCAGTGCTTCAGTTGAGAAAGGTTAGTGAAATACGTTTTTAGCATTTTGGTGAGATTAATGCTTTTTTTTTAAGATTTTTTTTTTTGGGAATATTGCTTTGAGTCGTATTGGACGAGATCTATGAATAATTTTAATCAGTACGTAGAGATTTAAAGTCTCTGTTATGTATCTAAAAATTAGGGCATTTTGGATATACACTATTGTCAGTTTCTTTAAGACTTTCTCCCATCTCCCCATATGTGTGTTAAAATACATAGTATTAAAAAAAAAAAAAGGGTTAATCCCACATTGAAAAATGAGAGTGAGTTAAAAAGGTATAAAATCTATGTTGTATCCAAAATTTAGGTTTTTTTGGATATATACCACGATTAGTTTTTTTATGATCTTCTCTCCTCTACCCCTATGCATGGCAGGCAGTACCAAACATATCTAAAACTTTTTTTTATTGAATTATTTAATTTTAAGATTTTCATTTTTGAAAACTCAATTAGTGTGAAAACACTAATACATGTTTAGACCCCCAATTTTAAATTACGGCTTAATAGCTTTTACTTTAATTTATCTAAGTGCGAAACAAAAATAAAGCACACGCAATAAACCGGCAACACTACTCTAAGCCATAAGCAATTATAATAAGCAATAAATGTGAAGTTTAAAGAGGAGAGAAGAGATATGCAAATACAAGATAACACCAAGACGTGTTATCGAAGAGGAAATTGAAGTACTTGGCGAAAAACAGCTCCGCGGCCCTCTAAGCCGAAATTGATCTACTAGTGAATAAGTTGGAGAATACAAAGATCAAAAAAACCCTTCAAGCCTAATCTATCCAATGTACTTGAGCCCTCCAAGCTCTTGCTACCAATGGACTTTTCAGAGTCTTGTCTTGACTAGTTATCCGGATCCTACAATTCCTCCCTGTTTGCATCCGCCACTCAATGACTTCTTCCAATGTTTCCCAAAGGTACCAAAACTTCTCTTAACACTCTGAATGGGTGATGTAAGTGTTTGGGCTAAGAACCTCTCAAGGATGTGTAGATGAAATGGTGGGAGTAGATGGAAACTTTAGAGAAGTGATGTAGAGCATTGTGGGTAAAACAATCTCTAACTCTCAAGTGTTTGGCTAGGGTTTCTCTCTCAAAAGTTTCTTTAGAAAATACTCATTTTTCTTCTTACAGTTCATGGATAATGAGAGTTTATATAGGGTTGGTAAAGAATGAGAAAAGTCACACACCAAAAAGCAACATGCAGTGGGTTTCGTAGGTCACTCGTGAATTGGCCTGAGTCGCGAGTCACTCGCGAAAACCAACGTATCAATGACTCTTCAAATTCCATAATGTGCTTCTCTTGTGGCTTGTTTCACGAGTCAGCACTTGCGAGTTAGTCATGAGTCAAGTCATGAAAACTACTTCACAGATTCTTCAGCATACTTTCACACACAACCCTTATATTAAATCCCACAAAAATACAGGGAAATGATTGAATGAAATTACAACTAAATTTGACACGGAATTAAAGCCAACAAAATACATAGTTGCAAATCACAACTTTACAGTTTTTTTAATTTTTGTAAAGATACATTTATTTTTGGTCATTAATGTCTTCGATTACTAATTGAAGTTATTTCCATTCGTGTAGGTAAGCAAGCAATTTCTACGTAGTGATGTCAATTGGAATCTGTTAGTAGCACCCTTTTCTCCTTTAATGTGATCCTATTTGTTTGAATCTCTTTAAATTCCTATTGGATCATTCTCATGTGCAGCTTAGCTTTGGAATTGTTGGGCTTTATTTATCAAATTGAGTAGAGAGTGGAACTTCCACTGTAGAAGCTCAATGTTGCTGTCGGTTGGATTTATGTTTTCTGATAATCGGTCCAGAAAATTAGTGGCTTTTGAATTTTATTTTATTTTTTCAATTACTTGTTATTGTATCTTTGCCTTTGGTACTGCTATTTGTTTTAACCCAAATAAGTGGTTTTCTTTGCCACAATTAAGGACTTCTTTGTTCTTTTTTTCCCTACTGTTGTGATCATCTTGTAACTGTTTATATATCTTGTGAAATGATATGAACCTCTTTGAATTATGCTCTTTCTGGTTTTGATATCCCTCATTTATGAGATATTGCTTTAGTAGGTCTAAGTCCAGACTAAACTTTTGGTACTATGGACAAAACTAAGATTTCATTTTTGGGAACCAGATATGAACAAACAAATTTTCAACATGTGAGAATGAGAGATACAAAAGTTTAATATGAAATTAATTCATGTCAAATAAAATCAAATCTATTCAAGATTAACAGAATATTAAACACAAAGACATAATAATTATCTATAATCTATATTAAATATAATGATGTAAGTGTGGTATTTAAGTTTGCAAAACTCTTGTTGCACCGCATCATTGGAGATTGTTAACAAACTCGAAGAGAATCGTGGTTACAATAGGTATGAGCTTGTTCATGGTTTTGTTCTTTATTTTGGATCATTGAAAATGTGGAAGTTATTGATTTTGTGAATATTGATACATGTGTAAATGAATATTCAAATTGATTGACATAGGCTACAACAACCGACCTCCTAAAAAGGCCCTACAAGGTGTTTGTCAAAATGATTGACCAATTAGATTTAGTTACATGCAATATCAATCAGTCCGCTCTCATTGCCTCTTTGAGCCCAACCCAAGGGAGTTATGTTATGACATTATGAATGTTCTATAGTTGTCATTAACTGAGTATATTTTATGCACTGTAGCTATTAAATCTATGGCTTTACAATGCAGTTTTAATTCAACTATATTTTTGGATAGTTAGGTGAATTTAGTTGAGGCTAATGGTGCGCTTTTGCTAAGCATTTTTTTTAGTGGTTGTTTTGGTCTTATTTTAATGAATAGTAGAATGCGTTGAGGAGAATGTAACATAATATGATCTTTTGAGAAAAGCTTCATTGAGGAGAATGTATTTCAATGCTCTCCCCCATTTGCCTATTATTTATTAGAATGGCCTCTTTGAATCTAATAGCTAATAATGGTTAGTGGTTCGGACCCAGATAAGAATGATAACGTACTTCAAAAAAGACTGGACCTGGTTGAAGAAATGCGAGAAAATGTTATGGGTCGGCTAGCTTGCTACCAGGAGAAGCTTAAGCAAGGGTATGACTCCCACATGAAGTCAAAGCCCCTTGATCCTGGTGACCTAGTCTTAAGAAAGGTTGTGGGCACTGCTAAGAACCCAGCATGGGGGAAATTGAGACCTAACTGGGAAGGGCCCTACTATGTAACTTCTGTAGCTGGTATAGGGTCATATTATCTGGTCGACCTAGATGAAAAGGCCGTACAGCGTTCTTGGAATGTAAATAACCTACGAAGGTACTACTATTAATAAAAATATTTTTTGCCATTTGTTCAGTTGTTATTATGTTGTGTTAACTGTTAGTTTTTTAGTCTTCAATATCAAACAAAAACTTAACGTTTTTACTAAGTGTTAATGTCAACCTTAGCTACGCCGGGTCCTCAGACCATCTGCTTTGGGAAAAATTAGCATGCAGTTCATTTTTACTAAGTGTTAATGTCAACATCAGCTACATTGGGTCCTCGGACCATCTGCTATGGGAAAAATTAACATACAGTTCGTTTTTACTAAGTGTTAATGTCAACCTTAGCTACACCGGGTCCTCAGACCATCTGCTTTGGGAAAAATTAACATGCAATTTGTTTTTACTAAGTGTTAATGTCAACCTTAGCTACGCCGGATCCTCAGACCATCTGCTTTGAGACAAATTAACATGTGGTTCGTTTTTACTAAGTGTTAATGTCAACCTTAGCTACGCTGGGTCCTCGGACCATCTGCTTTGGAAAAAATTAACATGCAGTTTGTTTTTACTAAGTGTTAAACAAAATCGTAATTATGCCTGGTCCTCGGACCACCCATTCATGGGAGAAAGTTACATTTCAGACTGTTCCTATAAGTGTTGAGTGGGACTAGACCTATTCTCATGTTTGAGTGTTACATAGGTTCAAGTTTTTACCCAAGTCTTTATCATTCTTATGAGATTAATTGATCTTTATGGCATGAAACTCAGCATAATTCTCGCATACAAATTACTTATTAAAGGAGTAAGTTCATAAAGTGAAGCCTTTCTCACTAGGGGTTCACATGGTTATTCAGCACATAAATGAAATTGGTCGTATTTATTTGTACCTTAAACACCTTCACAGCATGTTAGCAAGAGATACTAATAATGGAAATCACGTCTAAGAAATACTTGCAAAGAAATTGAAAATCAAAACCCTTTTCATTAATTATAGCTTGGTTACATAGGAAACAGTAAAGTCTTCGTATTAAGCAAAAATAAAAGTTTCAAAAAAAGGGGGGCCCTTAACAGCTTAAGTCTTGGTCTCTGGTGGAAGGTCCTCTTGGGGCTTCACTTTAGCCAAATTGACCCTGTCCTCTGCTCCCTCTGATTCAAGCTCTGTGGACTTAGAGGCATCCCCCTCAAGGATCAGAGGAGCATCAACAGGTTCTACCTCTAGCAAGGCCATGGGCTGCTTTCCTTTATTCTTGGCCTCTAGAGGAGGATCATCCTGGCCAGCTTGTTTCCCTTGATTATTGTCAGCCTTCTCCTCTAAGGAAATGTCTTGGCTTGGACCGGTAGAGGCTTGGGGAGGAGCAGTAGCCACGAAGGAAGTAGAAGGGGCTGAAGGAGGTAGATCATCGAGTTCGCGGATATCGGTGGGATATCACACGTTCTCAGCTTTTCTCCATTCGGATGTGGTAGGGGCACCAGCCACATTGAGAGCCTTCGACCACACTTGCCTACAGTACTCCCTACACAAGTCAGCTAGCTCCTCAACCAGACGGTCTCTGTCTCTTCGACCCCCCTGTTGAAAGAAGCAAGTGATGTAGCATTGGCTGCCTCTTTAATAGTGCAAGCCCTGTCTTTCACCTTTGCTAGCTCCTCCTTCAAGCATGCAATGTCTTGTCAAGTGTTGGCGAGATCCTCCTTGTAGCCTCGGAGCTCCTTATGTTGAGCCTCGGCTGTGTTAAGTTTGGCCTCATCGCTCTTCCTCAACTGCTCCTCGACTGTCAGCTTTTTAGCAAGCTTCTCTTTCTCCGCCACAGCTCGGCCAAGAGCCTTTTTCGTCTCAAGCCTAATATTGAGCTCGGCGTTGGCTTTCTTCCGGGCATTCTTTACCCATTTTTCAGCCACGAAAGCCTCTTGAATGGCCTGTACACATGTAGAAAGCAAGTGTAACATGATGAGAATCAAAAAGAAAAAATAGAAAGAAACATATTCACAAGCTTATGAAAACAACATGAATTGGAGGGCACGTACCAAGCCTAAGTCCCTTTTAAAGAAGAGGAAGAGTTGTTGCTGCGGCACTTGTTCAAGGGCTTCCATGTCCTTGGGGAGGAGAAGGAGCTGTTTTAGGGCCTCGGCTAGATAATGAGATTGTCCTTTCTGAAACTCCCTTATGCTGGAGTGGATGGGAATGAGAGTTCTGTCCAACTCCAGTGCAGGAGACCAGCAGGATTGTGCGCGGCGCGCCTCGGTCTGCCCATGGCTCTCCCCGTTTTCCACTAAGGGGGCGCGCGTCTTGCCCTTGGCAATTTTTTGCTGCTGTTGTTGTTGTTGTTGCTGTTCCTTCAGCTTCTTTTGATGAGCCACTTCGGCTTCCTCACTCTCTTTTTTCCTTTTCTTTTTAGGGTCAAGGGCAGGAACCTTGGGGTCTGCGGGAGGAGGAGGAGGAGGAGGAGGAGGAGAGGAGGGCAGCTGAGGAGGGGGTTGGGATCCAGTGGCACCCCTTTTGGCCATTTGCGCACCTCGTACATTCATTAGTGACCTTAAACTGGCCATGTCTTCTTCCTTGGTGTTGTTGTTTACCTTCGAGATTATTAAGCCCCTTATCCCCTAACCCTTGGTGGGTTCATCTTCTGCGTCTGAGATGTTGACAATGTCATCCTTTTCAGGCTTTTCAACTTCCTCGAGCCTGAATTGGTCTATTTCTTCCTCAAGAGATAGACGGGGAGATATGGACTCTTCCTGGGCAGTAGCTGCTATGGGTCGCACCGAAAGGGGGACTGCTCTAACGGGAGGAACGTATAGAATGACGGATGGATCGTCTAGCAAGTTGTGTAAGGTGAGGAAGTTGGGCTTGGCAACGTCTATCCGTCTGTGCCTCTTGCCAGCCGCGATGATAGCGTTGTCGATCTCTTGGTAGGCGTTTGATAGAGGGTCGTACCCCAGTATAAGATGGGCAGCCCTCACCTATAAGTCCTCGTTGACGAACACCTCGGATCTCAGTACCCTATTAAGGTCCGAGATGTTAACTTCCCCTAAACGAGGAGATATGTGCTGCTTGTCTACAAAAGAGACATCCAAATGACCAAGTATGGTTAGGTTCAAACAAACTTTAAGCAACAAAAGCATTAAGTTATAGGGAATTCAAAGGGTGAAGCTAAGGGAAACTGAAGCTTAGACCAAAAATCCTAAATCCTAGGCAACCACACCTAGTTTCCCCTCTTTGACGGGGCAATGAGGACCATCATACCATCTCCCGGAGACGATCAGGTAGTCGTCCTTCATGCCTTTGTTAGATTTGGGGAGGCATGAGATGAGCTTAACGACGCTAGACGGGGACTTAAGATAATAACCTACGTTTTTCAACTGGTGGCATTCATACAAGAAGGCAACATCGCGCCACGTGAGGTTTAGACCCATCCACTCGTTTAGAGCATCGACACAACCTAAGACCCTAAACATATTAGGTGTACATTAGTCAGGACATAACCTATGGTTGTGGAGGTATTCACTAGTGACGTTTTTCATAGAAAGGGACATCCCACCCTCTAAGAAGGCGATAATGGGGATGACAACCAGCCCTTCCTTCCTAGAGTCAGCCATAGCTTTAGAGGGGCAATATTTCAAACCCACTTCTGAAGGGATGTGGTATTTAGCTCGAAATCCTTCCATACCAGATTCAGAATCCACCAGACACTTGAACTTACCCATCTAGTCGAGACAAGAGCGGAGATTTAGAAAGGAAAGGAGTAGAAGTTAGCAGCCAAGGAGAAAGGATCTAGTGAAATGAGAACTTACTAAGAAAAAGGCGTACGACTCTTTGTGTGCTTCTAGAGAGAAAATGAATGTAGACGCTTCCAGGATGCAGTTGCTTTTTGGACTAATGACTGATTTTGCGACTTCCCAAACGTTTGAATGTTTGGGAGGCGGAAATTCATGAGGGTTATCCCGCTCAAATTTTCGGGAAAAAACCCAGGTCGTTATATCTGCATCTCACCGTTGAACGTGGGCGACAAGGAGTTACTTGGAGCAATTAATGAGGGCGTTGTGGACTTCGAGGCATCAGGAGCCGTTGCGGAACGGCTAGGTGGACGTCTGGCGTGCAGCAGTTTGAGAGGCACGTGGAAGCTGTGGGTTTGGTTCAAAAATTCATTTTTCTCCTCGGATGGGAATAAAATAAATTTTTAAGGGGCTGTTGTGGGGTCAGAAATGTAAGTACATGCCTTCGGGCCTTGGGCCTGATTTGAGGACACTAACTTGTCCGAGGACGGTCTGGCGACAATAAGGGCACTGAACTTAACGGCCTACAGGCCTGCTGTGGAAGTAAAGGCTAGTTGGGATGATTCGAGGAGAGGTGCGTCCTCAGCTGACCAAGGACAGGGCCATAAGATGCACCATCGTACTTAGAGGGGAAACTAGAAAGCTCAGCAAGCAAAGGTGCGCTCCAGAGGAATGCAAAAAGGGAGAATAAGTGGGGAGCGCCTTGCAGAAAGCTGCTGCCACCACATTAAAGACTTCATACCTACCCCTCTGACCGCATTAATGAAGAAGTGACATTTGAAATGACGGTGGTCAGCCTTATATCCATTGGGGGAAGATTTCAAGAGGATGGCGGATGGGAAAAGCATCTGCATTGAAGACTCCATAAATGGAAGCACAAGGAAGAAGGATATAAATAGAGAGGGAGAGAACATTGTAGGGGAGACTTGGTAAAAACTTTTCTAAAAGGAACAAGAGAAACGAATACAGAAGGTCCTCAGCTCACATCCGAGGAGAGCTTGTGTTGCACTAAAATCTCTTTGTATGCAATCATGGACCTGGCCCAACGTCATTGCTTTCCATCGTCCTAAGAAATTTAAGTTTCAAGCCCACCCTCTACAAATTTTATTGTTTGAGGCCATTTGGGCCTGTCCCTATCACGCATTTGGGCCCAGGCTTGATTTGTGTCCTTACAAATATATATATATATATATATATATATATATATATATATTTAAACTGACATAAAATAAAATGAGAATTGAGAATGTTAAGATAAGAATAATAAAGTGAGAGAGAGTCTAAAATGATGATAGGGAAAAAATGTAGAGAGAGAGAGAGAGAGAGAGAGAGAGAGAGAGAGAGAGAGAGAGAGAGGCCAAGAGCAATAGATGATACTTGCTAAGCCAAGTTGCTGAGGAGAACTAAGTTGTTGTGATTGCAAAGTTGAAGAAGACAGAGTTACTAATCTCGCAAAGGAGTACTAACGACTACATTATTTCTCCTGGTACTTTATTTTAGGAAAAATAGAATTAGAGATTATTTTTATGGAATAAGTTAAACCAGTTACATGTATAAATAAGCATATACTGCAAACTACACCCTTGAAGTCTGGTTTCGTTAACAATTTACACCCCTTGGTTAGTTTTTACTGTTAATTGACACATTACTATGTGGACATGTTTTATTTTTGCCAAATTAGGCCAAAAACTGTGAAAAATAATAGCAGACTTGGCACAATAAGTGTGAGTTTGGATGTTGCTGAAATGAAATGAATTGCGCATCTGCATTGTGATATGTGGGTCTCGTGCACTGTTCACGGGACCCGTAAATACTTCTTTCAGTAAAAACAATTTTAAAACTGGGTCCACGATACTATTCACACATTTACAAATTATTTTGTTACAGTATTTTTAATTTTTAATTTTCAATAATATGCCGTATCCAAATAGACCCTAAGAACAATGCAGTTTTGCCCAAATTTAAAACACAAAATGTAAAGCCTAAGCTGCACCGTTTTGGCCAAGCTCTCTCCGAAGGCATCTCCCTCCCAAATTGCAGAGCAGAGAACCAGTGAACCCAAACCTCAAAACCATTGACTCGACCAAATCAGGTACACAGCGGCAACACTATGGGTGTTTGACTATGAAAAGATAAGATAAGATGTGGGCAGCATATTGCATTGAGTTGTGTTGTACGGGTTGCACACGGGACACGTGTTTGGGATTAGCAACTGCTCTGCCAGAATTGCATACTGTGGCTTCTTTGCTTTTGTCCATTTTTTGGTATTTTGGTGGTTATGGGTATCTTATATTCTTTATATGATCTGGTAAATTTGGGCAAAATTGCACTGTTTTTATTATGCCAAGTCTGCCATTATTTTTCATATTTTTTGGGTTAATTTGGCAAAAATAAAACACGTTAGCATGGTGATGTGTCAATTAACGGCAGAAACTAATTGGAGACTGTGAATTGCTAACAGAACAAAACTTCAAGATGTAAAATCAAAATTTTGAAATTTTGAGGTGTGAAATCCAAACAACCCCAAACTTTAGGAGTGTAATTTGCAATTTATCCTATAAATTATTAGGGATTTAAAATTTTTCTAATAGACTTTTTGTTGAATAATTTGTTCACTTTGTTATTGTTTGAACTAGTCCTGAGAATGAGAAAAATATTCGGTTTTATTTTATTTTATTTTATGGTTGGAAAATCTTAAAGACTTTAAAGAATGATATTAATTACATTAAGTTCTTTTTTGCCGATCATAGTGTAATATTCATGTTTTTGTTGCCTCTTTTTTTTCACATTACATATGTTCTTGGAGATGTATATAGCGACTGTACTAACCAAAAAAAAAAAAAAAAAAAACGTGTAAGATTTATAACTGGAAAGAAAAGAAAGCTAGAGAGAGCTGGAGAGAGTTCTGGGAAATTTTCTCTGTATATTGTGATTGAATGAAAATATCTGTACAAAGAACCTGAGCTATATGCAGAAACTGAAAACAAACTTTTCAAACTATATGCTAACTGCTAAGTTAGTTATACCACGTGTAATAGACCACTTGTGTTTAACACGTGTGGATAAATATACTGCCTAAACTACTTGCAGTCTAACTAACAGCTAATGTGCCTCTGTCGTTTAACTACTTCTTCTTGTCGTTTAGTCTCTTATCTGCAGAATCTGTGTTTTGCTCATTCTGCTCTGCTTTCCCTTTCTTTTGGTCTTTAGAATCTTGACAACGTGTCATAGGTTATTTGGTTGTCTTTCTCTTTTCTTAATTTGTTTGATCTATAAGTAATATCAACATGTTAATTCATCATTTTATTTTCCTACTTCATAGGCATAGGCATCTAGCTTGGTTAGTATGACTGTTATGCTGATTTTAGTTCCACCTAGATCCATTTCATGAGCATTCAATACAAACGGTCATGGTTGTCAAAATCGCAATCTAAATTGTAGAATCGCACGATTTTACTATCCCATCTTACCAAAACATTTAGGATCGCACTATAATCGTAAAAATAATGGCATTGTATGTAGGATCATATAGAATCGTATAGGATCCTACTGATTCTATCGATACTACCAAAACATCAATTTTTGATTTTTTTTTAAGGGATAAATTTTTGGTTTTGATAAAGCTTTAAAGGTTTTTATTTTTCTATGTTGTGATGGTATGACTTTTTATCTGATATTTTTATATAATTATGTTAACCTAAGCAAATGTTTTCTAGTTTCTAATTCGCTTATAATCAAAATGAATAAATGCTTCATCATTTCTAAATGAATAATTTATATTGGCTTTGCTAACTTTTAAGCTATAATGTTGTTAAATTTGTTTGATCAATATACTAATTTGTGTTCTAATATTACTAAAATGTTTTTCTTATATATAATTTTATTAGTATGCTTATATTTTTATATTGATTGATTGATTTTTTTTAGTGTGAAGTTGTGTCTTGATCTCTTTTGTAGCTTTAATATACATATATACAATATCTATATAAATGATAAAATGAATGATGATGATTAGGACAGTGGTTATAATAATCCTAGAATAGAAATACTTAAATGTTCATTTCACCTTAATATTCATCTTGCTCTTGGATTTCATATTTTAGTTAGCTATTTTCTATTTGATAACTTATTTTGGATTTCAAACATGGAACTTGGAACTTAGAACTCGGAAAATATTTTCATATGTGTTGATAAATATTTTGGTATTTGGTTGCTAATTAAATATATATATATTGAAATTTTTAATACATTGGGTCAAAACTTAAATATATTTGTTTCGTTAGTATATACGTAGCGATGTATGACATGCAAATTGCATCATATGATGCAAATATTTGATTTTTAATGGATAAATTCACAATTTACATGATCATTTAACATTCATAGTTATTATTAATGTGTTTTTTGCTTTAAATCTAAAAATATATAGGATCTTACGATTTACGATCCGATCCTACGATTCATAATCCCATTTATCTCCCACGATCCTATATAGGATCCCGATTTTAACAACCTTGCAAACGGCTATCTCATTATGGGTATCAAACACATGTAATTATCCAAGAATATTTTTTTAATAACCACCTATAAAACAGCATTTATTGGCTGTAACAGTCATTTATCAGCCATTATCTCAGTATAAAACTCTTGAAAATCCTAGCATACTTTAAGTGATTGGAGGAGGTGTCGAACCATAGATGTACATGTTAGAAACATCATAAAGTATCAGCTGAGCAAAGGGTCATTGGTTATGGCCTAAACTAATCTTATAGGGTATAACAGTATCAGGCTCCAAAAAAAAAAAAAAAAAAAAGGGAAAATAGTATCAATTATATTCAGTTTCCCCTTTTTGACCCTGTAATTGTAATCTTTAGCAAGATTCCTACACCTACACGGCACATATGCATTAATGTTCAAGACTTGTTCCTCATATTACTCCCAACATATTTCATAAAATATACCGACACTTGATGAAATAAAACAAATGGAGTAGTTATATATGCTTAATTTTATATCTTACCTTGGTCGGCCACGTTAAATTCAGAGGGTAGGAGGAGGAACCCACAAGACGAGGGCATGGTTTATTAAACATTGCCTCGCTGGCCCACATGTACATGATTAACATACTTAAAAGGTATGTGGTTCAATGTGATTTTTTGAAAGTTAGATTTAATTTGTTAATTTTGAAATGATGGGATTTAATTAATATTTTATTCTTAAAATAAAAATCTTATTTTTTGTTATGACATTATGAACATTCTATAATTCTCATTAACTAAGCATATTTTATGCACTATGGCTATTAAATCTATGACTTTACAATGCATTTTTTTAAAATGGTTGTTTTGGTCTTTATTTTTTTAATGATTAGTAGTAGAATGCTTTGAGGAGAACTTAAAAATTATATGAGCTTTTGAAGAAAAGCTTCATTTTTATTTCCCGGAAAGTTTCTTAGGAGATCAGATGAGGTTTTTTGGGCCTTCCATTTGTTTTTCATGATGTGGTTATGGGTGTTTATACGTTCTTTCTTTCGTGGTTGAACTTAATTTTTTATATATGAATTATTTTTGTGACATTGAACTGCAACGGCTTTATATTTATGATAGGATTACTAAAAATTTTGTATTACAATGTTATCACCCATTTGTTTATTATCCATTATGAATAATGGCATGTTTGAATCTAATAGCAGATAATGGTTTGTAGTTCAGACCATCCATAGATAAATTTGCTTCTCTTTAAAATTATATTGTATGAGAAAACTTGATTTTGAACTATATAAATGGGTACTGAACTGAATAAATGTCAACCTTAAAAACGAGTTCTTAATTCTCTGAAAAATGTGAATGCTAATCTTTTTATTTTCTTAAATTGCTTTATCTTAATGAAGAAAACCTATCTTATGATTTGTAACTTACACGCCTATCTGTGATTCGAACATTACCGCCCTCCCTTACTGCCTACTTATCATTAAAAAGCATGGTTGCTTGTAAAGAAAACTTCAGTAACTTTAGTTCCATGTGAATATTCCAATACAAACGGCCATTTTTTTTTTTTTTTTGAGAAAGAACAGCCATTTCCTAATAGGTATCAAACACAAGTAATTATCGAAGCAGTTTTTAATAACCACTGAGAAAACAACATGTATTTGCTGTAAATTAAGGTCATCCATCAGCGGCCATTATGTCCCCGATATCAACTATTATCAGGTCGAACACTAGATACAAATGTTGGGAACATTAAGAAGTATCAACTAATCTGAGGTCATTGGTTATTTGACCTAAACTAGTTAATATAATGGGAAATTTTAATGAATGTTTTAAAGGTATTGGTTTAGAAATTATCTTTAGAAATATTTTATGGAAAAATAATAAAGCAATTAATTTTATTGATAGCTTTTTTATATTTCTCATGAAAATAATGTTGAAACTTTCCTAATATGGCTTATTAACAATTGTTCAAAGGGAATCCGTTAACATGATCATAACGCTTTATTTGTTTCAGCAATAATGTTTTCTTGAAAATTGGTCATTTTCGAAAACTTATTTTTTATAAAACTGTCTCATTTTCCTATGTTTAGTAGTAGCTTTAAATGAGTAAAAAAATAGTCTCTTAACTTTCTCTATTTAGCTTGCTATGAGATAATCACCGTGCACTTTTGGTGCAGTGGTTACTTTACAAGTATAAGTGTTTGTGAGGTGTGGGGGCAAGGATCAGGGTTCAAGTTTCCAAGAGGGAACTTCACATACATATACACTTAAATTAGGCTAGAGTAGAAATTCTATCTTATATAAAAAAAAATTAAAAAAAAAAAAAAAAAAACCTTGCTGTGAGATAAAGTTGTTTTCCAAAAAAATTTAGTGGAAAACAATCCCTAAAAAAAAAGGATTCGATTCTGTCATGTTAGCATTCCATTAATAATGTTCTTAAAATAATAAAATAATATTGCAAACAAAACAATTAAAATTATTGTTAGTGAAATACTGATATGGAAAAATCTAGACCATTAAATTATTAAATAATAGTTAAGATTTAAGGAAACCTATTGGGTAGAGTACCATAGGAAATCTAGAAGATCTAAATCCAAAAAAAGCCATACTTTTATTGTTGACCAAAGATAGTTTTCCTTTAACTCATTTTTTCTAATGCTGTTAAACACTGGAAAATATGAAAAACTATCTATGCACAATGTTTTCTATCGAAACAAATAGAGCATAGGGAATGGAAATAAATAGAATGTAAGTAACCTTATTTTAGAGTAATATAGAGGGAAAGAAATAAAATCATTTTATGACAATATTACTATTAGACTCCTATTTTAAGTAAATTGTTGAATATATAGGAGTATTTTGAGAGTTTTAATAAAAAAAATCATTAAATCCAGGCTAAAATGTAAAACTAACCCACTAACTTTCTTCAAATTTCATTTCAGTCCTCTAACTTTGTTTTCGTTCATTTCAGTCCTCTAAGTTTCAGATTTATTCAATTATAGCAATTCCGTTAACTTTTGTTAAAAATATTTGAAAAAAAAAAATTGGAAAATATTTTTCAATTTATTAATTGAATTTTTTTAATATAAAAAATTTGAAGAAAAATGTATAAAATTGAAAAATTAACCACAACATATAACAAAAGTTGATGAAAAAGCCTTAATTGACTAAACTTGAAAGTTAGAGGACTGAAATGAACAAAAGCAAAGTTAAAGGACTGGAATGAAATCTAATGAAACTTACAGGGTCAGTTTTGTATTTTACCCTTAAATCTAATTTCATTCATTCTAATTCCTCCTAATTTTTGGGAGCATGAAAATTTGAAGTTTTTTTAAAAAAGAGATGAATGAGTGTTCCTTCTAACCCATTCTATTCTCTACTACTTAAATTCACAGACAATGAAATGAAATTTCAATTTCTTCTATTAAAACTTCAAAACAAGAGAAAAAAAAAAAAAAATCTAAAATTATTTATTTCATTATATTCCCTCCTTCTAAACCGTGGCTAACATAATATACTTTGTGCTGTCTAGTATTTTTAGTTATTGAATTCTTTATCTTTCTTTTCCTTATTTTAGTCTAATTGTGGCCAGATAAATGCTAATTTATCTGGACCTGTGCCTGTAGTAAGATTCCTACAGGGCACATTTGCACTGCTCCAAACTTGTTCCTCAAAGTGCTCCCAAGATAAGATATTTCATAAAATACCCACACTAGAGGAAAAGAACAAATGGAGTAGTTCTATGGACATTTCTTTTTATCTTATCCTGGCCGGCCACATTAAATTTAGAGATTAGAGCTATAGAGGAGGAGACCCACACAACCGCTGCTTTATGAATCTCTCTATAGTTTATTCAACACTTAAAATTCAATTACAGCACATCACAAACACACACTGACACACACACTGTCGAAGCTTCCATAAAATAATGTTTGAAACAAAATTACTTAAAAAGTTAAACAATACAGAAGAAATTTGTTGGGTTACCTGCGGCTCGAACGACAAAGCGGTGAGGGGTAGTAGTAGTAGTAGCAGCCAAAACTGGAGTAACACACACCTCTCCCTGTGACTCTGAGTTTAGTACTCGTAATAAATAAGAGAAATAAAAACAGAGCGCTTTGTGATTTATGCTTTTAATTAGATTTGGGGATTATTTGTCTAATTTTATTTATGGGGACCATTCATCTTACTCGAACACAAGGTTGGCAAAGGTGTGAATGGCTACGAGAGCCGCAATCTCTGTCCTAAGTATTTGGAGAGGTCAAGAGGTCAAACAATCAACTAAGATGATGACAACAAAAACAATATTAGTGGCGATGACATCAGCGCTTCAGTTGAGAAAGGTTAGTAAAATAAGTTTTTAGCGTTTTGGTGAGATTTATGCTACTGCTGCTTTTATTTATTTTTTAAATAAAAATATTGGGAACAATGCTTTGAGTTGTATTGTATCTCAATCTAAATTTGATGGTTCTCTTGTCATTTTAGAAATTGTTACTATATTTCATCTTTTATTGCCTTTAGAATCCGAATTTTCATATTATTTTCAAATTGCACGAGATCTATGAAAAATTTTAAATAGCATGTAGAGGTTTTATTGAAGAGACAGTACCAAACATACATAAAACTTGTTTTTATTGAATCATTTAATTTTCAGATTTTCATTTTTTAAATTTTTGTAAAGATACATTTCATTTGGTCACATTAACGTCTTCCATTACTAATTAAAGTTATTTCCATTCGTTTAGGTAAGCAAGCAATTTCTACGTAGTGATGCCAATTGGAATTTGTTTGAATCTCTCTACATTGGATCATTCTGATGTGCACCTTAGTTTTGGAATTGTTAGACTTTATCTACTGACTTGAGCAGAGAGTGGAGACAGAGATGTTGCTATCAGTTGGATTTATGTTCTGACAATCAACCCAGAAGATTTGTGGCTTTTGAATTTTATTTAATTTTTTCAAATGCTTGTTATAGTGTCTTTGGTACTGCTAGTTGTTTTGCCCCAAATAAGTGGTTGTCTTTGACATAATTGAGGACTTCTTTGTTAATTTTTTCCCTACTGTTGTGATCAATCTGTAACTGTTTATATATCCTACGAAAGGATATGAACCTCTTTGAATTATGTTCTTTCTGGTTTTGATATCCCTCAATTGTAAGATATTGCTTCTATCTCTTTGATCCAGTTTAGGATGGTCCAATTTTAGTAGGTCCAAGTCCAGACTAAACTTTCAGTACTATGGACAGAACTAAAATTTCATTTTTGAGTACCAGACAAAGAACAAAAAAAGTTTTCAAAATGTGAGAATAAGAGATACAAAAGTTTAATATGGAATTATCCATTGGAATGACCTCTTTGAATCTAATAGCAGATAATGGTTAGTAGTCTGGACCATTCATGGATAGATTTGCTTCTCCTTAAAATTAGATTGTACAAGAGAACTTGATTTTGAACTATATAAATGGGTACCGAATTATATAAATATTATGTAGCATAATTTTGTAAAATACTACACTTAGTATAGTAAATTTACATACATTTTGATCAATTTGTCAACCTTAAAAATATTTTCTTAATTCTCTGGAAAGAGTGAACACTAATCTTTTGATTTTTTTGATTGCTCTATCATATTGAAGAATATACCAAATATGCTTGTTGATTGGGACATCAATTAGGCAAAGAAGGAATTCTTTTAACAATGTGACCTTTTTAGTGCCCAGTATGAGACAAATCTTGGGTTTTTTTTTTTTTTTTTTTATAAATTTATGGTTTGAAAATCTGATAAGACTTAAAGCATGCTATACTAGAGAATGATATCATTTCCATGAGCATCCAATACAAATGACCATCTCATTATAGGTATCAAACATATGTAATTATCCAAGTAGTTTATAGTAACAGCCTTTAAAGCAGAATGTATTGGCTGTAATGCTCATCAGCAGCCATTTTGTCACGAATATCAACAAGAGTATACAAATGTAATATCAGTATATAAAACCCTTGAAAATCCTAATTTACCCTAAGGGAGGAGGAGATCAAACCCTAGACATACATGTTGCGAACATTAAGAAGAATCAACTGATTTAAGGATCATAGGTTATTGGCCTAAACTAATCGAGTAGTGTAAGGGCTTAACTATGTTGATAAGTGAGGGGCCGCCAAAAAATTGTTTAAAAATTGTCTAAGGTAAATTTGAAGCCCTAAACCATTTGTTGTGAGTTATCCACATTTGTCCTCCTTTCAAACTTAATTTTCACATTTTAATATCTTCACCCGTTTCCTATAAGTGTTTTGTCTTTCCAATTGAACGTTTGAAACTGCCCCCACATGTTAGACCATGAACTTGATATTGATATTTCACTTTTTTAATTCCACTAGTTATATTTAATTTCAATTCATATTATGTCTTTTTGCAGATGTATTTTTTTTTCTTTGGTGGAGAAAACGTAGATGTATTTAAGTGTTATTATATTCATATATTTTATTTCTTTAATGTTATGGACTTACGGTTGTTAAAAGGAATAAAAGAAACTTAGGTAGGAAATTGACCTTAAGATACTCAATTGGTCACTTAGTTTTGCTCAATGCTAATAAAAATTACTTGTGAGAAGGTATATCTGTTCAAGACATGTATGTAGTACTTTTTTTTTTTTTTCCTGAATTGTCACTCAATAAGATATAATTTAAACTCAGTCCCCAAACAAAAATTTATACTTCCGCCCTTATAGTAGTAATGCCCGAAGACAAAGTTCAAGACCGGATGTTATCTCTTTGATTTGGAATTTTATTAGAAACATAACGACATACAATCTGGACAATTTCCACAGCGCAAGATTGACTCTGGCCACCGTGATTCAAACTTGTGGTAAGATTCCTACACGGCACCGTGATTCAATATATTTCATAAAATACCCACACAAGAGAAAAAGAACAAATGGAGTAGTTATACGGACTTTTTTTTTTATCTTACCCTGTTGGCCATTTTAAATTTAGAGAGTAGAGCTGTAGAGAAAGAGAAGCACACAGTGGCTGCTTAGGATTTTTAACTTTTTTTTTAGAGTAGTCTTTAAGAAACTTAAATTATTCAAAATCTAATAAAAAGAGAATTTGAATATAGCGATATCACAAAAAAAGAAGTCAAAAAGTCAAAAATATAAAATTATATCAATGTCAATCAACTAACAAAAAGATTCTTCTAAAAAAAACTAACAAAAAGAAAAAGAAAAAAAAAAAAGGGACTTACAAGAGATAAAGTGAGAACTAAAAATGCTAAGATGAGAATAATTATGTTAAAGTGTTTGAAATAATGCTAGAGAAGAGAAAATGGAGAGAGAGGCAGAGAGCAATAGATGATACTTGCTAAGCCGAGTTACCCAGGAAAGCAAAGTTGTTCTAATTGCAAAGCCAAAGAAAGCAGAGCTAATGATGCTGCTAAGGAGAACTCATAGCTACAGTATTTCTCTTTATATATATATATATATATATATATAGGAAAAAAGAAATTAGATATCATTTTTATGTAATATGTTGAATCAGTTACAAATTTGAATGATTAGAGATTTTATTTTTTTTAATAATCTTTTTGTTGAATAATGAATTCACTTGTTGGTGCTTCGCCTAGTCTCGATTTTGTTTGTTTTGATACTTTCTAATTTTTATTGTTGATATTTGATCTTCTTCTTTTTTTTATA
This sequence comes from Castanopsis chinensis, assembly GCA_032878915.1. NCBI lineage: Eukaryota > Viridiplantae > Streptophyta > Magnoliopsida > Fagales > Fagaceae > Castanopsis > Castanopsis chinensis. Next base: position 1,765,085 of record JAVQMG010000036.1, on the reverse strand, counting down.
TATATATATAAGGGGTTAAGGATTATGTTTGGATGGTTAGTATTATTTTTGAAGTAATGTTACATCGATAAAATTTTCAAAACAAATCTTATATGACAAGAAATTATTGATGGATAAAAATGTAATGCCTATTTGACTCAAAGTAGATTTTGTAACAATTTAATATTTATAATTTGTTATGAAATTATTGTAAAAATATTATGAACGTAACATTAATCTTGTATTTGTTAATTTTAAAATTACGCAGTTTAATTAGTTTTTTTAATTTATTAATTTTGAAAGAACAAGATTTAAAATCTAGTTTTCTAATTTTATTTTTTATTTTATATATATATATATATATTAAATACATCACATTGATTTTTATTAAATGTGAATTTTGTCAAATACACTATTGAATTATATTTTCTTTCTACATCCTTTATATTTGCAAAATCTCCACAAGATCAAATATCAATAATAATAAAATCAATTAAATACTTTAGCTCAGAGAATAATACTTTTTTTCCCTCTAGCTGTCTGGATGGAGTATGTTCCTCCAAATTTAGATTCCTTTATTTTGTCTGATTTACCAACTCCTAAATAATAAAAGGTATTGTCTTTCTTCTGAAAAAAAATTGTATTTTTACAGTCTAAAATTAATCATAGAGCTCTTCGCATAAAATACCCCCGCTTGGGAAGAAAACAAATGTAGTAGTTATATAGATAATTTTTTATCTTGCCCTGGCTGGAAAGCGGCAAGACGCCATGACGTTAGATTCTTATACTATACAAGTATTCTTCATCTTTAAGTTTTTTAAGGTACGTACGTTGCATTAAATAATTCAACTAGTGGCAAACAAAAACACGCAGCTTCCAAACTTGAGTCTACATTCATCCTTTCTCATTGACCGGGTGATTCCATTGAAAAAATGAGTGTTTGCTTCCTGAATTAACAAAAAGAGCACCCCAAAAAAATTTCAACAGAGCAGAAACAAGCCCCCAAGCCCAATGCAGATAACGTTTCATCCAACAGAAGAATCAAACGGTTCCATGGAGTAAGAAGAGACACAATATGGCGGAAACTATAGTATTCTCTCTCATTGACAAGGTGATGCCATTGCTAACCCAAGAAGCAACACTGTTACATGGCATCCATGGAGAAGTAGCTGACATCAAAGATGAACTGGAGAGCATTCAATCCTTTCTTGAGGATGCAGATGCAAGGGCAACAGCAGAAGAAGACACGAGTGAGGGTGTCAAAACATGGGTGAAACAAGTAAGAGAAGTAGCTTTACGCATAGACATTGCCATTGACCAATACTTGCTTCATGTCGCACTACATGATCCTCATAGGCATGGCTTCAGTGGTTTCCTCCAAAAAACCATTCACTTACTCAAATCATTGAAAGTCCGTCATAAGATAGCCAATGAGATTCAAGAGATCAAAGCATCGATGCAGAAAATTAACGAAAGAAAACGCAAAAGATATCAATTCCAATCCACTCATCAAGGATCAAGTAATGGTGTTCGGAATGTTAGCTGGAATGACCCTCGAAAGGACTCCCTTTATCTTGAGGATACTGATGTCGTGGGAATTGAATCTCCTAGAGATGAATTGATTGACTGGTTGGTAGAAGGATCGTCTCATCGTATTGTGATTTTGGTGGTGGGTATGGGGGGACTAGGCAAAACCACTCTTGCCAAGAAAATTTACGACCATCAAATGGTGAGGGGACACTTCCACTATTATGCTTGGATTACAGTGTCTCAATCTTACAACATAGAAGATCTATTAAGGAGCATCATAAAGCAATTTTGCGATGCGAATAAGGAGCCTCTACCAAGAATAGACGCAATGGACGAACAATCATTGGTAAATAAATTGAGAGATTATTTACAGCAAAAGAGGTATGTGGTCATATTCGATGATGTATGGAAAATTGACTTTTGGGAGAATATAAAACATGCTTTACCTAATAATAATAAGGGTGGTAGAATTATCATCACAACACGTAATAGAGAGGTGGCTAGTTTTTGTAAAAAATCTTCACATGTTTATGTTTTTGAATTGCAACCACTACCTCCAGATGAGGCATGGAGGCTTTTTTGCAAAAGAGCATTCCAATTTGAATTTGGAGGACATTGTCCCCCAATGTTGGAGAAATTGTCTCACAACATTGTTGAGAAGTGCAAAGGATTACCACTTGCAATTGTTGCTATAGGTGGTCTTTTGTCAATCAAAGAAAAAACTGTTTTTGAATGGAAAAAATTGCATGATTGTGTTGGATTTGAACTAGGAAGAAATCCCCATCTCGCAAGTGTTAACAAAATCTTGTCCTTAAGTTATGAAGACTTGCCTTACTACCTGAAATCTTGCTTCTTATACCTTGGTATGTATCCAGAGGACTTCTCCATTAGTTGTATAAGATTGATTAGACAATGGATAGCTGAAGGATTTGTGAAGGAATTGGAAGGTAAAACATTTGAGGAAGTCGCACAAGAATACTTGACTGAATTAATCCACAGAAGCTTGGTTCAAGTATCAGAGGTTAACATGTTTGGAAAAGTTAGAAAATGTCGACTCCATGATCTTTTGCGTGAGATCAACCTTCAAAAGATGAAGGATTTGAGTTTTTGTCATGTTCTCTCAAAACGGGAGTCTTGCTTTGAAGGATTAACTCGACGCATGTCAGTTGCAGGAGTTCCATATGATGTACTAAAGGGATTTGAGGATACTCATATTCATTCTCTTTTATTTTTCAGTATTGATGAATTGCCAAATTCCTTTATGAATACATTTGTCGCTAATTTCAAGCTTTTGAAAGTAATGGATTTCGAAAATGCTCCATTGGATTGCATTCCTGAAGATGTGGGAAGTTTATTTCACCTAAGGTATTTAAGTTTGAGAAATACGAAAGTAAAAATTCTTCCAAAATCCATAGGAAAATTGCAAAATTTGGAGACACTAGATCTAAAGCAGTCCCTAGTGTCTGATATACCAGTAGAGGTTAACAAGCTTCATAAGTTGCGACATCTTATAGCCTACAATCGTGACAATCGAATAAATTTCAGTTTGGCTTGGGAAAAAGGGGTAAAGATAAAAAAAGGGGTTCAGTGTTTAACAAACTTGCAAAAGTTGTTTCATGTGGAGTTGAATTACGGAGGGGTTGATCTAATTAAGGAGTTGGGAGAGTTGAGACAACTGAGGAAGCTAGGTGTGAAAAACCTGTCAAAGGAAACCATGAGGGCCTTGTGTGTCTCTATTGAAAAGATGAATCACCTTCAATCTTTAGATATAGCCACAATAACTGAAGATGAGATAGTTGATTTACAATCTGTTTCATCTCCTCCTCAATGTCTTCAACATCTCTACATAAAAGGGGGTTTAGAGAAGTTACCAGACTGGATTCCAAAACTCCAACATCTTGTCAGATTGAAGCTTTCTTGGTCAAGGTTGAATGAAAGCCCACTGAAAGTCCTTCAAAATCTATGTAACTTATTTGACCTTTCCATCTCACGTGAAGCATACAATGGAGAGCAATTGCATTTTGAGATAGAAGGGTTTCCAAAGCTTAAGGTGTTACGCCTTGAAGAATTGAATGCATTGCACTCGTTGTTGATTGATGAAGGAGCATTGCCTCTTCTTGAAAATTTTGTGATTGGGCCTAGTCCACAACTAAAAGAGGTACCTTCTGGAATCCAACATCTGAGAAGCCTCAAAGAATTGAAGTTTTTGGGCATGCCTAAAGAATTCGAACAATGTTTGGATCCTAAGCAAGGGCAGCATTACTGGATTGTTGAGCATGTACCAATCATTTATCTCTATCGCAAGGTTCGCACAGGGTATTATAGCTATGACATCCACATTCTCCGTTCCAAGCATTTGGTGGGGTCAAGAGGCAAAACAATTAACCTGAGTGATGATCAGAACAAGAATGATGGCAACAATATCAATGCTTAATTAGTTGAAAAAGGTTAGCGCAATTCTGCTTTAAAAATGGCTTTAGAGTTCAGATTTGGTGGTTTTCTTTTTCTTTTTCTTTTCCTGGTGAAGAATGTTGTGGCAATCGTGTTGTAGATTTGTATAGTACAACGCAACTGTTTTCCTTTTAATTTTTAATTTGCTGAATAGCTGATTTTTCAAGTTAGGCTTAGATTGCACTTCTGTGAAAATTTTACAGGTTGAAGCTACTTTGCTAGAATTGGGTGTGTGCTGGAGTAGACATAGTATTGAACAATACTTGTATCCAAAAAAAAAAAAATGACGGAGAGTAGTGAACATTGTCAAAACATTGCTATGAGAATTTTACAAAGTCACTTTTTTTTTTTTTTTTTTTTTTTTTAACCCCAACTCAATCTACTTGGATAGGGTATTAAAAAAAAGTTTAGTTGAGAATTAAATTTGGAACTTCAATTTGAGATTTTTAGGGGTAATTCTTTTTATTTTTTAGTATAGATTTCTTCATTACTAATTAAAGTTTTGTCCATTTGTTGTAGGCAAACTATCAAGTTCTACTCAATGATGCTAATTCAAATTTGTAAGTCATTTCCCCACAATATGACCCTTTAATAATTTGAATCTCTAAATATTCCAATTATATAATTTTTTATGTGCACCTTATCTCTGGCATTGTTGGGCTTTGTCTGCAGACTTGGACAGGAAGTGAATATAATTGTTGCTGTTGGGCCGCGTTGGGATTTTTCTTTTCCAAACAATAAAGTAGGAAATTGTGTGGTTTTACTTTGTCTCCTCTAGTGTGCTGCTCAATGTTCCAGCCCAAAGAAAGTGTTTCGTTGGTGTTACTATTTTCCTCAGTAAAATTACAATCATCCTGTAACTTTTTATTTTGTACTATCAAGGATGCGAACCTGTTTGAATTGTGCTTTCTTGGGTTTTGATCTCTATCTCTTTAATGAGCTATTGATATGAAACAAAACGTTCTACGAATTTGTGAAGATGGTATAGAATAATCAATAAAGTTCATATCTACCACACTTAAATATAAGATTGCTTTTATTTTTGCACTTTCTTATGGTGTTTTTCTTAGCTTTTACTTTTTTGTATGGTGTGGCAAAAGAAATCATTTGATTGATATTTGGTTTTTACGGTTACCAAGCATCTTAATAAGGGCATCAATGGTGCAAATATTTGTTTTTCACCCAACAATGTATCTAATTTCTTTACTCTTTCTTTTGGCTTTTTAGAAGTTTTAACATCTAAATTTTGGATTCATATTTTGCAATATATGAAACTATTTTGACAAATTTCAATTGCTATAATGATGGATTATTCTTTTGAGATAACCTATCTTTCTCTCATATTTTTTCTATTATGTGTTTTTTTGCTGATTCTTCAAAATTTTAAGCCTTTAAGAAGTTTAACAACTTAATTTTTTGATTCAATTTTTGTAGTATTATATTTTTGTTTCTATTATGTAGTCATATTTTTTTTTTTTCAATAATTTCTAAGCACTGATTCTTTACTCTTTCTTTTGGCTTTTTAGAAGTTTTAACATCTAAATTTTGGGTTCATTTTTTGCAATATATGAAATTGTCTTGACAAATTTCAATTGCTATAGTCATGCATTGTTCTTTTGAGGTAACTTATTTTTCTCTTATATTTTTTCTATTATTAGGAGCATTCCAAGTGCTTCTTAGATCGGTTGTCTTCTCTCTCGATTAAAACTCTATGGCTTTTCAACTGGTACATCCTTCTTCTTCTTTTTACATTCATATATTCGGAAATCTATTCTTTCCAATGAATTTATTTGTCTTCATTCTCTAACGAAGTCAATTTATTCATTTGATATGCCTTTTTGATGTTCTTTTACATGTTAAAATATTGTAACTATTGCCTATAACACTAAATTAGCTTTTCCAATTCTCACCAAAAAAAAAAATCCAAAACCTATTGCTCTAAGGACTCTTTCTGAGTGTCAATGCTATTTCTTAGTGTAAATAATAACTGTTTTCTATATAAAAACATCTATAGTTTTTATTTTCTTATTTTTGGGTATTTTGGTTGCATTTTATATGGCAAGAAAGGATGCCATTGATAATAGACATGGCATGCCTAACATTATTGGTGTTAGTATTTTTTTCCCCTCTTAAATTCTAACTTATTTTTTCAAGTGATCATAGCTTTAAGCAAATTTAAAATTTAAAATTTTTGTTCAACTAATTCGTGCATCGCACAGGGTAGCGACTAGTTATTATTATTATTATTATTATTATTATTATTATTATTATTATTATTATTATTATTATTATTATTATTATTATTGATCTTGCTCTCTCATATAAATCACCAAAATGACAAAAATGAAGCTTAGTTGGGACCAAAATTAAAGGCTGAATATTGTATTTTTTTTTTTTAAAGCTCAATTTAGCTTTATTATAAATTTTCTTTTAGAATTGCTTTTTTAATAAAATGAATAATGTTAACTAAGTGGACTGTAGTTTGATTTTTGTGTGTAAGTGGAAAAAAAATCTTATGATAAAATTAAAAATAACTGGATGGGAAATCTTATACATTTTTAACTTTTTACTTTGTGGTTATTTTGTTGTTGCATACGCCACCCATTAATTTAGAAGTAGGAGAGATATCTTCCTAGACTAAACTCAAAATAAAAGACATTCTAACGCATTCTGCGGACCAAAAACAAGCCCACAATCCCAAATTGACTGCCAGCAATGCCCGGCTCCATACCAGAGCACGTGCTATTGATTTTGAAATTGGAAACTTAGCAGGACAAGTTGAAAAAATTGTAGGTAGTCCCGGAGTATAGTGAAATGGTACTTTCTTTTCTCACATTCATGATCGACCCTACTATGAATTTAATGAGCGAACCCCACTATGAATGTGAGAGGAGGGAACACTATTCTCTGTGCTCCGAGAATACCTAAAAATTACTCGGACAAAGTTGATGTTTGTAGATCTCAAGGCGCTAAAATTGACTCTGAGATGTGAAATTTAAATTTCCAAGATCTACAGAATACAGAATAAGAGTCTCTCTTTTTTGAATGTAAGATTAAATACTTAATTAGTTCCTAATATTTCTAAGCTGGTTGATTTTATAAATTTATTTTAAAATTTTATTATTTTATAAAAAATCAAATAACTAATCAATAAGTTGTTTTAGTGGACTCGTTTGAAAGAAAGCATCAAGTTACAAGGCGTGGGGTTACGATGGTTAGCAAAGTCAAACAATCTAACATGCTATGAGTTCTTTACAGCTGTGGCGTAGTGAAAACATTATTGATTTTTTCTGACAAAACATGATTATTTTTTTTTTTTAATAGCCAACAACTAAACTTTCTTTTCATTAATTAGAAACATCATTCAAATGAGCTACATCATACAGCATCTGCTGTTCAATAGCAGGTGGGCTGTCTTCCACCCAAACCACATAATCAGATACAAATTTGGCATTTTTTGCCATAAGGTGTGCTGCAGAATTCATATTTCTGCATACGTGCTTGACCTCCCACGCATCAAAACCACACATGGCTAGCTTAGCTCCCTCAATGACCTTTAGGATAGAGCTTGGCGCGGTACTTATTTCAGACAGTGAGTTAACGACCACTTGGGCATCACTTTCCAGTATTACCTTCTTTAGACTTAACTCCTTAGCAAAAATGAAGAGCCAATAGCTCATTTGATCATAGGGAAGGAAGAGCCAATTTCAGATGAAATAATGTACGTTCCGTTGGTGTAAGAAGAAAGTCACATGGCGGAGACGGCAGTATCCTCTCTTATCGTCAGGTTAGTTCCATTGCTGACCCAAGAAGCAAAACTGTTACGAGGCATCCATGGAGAAGTTGCTGACATCAAAAATGAACTGGAGAGCATTCAGTCCTTCCTTAAGGATGCAGATGCAAGGGTAGCAGCAGAAGAAGACACCAGCAAGGGAGTCAAAACTTGGGTGAAACAAGTAAGAGAAGTTGCTTTCCGTATAGATGTTGCCATAGACTGATACTTGCTTGATGTGGCACAACATGATCCTCATCGGCGTGGCTTCACTGGTTTTGTCCATAAAACAGCTCACTTACTTAAAACATTGAAACCCCGCCATAAGATGGCATCTGAAATTCAGGAGATCAAAACAACATTTCAAAAATCAAGGAAAGAAGCGATAGATATCACTTCAAATTCGTTGATCAAGGACCCGGCAGCAGTGCTCCAAAAGCTAGGTGGCCAGACCCTCGAAAGGATTACCTTTATGTTGATGATATTGACATTGTGGGAATTAAATTTCCTAGAGATACATTGATTAGTTGATTGGTAAATGGACCACCTCATCGCACTGTGCTCTCAGTGGTGGGAATGGGCGTACTAGGCAAGACTACTCTTGTCAAGAAAGTCTACGATCACCAAATTGTGAGAGGACACTTTAATTGCCATGCTTGGATCTCAGTTTCTCCATCATACAACATAAAAGATCTTCTAAGGAGCATGATAAAGCAATTTTGTGAGGTGAGAATGGAGCTTCCTCCTGTGGGAATGGACACAATGGATGAGGAGTTATTGATCAAAAACTTAAGAGATTACTTGCAACAAAAGAGGTATGTGGTTGTATTTGAAGATATAAAGCATGCTTTACTTGATAATAGCAAAGGATGTAGAATAATGATCACAACACATAACTGGCAAGTTGTTAATTTTTGCAAAAAATCTTCACATGTCTATGCTCATCAGTTGCAACCCCTGCCTCCAGAGATGGCATGGGAGCTCTTTTGCAAAAGAGCATTCCGATTTGACTTTGGAGGACATTGCCCCCCAGAGTTGGAGAAATTGTCTCATGAAATTGTCAAGAAATGCCAAGGATTACCACTTGCAATTATTGCTATAGGTGGTCTTTTATCAACCAAGAACAAGACCTTGTTTGAATGGAGAAACTTGCACGACAATCTTGGCTTTGAGTTAGGAAGAAATCCCCATCTTGCTAGTATCAACAAAGTTCTATCCTTAAGTTTTGAAGACTTGCCTTACCACCTCAAATCTTGTCTCTTATACTTTGGCATGCATCCAGCGAGTTTAGGCATTCAATGTAGAAAATTGATTCGACAATGGATTTCTGAAGGTTTTGTCAACAAAATAAATGATAAATCATTCGAACATATTGGCCAAGAATACTTGACTGAGCTTATTAACATAAGCTTGGTTCAAGTATTAAGTATTAACTTTGGTGGAGTAGTTATAGAGTGTCGAATCCATGATCTATTGCATGAGATCATCCTACAAAAGATGGAAGATCTAAGTTTTTGCCATGTTTTATCTAAAGAAGAGTCTAGTTTTGAAGGACTAACTCGACGCGTATCAGTTAATAGAGCTTCGCTTGGTGTGTTGGAGCAATTTAAGAAATCTTATATCCATTCTCTTTTATTCTTCAATATTAATGAATTTCCAATATCCTTCATGAGTATATTTCTTCAAAATTTCAAGCTTGTGAAAGTATTGGATTTTGAAAATACTCCACTAGATCATCTTCCTGAAGAGGTGGGGAATTTATTTCACTTAAGGTATTTAAACTTGAATCATACAAAAGTGAAGACACTCCCAAACTCCATCGGAAAGTTGCAGAATCTAGAGACTTTGCTAATGTTGCAAACCGCAATACAGGAGATACCAGTTACAATCAACATGCTTCATAAGCTACGTTGTCTTGTAGTCCTCTATTTTGATGTCAAGATGGATGTGAGTCTTAATATTTTAAGAGGAGTTAAATTACATTGGAGTATTGGATGCTTAAAGGCACTAACAGAGCTACAATACATGGACGCAAATTATGGAGGGGTCAAATTGATTGAAGAGTTGGGGAAGTTGAGTCAATTGACGGATCTTACCTTGGTAAACCTAACTAGGGAAACTGGGAGGGCTTTGTGTGTTTCTATTGAGAACATGAACTGCTTAAAAGAGCTATTTGTAAGTTTGATCAACGAAGATGAGGTCATTGATTTACAGCCCATTTCACCTCCTCCTAAATATCTTCAATTCCTCCGCATAAGAGGACTTCTAGCCAAGTTGCCTAACTGGATTTTAAAACTTCAACACTTAGTCTCATTAGATATTTTTTGGACAAGGTTGAGTGATGATCCACTCAAAGCATTTCAAAATCTACCTAATTTAGCGGAGCTCTTACTGGGAATAAAAGCATACAATGGAGAGCAATTGCACATTGGGAAAGGAGGATTTCCAAAACTCAAGGAGCTACAGCTCCTAGATTTGCCTGAATTGAATTCATTGAATATAGAAAAAGAAGCGTTCCCCCATCTTGAAAAATTGTATATTCGGGGTTGTCCACAACTGAAGGAGGTACCTTCTGGTCTCCAACACCTCAGAAACCTTAAAGAACTGTATATTACAGATATGCCCACAAAATTTGAAAAAAGTTTGGATCCAGAGCAAGGGTCACATTATTGGATCATTCAGCATGTACCATCCATCTTACTCTATCACAAGGTTCGCAAAGGTTTTTATGGCTATGAGAGACGCAATCTCCATTCTAAGTATTTGGCGAGGCCAAGAGGTCAAACAATCAACCATGATAATGACAACAAAAACGATATTAGTGGTGATGACATCAGTGCTTCAGTTGAGAAAGGTTAGTAAAATAAGTTTTTAACGTTTTGGTGAGATTTATGCTACTATTGCTTTTATTTATTTTTTAAATAAAAATATTGGGAACGATGCTTTGAGTCCTACTGTATCTCAATCTAAATGTGATGGTTCTCTTGTCATTTTAGAAATTGTTACTATATTTCATCTTTTATTGCTTTTAGAATCTGAATTTTCATATTATTTTCGAATTGCACGAGATCTATGAAAAATTTTAATTAGCATGTAGAGGTTTTATTGAAGAGCGATACCAATACCAAACATACATAAAACTGTTTTTACTGAATCATTTAATTTTAAGCTTTTTGGTTTTTAAATATTTGTAAAGATACATTTCTTTTGGTCACATTAACGTCTTCCATTACTAATTAAAGTTATTTCCATTCGTGTAGGTAAGCAAGCAATTTCTACTTAGTGATGCCAATTGGAATTTGTTTGAATCTCTCTACATTGGATCATTCTCATGTGCACCTTAGTTTTGGAATTGTTGGACTTTATCTATCGACTTGAGTAGAAATTGGAGACCTAAATGTTGCTATCCGTTGGATTTATGTTCTGACAATCAACCCAGAAGATTTGTGGCTTTGGAATTTTATTTAATTTTTTCAAATGCTTGTTATTGTGTCTTTGGTTTTTCAAATGCTTGTTATTGTGTCTTTGGTACTGCTAGTTGTTTTACCCCAAATAAGTGGTTGTCTTTGGCATAATTAAGGACTTCTTTGTTAATTTTTTCCCCTACTGTTGTGATCATTTTGCAACTGTTTATATATCCTATTAAAGGATATGAACCACTTTGAATTATGTTCTTTTTGGTTTTGATATCCCTCAATTGTAAGATATTGCTTCTATCTCTTTCATCAAGTTTAGGATGGTCCAATTTTAGTAGGTCCAACTCCAGACTAACTATCAGTATTATGGACTGAACTAAGATTTCATTTTTTTGTACCAGACATAAAATAAAAAATTTTCCAACATGTGAAATTGAGAGATACAAAAATTTAATATGGAATTAATTCATGTCAAATAAAATCGACATCTATTCAATATTAACAGAATATTAAACAATAAGACATAATAATGATCTATAATCTATGTTAAATATAATAATGTAAGCATGATATTTAAGTTTACAAAGCTCTTGTTGCATCACATCATTCGAGATTGTTAACGTACTCGAAGAGAATCATGGTTACAATAGGTATGAGGTTGTTCATGGTTTTGTTCTTTATTTTAGATCACAGAAAAGGTGGAAGATACTAATTTTGTGAATTGAAGTCGCCTATTGGGATCCGCACAATTGGTTAGTTACGTACTGGGAGCCGTGCATCAAAAGGAGAGATTGTCACTACTGAACAAGCTAGTCCAATTGGATATGGGAGTAAGGGTTCAACTATAGGTTAGTATAAGGTACTGAGATTCCTTTATTTGTAACCGCTTATTTTGATTATAGTAGATTCTTGGGAGTGGTGACCTTAAAATCACCTGGTGGGGTTTTTGCCTTGGAGGTTTTCCTAATTCGTAAACAAATCACCATGTCAATTTATTTTCCGTTGCACTTTAGTTATTGGTGATTTGTTTGTGCTACTACGTGATTGCATGTTAAATTGATTAATTAATTAAACTTGGCTAATTAATCAAATTAATCCATCATAAAGGGTTAATACGTTTTTGGCCTATCAAGTGGTATCAGACCAGGCACACTTTGATTAGGTTTTAATCCTTGTATGTGAACCATTGACCCATGTTTGTCATGGATAGAGGACAATCTCTTATCATAGCTTCTTTATTTGATGGAACTAACTATGCATACTGGAAAGTACGCATGAGAACATTTTTGCAGTCTCTAGATGAGAAGGTGTGGTAAGCTGTAGAGATTGGCTAGACCAAGCCAAAGGAAGCGTCGACTGATTGGGATGATGCTAAAATCAAGGCGGCAAACTTCAACAGCAGGGCATTGAATGCGTTGTTCAGTGCAGTCACGAATGAGGAGTTCAAGAAGATATTCTCCACTAAAACTACAAAGGAAGCATGGACCATCCTCTAAACAACTTATGAAGGAACAAAGGCTGTCAAAGATTCGAAACTACAGAGGCTCACTACAAGCTTCGAAGAGATAAAGATGGAGGAGGATGAGTCATTTGATGAGTTCTATGCCAAACTCAAAGACAAAGTGAATTTTGCCTTTAATCTTGGAGAAACTATTCCAGAACCCAAGATTGTGAGAAATGTGCTAAGATCTCTGTCCGAAAGGTTCCATGCCAAGATCACTGCGATTGAGGAATCAAAAGATATTGATAAAATTCCTTTGGCAGAGCTAGTTGGAAATCTACAGACCTATGAGTTGGGTTTTTCTAGAATTGGGAAGTCTAGCAAGACTTCCCAAGAGCAGTGATACTAATGAGTCTTCCGATGATGAAGATTCTAAGATGAAGTCCTACGTCATTCAACAATTCAAGAAGTTCATGAAGAATGCAAATGCAAAAGGCTTCGACAAGGACCGTAGTCAATCCAGTTCTTCTTAGTTCAAGGGCCAAGACAAAGGGAAAAATGATGTTAGGGATGACAATCAGTACACTATTCCTACAGGACCTAAGTGCTTAGGGTGCTAAGGTTTCAGACACATGAAACAGAAGTGCCCAACATATCTCAAGACAATTGGGAAAAGCAAGGCACTTACTGTTATGCTAAGCGACACCGAGCCTGAATATGATTCTGACAATGAGGATTGACAAAATCCTAAATACATTCACTGCCACTGTCAATCCTACTAAGGGGATTGTTGAAGATGTGGATGAAGAAGAAGAATTAGTGGAGTCCAAGTTTGAGAAGATTGATGAATAAGATGACATCCATACAGCCTATGCAAATTTATACAAGGTCTCAGAAAAACATGAGAGGTTGTATAGGTTGACCACCAAGAAGCTTAGTGATGTGGAGCTTGAGCGTGAAGAGCTTTCCACAAAAGTTGATGAAGCCAATCAAATTATTGGAGCACTGAGATTTGAGAATAATTTCTTGGTTGAGAAGACTAAGAAGCTTGAGGCAGAACTATTCTAAGTCAGAGCTCAGTTGGAAAGGACTTCAAGCGCTAAGCTCGATGAGATGCTCAGTTTTCAGAAATCTGCTTCAGATCGAATTGGTTTAGAGTATGATTTCTCTTTCTCTAATATAACTTCTTCTAGTACTACAGTTTTTGTTCCTCCTAGCAATAATTTTGAAATTGAGAACACTAATGTTAAAACTGAATTAGCTAGTGAGAACATAGATAAGGGTAAATCTATTTTAGGAGCACCCCCTAAGTAGGATAAGAAAGAATTTAAAAACCCTAGGGCTAATAAGGCTAACTCTCAAAGGACTAAAGAAAAGAAGCAGCATCTCTGTCACCACTGTGGAGCAGCTGGTCATACTCGATCAAATTGCTACAAGTGGTTAGCTACTCAAAATAGCAACAGCATGATAGCGTTGGGAAATCAAAATCAGTTTCCATCCTCCTTTGCTCCTCTTGGAGATCTTCTCAAAACTCTCATATTCCTTTCAAACTTGAATGGTCTCAATTCTTCTCCCTTACTGCTAGTTCAAGGATTTGCAAAAAGAAAAAGTTCTTCCAAGGTATGGAAGGAAAAGGGTTCTAAGTGATTTAATCACTTTTCCTCTCTCCCTATCTGTTTTTGATTGCATTACTTGTGTGCTTGCTTTCTTATTTTGAGTTAGTCTAGTTTTATGCATTGCTTTGTTTTGTTTTACATGTTTTTGATTGTTAGTTTTTCTGTTTTAGTTATTTTATTTTTGATTTAAAAATTAAAAAAAATTCAAAAATTCAAAAAAATACAAAAACTGTGTATGTATGTGTACATTGGTTCTTGTGAACCTTAAAATGGCATTTGAAACAGAGTTCTCTAAATTTTGTATCTTTTGTAACTTAAATGAGTATCTCTATGCACAACTAAGCAAGTGAGCTTTGTGACACTTTCTGTGTGATGAGTAAGATTAAGTAATCTCTTGTACTTAACACTCGTATCACTCTTTTTGACGGAAAGGATTAGAAAACCCTAAGAGAAAAGCATAAATAACCATCTCGCCATTGTTACTCACTAATCATGACATGACATCTGTATGCTTCGGCATAGCAAAAGCGCAATGTCAATGACATCTGTATGCTTCAGCATAGCAAAACTGCAATGTCAAAAAGTTTAACATAATTGGGTATTTCTTGTCTCTCTTATGTATACCCATGCATGATTTGCTTAATAAAATAATATATACAAAGAAAATAAAAAGCAAAATGAACAAAATGATTTACATATGATTGCAAGAGTATATTTTAGGAGATGTGGGAGTTATAGGATGTACCTCAAAGGTGATAGTCCCCATCAAACAGTTTTGATTGTGTGTGAGTTAAAGTGATTTTCTCATATCTCAAATTGTCATAACATAGAGACACTTATGCAATCTTGCAATGTTTTTTACACGCAACACTCAATATTCTTTGCTACACTTGATACATGTGCAAGTACAATGTGATTTGGCCATCACAAGGTTTACATGTGTTGTTGTATGGTCACTAAATTATCTTAACTTGTTTTTGAAATACAAAATTGGTTAGATTTGTTTAGTACGTGTGTGTGTTTTGGGATCTAAATGCTTATCATTTTTATTGTTGAGAGATGGTTTTAAGAGTTCAAAATGTTGTTTGGATCATTGGTTGAGTTGCAAGTGTAATTTTATTCATATTTGTGTTTTCCCTTCTTGAAAAACAGTTTTAAAGCAATCTTGACACCTCCTCGATACCTCTCGACACCTGGCTCACCTGTCAAGCTTTTATGTTGCATATTATCCCAATCTTGACACCTCTCGATAGTTAAGTAGATCGATTGAGAAATCTCGATACCTCCTCGATCCATCGAGCTTATTTTGTTATGGACACCTCTCGATAGTTTCATCTGTCGAAGTTGTTATGCCTTGACATCCGTCTTGATACCTCTCGACACCTCTATCTGTCGAGATTTACTAAGGTTCTATATATAGGTTCTAATGCGATCCGGACTTCATTCCTCGATCTCTCTCGATCTGTATGTGGCTATTCACCTCCCAAATCACTCTCTCACCCCGAACCTCTTTCCTAAGCATCTTTCAAGCTTTCTCAAGTTTTTCTTTACTAGGTAAGTTTCTAATCCCACATTGTCATGCATTTCATGCTTTATAACCTAAGTTTTGGGGAGTTTTACAAAATTTGGGGTTTTTCAAAATCAAAGAGGTTTTTGTGAATTCTTTTTTGGGATGAGTTTTATAGATTTGATCTTAAAAACTCCATGCATCGCATTCCATGAGCATTATAACAGTATTGTCATGCATTTAGATGTGTGCAATTTGATTGTGTGCTGGTAGGTTTGGATTGGGCTGAGCCTATGATGCTTTTTATATAGCATGTCACATATTTATGCATTTCTTATGCATACGTTCTCTCCTTTCAATATACTTGTTATATTCGAAATGTGTTGGGATTTTTCTGAGTGTTTCTTTCTTCCTCCTCTCTCTCTTGTTTATGTTAGTGTGTCAATGGCACCGAAACGTAAGTCTGTTTCGTCCCAGAACCTTAGGGCCTCTTCGTCCTCTGATCCTACCCCCTCTTATTTTCTGTTCCGTGATGAGAAAGCCCAAAAGGACTTCTCAGAGAACTTCTCCAAAAGAGGTGTTCATTCGGAACCCCGAGTTATTTTGTTGGATTTCGCCGACACTAACCTTCCCAATGTCATTTACAGTCGAGAATGGGAGTCACTGTGTAACGTCCTAGTCACATGTCCTTCCATGCTAATCCAAGAGTTCTACTCCAACATGCATGGAACTGATACTTCAGTACCTCTCTTCCATACTCTGGTTTGAGGTATGAGCATAGTGGTCACATCGGAGATGCGCTCTGTGTTCTGAGGGTTGCGCATCTTAACTACCCTGGTTATAAGCGTCTGCGGACTGTGTCCAAAGATGAGATGATCTCTACTTTCTGTGAGCGCCTAACTGATTGAGGCGATCGTCAGTTTACACCATGTCGGCCTTTTGCTAAAGGTCCTAGATTCATGAACATGGTGATGACTTTTGTTTTATATCCTCTCTCTTACTATAACTCTATCATAGAGTCTCGTGCTCGTTTTCTATTGTCCCTTCTTGATGATCTTTCTATAGATTTTCCTTCACATTTCATTATTTCTATCATATATATGTATAAGGATATGGCGACCCATGATAAGCTCATCTTTCCTTCAGCTATCACATGAATTTTATGCCTTTTTTTTGTTCTTTTTCCCTCATCTGACCACTTCTCCGTTATGTGTGCCATTGACTACACTACCGAAACGAAGCGAGGTGCAGTTTTGTTCGAGGTGGTCCGGTTCAGCAGCTCCTCCCACTCCTTCAGCTCCTTCTAGCTCCTCTCCTTCTACTTCAGCGGGAGGTGTGACTTTGGATGCGATCATGGCACAGCTTTAGTGTAGTTGTGTCAGGTGAACACCCTTGTTAGCCTTATTGCTAGACGGCAGGCTCGTCTTGGTGGCTTTGTGGAGTCTTCCTCTCCTCCTCCTGAGGCATTCAAGACATCTGATGATAATGGTTTCGACGATGATGATGATGAGGATGGAAATGCTAGCTCTTCCAGCTCTGCCGAGATGTCTACTTGACACTCTTACCTTTTGTCACTCGTGACAAAAAAAGGGGAGTAGTTTGGATTGGCTCTATGAGAGTAGTCATGCTTAGGGGAGAGTTAGGATATAGGAGATTTTGTTAGGGGGAGTGTTGTTTTTTTTTTTAGGGATGTAGTGAGGATTACTTGTATTTTTTTCCTTTTTTTTTTTTTTTTTTCTTTTAGAGAGATACATTGTTCTTGTACCCTAGATCTTGTGACTATGTTTACATACATTGTGCTTATCTTAGATATATATGTGATGAAATATGTTTTATTCACCTATCTCTACATGTATTATTTCTTCTCTTTCTTTATACACATGTTTTTTTATTTTTTTTTGTATGCAATCTATTATTTCTGCTTCACACAAAGATGCTTTAATGTGTTTTGTTTAGCGTATTTCAGAAATACAGGTTATCAAAGTTTACTTGTCATGAACTCTCTTCTTGCAAAATTTTTCAAAGGTTTATGTTAGGATAGATTTTATCGTATTCAACAAGTGAGTATGAGTTGAGTGTTTTATGACTTCTCTCATATGTTCATTTCTTTGTTAGGATTTTGTCATGAATTGCCAAAGGGGGAGATTGTTAGGATATATGTAGTTCACTTGTTACAAACATATGTCATTCTTTTATGAAATTGGCTAATTCTTTGACAAAACGCACTTTGCTTGTATTTGGGTAGATCTAGGATGTTTTTAATACTTCATGAAACAAGGTTTCAAAATCAAGTGTTAAAGCCATTCAAGTGTTAAAGCCATTCAAGTCTGTCCAAGAAACAAAGCTAAAGAAGTGTCTATCATTAAAGCTCGACAACTAGCATTTAGCGAGTTTAAGAAGCTGTTCCAGCCCCGTGGCTCGACAGCTGCTCGACAGCTTCTTGCCGAATTCATCTCCAACTAAATGTCTTCGAAAGCTCTCTATGAAGGGACATTTAGCCAAGTTTCCAGACTGGATTTCAGAACTTCAACACCTAGTCTCAATAAACTTTTATTGGACAAGGTTAAGTGACGATCCACTCGAAGCCTTTCAAAATCTTCCTAATCTAGTGGAGCTCATACTGGAAATGGAAGCATACAATGGAGAGCAATTGCAAATTAGGAAAGGAGGATTTCCAAAACTCAAAGTGATAGGGCTCACAGATTTGACTGAATTGATTTCATTGAATATATACAAAGAAGCGTTACCCCTTCTTGAAATATTGAGCATTGAGCGTTGTCCACAACTAATGGAGGTACCCTTCGGTGTCCAATACTTGAGAAATTAACCTTAGTGAACTGATATTTACAGATATGCCCAATAAATTCGAACAAAGTTTGGATCCAAATCAAGGGTCACATTTTTGGCTATGAGACCCACAATCTCAGTTCTAAGTATTTGGAGAGATCAAAAGGGACAACAATCAACCAAGCTGATGATACCAACAACAATAATGGGGATGATATCAATGCTTCAGATGATAAGGGTTAGTGAAATGTAGCTAAAATCAGTTTTTGAATTTTAGTGAGATTTATACTTTCTTTGTTCTTTGAAGGAAAAAAAAAATATTGGGAACAATGCTTTAAGGATACTTCCTTTTCTGTTGCATTAACTTATTCCAATACTAATTAAACTTTTTTCATTTGTGTATGTAAACAAATAATTTCTACATAGTGATGCCAATTGGTAAACCTGTTGGTAGAACCATTTTTTCTTGTGATCCTCTTTGTTGAATCTTCCTATATCAATTCCTATTGGATCATTCTTAGTTTCGGAATAATTGTTGGGCTTCATCTAGCGACTGAAGTGAACGGAGGGTGGAAACATGCATAAATGCTTCTGTTGGATGGATTTGTGGCTTTTCTTCTCAAATGCTAGTATTTGTATGTTTTGTTTTGCTTCTTGTTACCCAAAATAAGTGGCTGTGTTTGCCACAATTAATTAAGGACTTCCTTGTTACCCTCCACCCCCCCCCCACCCCTCCCCTGCTGTTGTAATAGCTTGTAACTGTTTGTTTATCTTGTGAAAGGATATGAACATCTTTGAATTATGCCCTTTCTAGTTTTGCTATCTCTCTTAGTGACTACTGAGCCAACATAATAATAATAATAATAATAATAATAATAATAATAATAATAATTGGTTTGTTGTCAAAAAAGAAAAAAAATATCATCAATTCGTTTGGATTTCGGTACTATGATTTAATTTCTTCTATGATATTTGTAATATGTTTGGATTTTGATACCCACCATTAGTTATTGCTTTATTATTATTATTATTTTTTTACTTTTTTTGTTGAGTTATTACTTGGTATTTTTTTTTTTTTTTCATTTTTTGGCTTGTGTGTTCTACTTTTCTTGACGAATAATGTTATGGGAGTTGAGTCGTAGATTTGTATCGTAAAAAGCATGTTGTCCTGTTTATTATGCATTTGTTGAAATATGTAATTCACCTCCAACTGCTTTATGGTCTGTTAATTTGGATTTTGCTGGTTCTTCATATTACGCTTGTATTGCACTATGTGAAAATTTGAAGAATCCACTTTGAGATTCACTTTTGAGATTTTTAGTGATATATATATATATATATATATATATATATATAATTTTTGGGGGTGTAAACTTCTTCATTACTAACCAAAGTTTGAAAAAGTTGTGGTAGGTAAACAATCAATTGTTGTTGTTGGGAGAGGTTGGGCTAAATTTTTTATTCTTTATTCCATGGATTTACTTCTTTATATTTGTAGTTGTCTCTTCTAGTGTGATGCTCGTTATTGCAGCCCATATATGTGGTTGTTTTGCCACAATCATGCGTTTATTGGTGTTGCTATTTTCCTAAGTACG
The DNA here is from genome assembly GCA_032878915.1 of Castanopsis chinensis. NCBI lineage: Eukaryota > Viridiplantae > Streptophyta > Magnoliopsida > Fagales > Fagaceae > Castanopsis > Castanopsis chinensis. Next base: position 1,744,991 of record JAVQMG010000036.1, on the reverse strand, counting down.
ATTGCAGTTGCAGTCACCTTTAAGTTTTTTGTTTATTTTGTACAACGATTTGAAAATCTTTGAACTGTTGTCTATGTGGTTTTGATCTCTTTTGGCAATCAACTATTGCTCTTTAAATTCCCACATGTTGGGCCTCACCTATTAAAAGCAAGTTTCGGTCTACACATGAAGGAGAGTGTTAGAAATATGTGGTTAATGATCAATTCCTAGTCTCAATAAACTTTTATTGGACAAGGTTAAGTGACGATCCACTCGAAGCATTTCAAAATCTTCCTAATCTAGCGGAGCACATACTAGAAATGATAGCGTACAATGGAGAGCAATTGCAAATTAGGAAAGGAGGATTTCCAAAACTCAAAGTGCTAGGGCTCACAAATTTGACTGAATTGATTTCATTGTATATATACAAAGAAGCGTTACCCCTTCTTGAAAAATTGAGCATTGAACGTTGTCCACAACTAATGGAGGTACCCTCTGGTGTCCAACACCTGAGAAACCTTAGTGAACTAATATTTACAAATATGCCCAGTGAATTCGAACAAAGTTTGGACACAAAGCAAAGGTCACATTATTGGATCATTGAGCATGTAACATTCATCTTCCTCCGTCACAAGGGTCGCAACGTCACAAGGGTCGCAAAGGTATTTTTGGCTATGAGACCCACAATCTCAGTACTAAGTATCTGGAGAGACCAAAAGGGACAACAATTAACCAAGCTGATGATACCAACAACAATAATGGGGATGATATCAATGCTTCAAATGATAGGGGTTAGTGAAATGTAGCTAAAATCAGTTTTTGAATTTTAGTGAGATTTATGCTTTCTTTGTTTTTTGAAGGAAAAAAAAATATTGGGAACAATGCTTTAAGGATACTTCCTTTCTGTTGCATTAACTTATTCCAATACTAATTAAACTTTTTTCATTTGTGTACGTAAACAAATAATTTCTACATAGTGATGCCAATTGATAAACCTATTGGTAGAACCATTTTTTCTTTTGATCCTTTTTGTTGAATCTTTCTATATCAATTCCTATTGGTTCATTCTTAGTTTCGGAATAATTATTGGACTTCATCTAGCGACTGAAGTGAACGGAGAGTGGAAACATGCATAAATGCTTCTGTTGGATGGATTTGTGGCTTTTCTTCTCAAATGCTAGTATTTGTATGTTTTGTTCTGCTTCTTGTTACCCAGAATAAGTGGCTGTGTTTGCCACAATTAATTAAGGACTTCCTTGCTACACTTCCTTGCTACACTCCCCCCCCCCCCCCCCCCCGCGTCCCCTACTGTTGTAATAGCTTGTAACTGTTTGTGAAAGGATATGAACATTTTTGAATTATTCCCTTTCTAGTTTTGCTATCTCTCATTTATTAGTTACTACTGAGCCAACATAATAATAATAATAATAATTGGTTTGTTGTCAAAAAAGAAAATAATATCATCAATTCGTTTGGATTTCGGTACTATGGTTTAATTTCTTCTATGATATTTGTAATATGTTTGGATTTGATACCCACCATTAGTTATTATTATTATTATTATTATTATTATTATTATTATTATTTTTTGTTGAGTTATTACTTGGTATTTTTTTTTTTCATTTTTTGGCTTGTGTTTTCTACTTTTCTTGACGAATAATGTCATGGGAGTTGAGTCGTAGATTTGTATCGTAAAAAGCATGTTGCCCTTTTTATTTTGCATTTGTTGAAATATGTAATTCACCACCAACCGCTTTATGGTATGTTAATTTGAATTTTGCTGGTTCTTCATATTACGCTTGTATTGCGCTATGTGAAAATTTGAAGAATCCACTTTGAGATTCACTTTTGAGATTTTTGGTGAGATATTATATATATATATATATATATATATATATATAAATTTTTGGGGGTGTAAACTTCTTCATTACTAACCAAAATTTGACAAAGTTGTGGTAGGTAAACAATCAATTGTTGTTGTTGGGAGAGGTTGGGCTAGATTTTTTATTCTTTATTCCATGGATTTACTTCTTTATGTTTGCAGTTGTCTCTTCTAGTGTGATGCTCGTTATTGCAGCCCAAATATGTGGTTGTTTTGCCACAATCATGCGTTTATTGGTGTTGCTATTTTCCTAAGTACGATTGCAGTTGCAGTAACCTTTAATTTTTTTGTTTATTTTGTACAACAATTTGAAAATCTTTGAATTGTAGTCTATGTGGTTTGATCTTTTTCTGCAATCAATTATTGCTATTTAAATTCCCACATGTTAGGCTTCACCTATTAAAAGGTAGTTTCGGCTTACACGTGAAGAAAAGTGTTAGAAATATGTGGTTAATGATTAAATTGACCATATCCCAATAGTTTAAGCCTTTGGGACAATTAGTAGTTTACAGGGCCGGCTCAACAAATTTGGGGGCCTTAAGCGAAAACTTTAGGTGGGGCTTTTTTTAATTATTTAAATATTAATTAGATAATATTTATTTAATTTTTAATTTTTTTTATATTTAAAATCTATTTAGCATTCTCTTTGAGATACAAAATTACTAATTAAATTTTTATATTTAAGTCTCATTAACATTTCCTTTTAATATCACTTAATCTTTTAGTAAACATTTATAATTAAAATAAAACATGATTTGTAATAGGAAAATTATTAATTTTCTGGAATAAAAAATTATTTATCACATAACTGTTTTTTGAGAATCATTTATCACATAACTTAACAAATTAATTTTAATAAAAAATATAGTATCCTATTCTTATAATTTTATTAAATTAAGACAACACTCTACCTATAACAAATTAATGACATTCTAAATAGATGGAAAAAGAAAAAGCAAAATATAATAATAATCACTAGATAGTCTTGATGTAGGTTGGAAATAGAAGCACTAAAATAAAGTGGAATGCTTTATGTAACAATAGTCTGCAATTCACATGAATTTTGACTTCTGATAACTCCTGCAAATTGACAGGATAACTCATAGCATAGAAAAAAGTGGAATGCTTCCCAGCCATAAACGTGTACAACTTGTACTTTGGAGAAAAATATTAAAAATTTTAAAAGTCTAGTAGGAAGACCTGGGTGGTGCCTATGACTAGAGAGTGTTTGGTTCCAATTACTTAACAAAAAAAAGAGAGAAACCCAAATCAGTGAAACTCGGCGACAAGTAAAAAAAAAAAAAACTTGTAGCCAGAAGATTAAAAAGAAAGGAAGAGCACATAGAAGCAAACCTGAATGAAGATCAAAGAAGAGTAGCTAGCCAACAATGAAGAATGCTATAAAAATAGAATCAAGATGGAGACTAGAGAGAAGCAAGGTGAGCAGGGAAAAAAAATTAATTGATACTGTATTTGATTTCTTGAGATTTAAGATGGAGAGAGAACGTTTTTTCTGTCTGTTTTTTTCTATAGATTCAAGTAATAAATGTTAGTTTCTATCAGTGAAGTAATTTATAAAGCCATTAATTCAGATTTTAAATAGGAGCATTATCTCTTCAATTTCTATGTTTTGGGAAAGGGGGCTTTAATTTTTTTTTTTTTTTTATAAACCATTGGTTACAAAGGGGCCTAATTTTCTCTCTTCAAGCGTCCTTAATTTTCACTCTTCATATCAATTTATTTCTATTAGTGGTGCCTTAAGAGCTGTAATTAATTTGCATTGGGGCCTTATTTTATTTGGGGGCCTTAGGCCATTGCATCAGCTGCTTCTATGGTTGAGCCGGCACTGGTAATTTAGCATGGTGTCATTTAAAAGTATTAGTTAAATGATTAAATTTATCATATCTCAATAGGTTAAACTTTTGAGACAATCGGTAATTTAACATGGTATTAAAACATGAGATTTTGAGTTTGATTCTTATCTCATTCACTCTATCTCCCATTTAAATTCACAAAACTAAAGAAATGATGGGTTGGTTGGTATTACAATTTTTCCAATTATGAATGGAATCACCTCGTAAATTTATTTTGTTTTGTGAAAGGATTTGTACTTCTATAAATTGTTCTCTTTGTGGGTTTGATCTTTTTTGCAAACCTATGCGATGCTTGGGAAAGTATAATATAATTATTTAATAAGAATATAATGTAAGCAAACCTTAAGATAGGAGGGGTCGAACCCTAGATGTACATGTTAGGAACAAAAAAAAGTCTTAGCTGATCGAAGGGTAATTAGTTATGGTTTAAACGAATCTTATAGTGTATAATAGTATCAATTGTATTCACTTCCTCCTTTTCGCAACTTGCGAGAAGGTATTATATGTTCTAAGTAATGCCCGAAGACAAAGTCCAAGACCAATTGTTACCTCTTTCATTTCAAATTATATTAGACAACTCCCACAGGGTATCAGAAGGGCAAGTCTAATGTTGCAAGCAAAGATGTACAAGCACTGAGATATACAGTGATAAACTTTCAGGCAGAGAGGCAGGGGTCCAAAACAGAGGAGTGGAAGATTGCATCAGTTATAGCAATACGACAGTCCTTCAGTCCAAAACAGCAGATTGTGCGACTTGTAGTTTTGGATTAGTTCATTTCTGTAGTTTAGTAGTTATTTATACATGTACACGTGCAATCAGAGTTTTTTTTCACAAATTCTCACACAGGACAAGATTGACTTTTACCCTGTAATTGTAATCTCTAGCAAGATTCCTACCCATCACATTTGCAATGTTCAAGACTTGTTCCTCATATTTAACCACATTTGATGAAAAAGACAAATGGAGATCTTTCCCTGGTCGCCCACGTTAAATTCAGTGGGTAGGAGGAGGAAACCCACAAGAAAAGAGCATGGTTTATTAAACATTGCCTCGCTGGCCCACATGTACATGATTAACATACTTAAATGGTATGTGGTTCAACGTGACTTTTTAAAAGTTAGATTAAATTTGTTAATTTTGACAATTGGGGGTTTAATTAATATATTATTCTAAAAGAAATATCTTATTTTTTGTTCAATGTATTTTTTTTTTTAGGAAATGTTCAATGTATTAATTTTGAAAATAGAAAATTCAATTTGTTACAACCCTAACTTATAGGGTTTAAAAAGATAGTTTGTGTTTATTATTATTATTATTATTATTATTATTATAAGTTCGTGGCATTAATTTACAGTATTAGCATAAATAAAAGACCTACAATGATCCTTTTTCTTTTCTTGGGTAAAGTCTCACTATAGCATTTTTAATAAAATGAAAAATGGTTAGTGGATTGTAGGTTGATATTTTGTGTGTGAATGGAAAAATTCTTATTTTAATAAAATGAAGAATGGTTAGTGGATTGTAGGTTGATTTTTGTGTGTGAAAGGAAAGTTTTTCCCTCTTATTTTTTCTCTTTCACACGACACCCATTAATTTAGGAGGAGTTTTGTCCAATTTAGAAACAGAAGAGGTTGCTTCATGGATTAAACCAAGAACAAGTCCGCAAGCTCAAATCGACAGCTAGCTTTGCCGGGTTCCATATTCCATACCAGCAGCATGTTGAATTTGGAAATTGATCGAGCAGGACAAGTTGATTGTTGCAGATCTCAAGGTGCTGGCTCACACTGAGATGTAGTTAGTGAACTTCAAATTTCAAAGATCTACAAAATACACGAGCCCAATACCAAAATTCAGAGGCAATGATATAAGGTTGCAAGGAGTAAGGAGAAACAATATGGCGGAAACTATAGTATTCTCCATTATCGACAAGCTAAAACCCTTGGTGAACGAAGAAGCCAAACTTCTAGGTGGGGTCCATGGAGAAGTTGCTGACATCAAATATGAACTGGAGAGCATTCAGTCCTTCCTCAAGGATGCAGATGCAAGGGCGGCAGCAGAAGAAGACATGAGCGAGGGTGTCAAAACATGGGTGAAACAACTAACAGAAGTCGCTTTCCGCATAGACGTTGCCATCGACCAATACTTGCTTCAGGTGGCACAACATGGCCCTCATCGGCGTGGTTTTACTGGTTTTGTCCATAAAACAACTCATTCACTCAAAACATTAATACCCCGCCATAAGATAGCAAGTGAGATTCAAGAGATCAAAGCATCAGTGCAGAAAATCAAGGCAAGAAGTGAAAGATACGGCTTTCAATCCATTGGTCAAGGATCAAGCAGTGGTGCTCGGAATGTTAGTTGGCAAGACCCTCGAATGGCTTCTCTTTTTCTTGAAGATGTTGACGTTGTTGGCATTGAATCTCCTAAAGATGAATTAATCAGTTGGCTCATAAAAGGACACTCTTATCGTACTGTAGTTTCAGTGGTGGGAATGGGGGGACTGGGCAAGACCACTCTTGCCAAGAAAGTTTATGATCACCATATGATGAGGGAAAATTTTGATTGTCATGCTTGGATCTCAGTGTCTCAGTCATACAACATGATGGATCTAGTAAGGAGCATGGTAAAGCAATTTTGCGAGGCAAGAAAGGAGTTTCCTCCTGAGGGAATTGACACAGCAGACAAGACATCACTAATTAGCAAAGCAAGAGAATATTTACAAGAAAAAAGGTATGTAGTTGTATTTGATGATGTATGGGAAATTGATTTTTGGGGGGAGATAGAACATGTTTTACCTGATAATACAAAAAGTCCAAGGATATTGATCACAACACGGAAGTTGGATGTTGCTAATTTTTGCAAAAAATCTTCACATGTTAAAGTTCACAACTTGCAACCACTACTACCTAATAAGGCATGGGAGCTCTTTTGCAAAAGAGCGTTCCAATTTGAACTTGGAGGACATTGTCCCCCAATGTTGGAGAAATCATCTCATGACATTCTTGAGAAGTGTGAAGGATTACCGCTTGCCATTGTTGCTATAGGCGGTCTTTTGTCAACCAAGGACAAAACTCTCTTTGAATGGGAAAAATTGCATGATAGCCTTGGCTTTGAGTTAGGAATAAATCCTCATCTTACAGGTGTTAGTAAAATTCTATCTCTAAGTTTTGAAGACCTGCCTTACAACCTCAAATCTTGCTTCTTGTACCTTGGTATGTATCCAGAGGATTATTCTATTAGCTGCGTAAGATTGATTCGACAATGGATAGCTGAAGGTTTTGTGAAAGTAAAGGAGGGTAAAACATTTGAGGAGGTTGCACAAGAATACTTGACTGAATTAATCCATAGAAGCTTGGTTCAAGTATCAAAGGTTAATTTTGATGGAAAAGTTAGACAATGTCGACTCCATGATCTTTTTCGTGAGATCGTCCTTCAAAAGATGAAAGATTTGAGTTTTTGTCATGTTTTGTCAAAGCAAGAATCAAACTTTGAAGGACTAACTCGACGTATGTCAGTAGATGGAGTTTCATATATTGTATTGAAGGGATTTGAGGATGCACACATTCATTCTCTTTTATTGTTCAATCTTGATGAATTGCCAAAGTCCTTTACCAGTACTTTTTTTGTTGATTTCAAGCTTTTGAAAATAATGGATTTTGAAGATGCTCCATTGGATTGCATTCCTGAAGATGTGGGAGGTTTATTTCACTTAAGGTATTTAAGTTTAAGAAATACCAAAGTAAAAATGCTTCCAAAATCCATAGGAAAGTTGCAAAATTTGGAGACTTTAGATCTAAAGCAATCCCTAGTGTGCGATATACCAATAGAGATCAACAAGCTTCGTAAGTTGCGACATTTTATGGCTTACCATCGCAACTATCGAATAACATTCAGTTTGGCTCAGGAAAAAGGAGTAAGAATACCAAAAGGGGTTGGGTCTTTAATGGACTTGCAAAAGTTGTATCATGTTGAGCTGAGTCATGGAGGGGTTGATTTTGTCAAAGAGTTGGGACAATTGAGCCAATTGAGGAAGCTAGGAGTGAAAAACCTCTCAAAGGAAACTATGAGTAGTTTGTGTATCTCTATTGAAAGGATGAGCCACCTTCAATCTCTAGATATAACCTCAATAAGTGAAGATGAAATAATTGATTTACAAACTATTTCATCTCCACCTCAATGTCTTCAGCGCATCTACTTAAAGGCGTGTTTAGAGAAGTTACCGAGTTGGATTCCACGACTTCAAAATCTTGTCAGATTCAGGATTTTTTTGTCAAGGTTGAATGAAGACCCATTGAAAGCCCTTCAAAATCTACCTAACTTATTGGAGCTTGACATCTCACAGCAGGCATATAGTGGAGAGCAATTGCATTTTAGGACTGGAGGGTTTCCAAAACTTCGGAAACTAACGCTTAGGTACTTGGATGAATTGAATTCCTTGATTATAGATGAAGGAGCATTGCCCCTTCTTGAAATCCTTGGGTTTGGGCCTAGTCCAAAATTGAAGGAGGTGCCCTTTGGAATTCACCATCTAAGAAACCTCAAAAGGCTGCGATTTTATGATATGTCCAAAGAATTCGAAGATAGTTTAAACTATGAGGTGGGACCCTGTTACTGGATCGTTGAACACATACCAGCCATTTTTCTATCTTACAAGGTCGGCACACAACATAGCAGCTATGACTCACGCCGCCTCCAGTCCAAGCATTTGGAGAGGTCAAGAGCACAAATAATCAACCAAAATGATGATCACAACACCAATGATAGCAGCAATATCGATCCTTCCATTGAGAAAGGTTGGTGAAATTTTGCTAAAATTTGGCTCTAGAGTGGGTTGAATTTTTAATTTATTTTTTGGTTGCGTATGTATTGTTTTTCTTCCTGGTGAATAACGCTACAAGAGTTGCGATGTTGAGTCGTAGCACAAAATGAAATGGTTGTCGTTTATTATCATCTTATGCTGAAATGTTTTTCTTCCTGGTGCACTTATGTTTTTGACAAGCATTGGATAGGTGCTGGAAATATTTCCATACAAAAACTATACCAAAACGAAAGAAGTATTAAAGAAGTAAATTCTGTCAGGGAGTTAGGAGGATTTTCTTAGATAGAATACTAAAATGGAAAGAAAAAAAAAAAAAAGTTTTGTTGAAGCATTTAGTTTGAGATGTCAATCTAGAGATTGTTCAATGATCATACTTCTTGTTTGGTAGTTATAACTTCTACATTGCTAATCAAATTTTGTCCCTTTCTGGTAGGTAAACAATCAAGTACTACTCGCTGATGCTAATCCAAATCCGTAAGTACGCTTTTCCCCCTAATATGACACTTTATTCGTTTGAATCTCTCAATATTCCTATCATATCATTTTTATGTGCAACTTAGTTATGGAATTGTTGGGCTTTGTCTATAGAGTACAAACTTGGATGGAGGGTGAAGATGTAATTGTAGCTGCAAGGACAAGTTGGATTTATTTTCTCCAGACTATCTAGAGAATCGGTGGTTTTTCTTGTAACATGTTTGTAATTGTGTCCAGTAGTTTGCTTTTGTTGTTTTTTCTATTTTCCTCAGTACGATTGCAATCACCTCGTAATTGATTATTATTATTGGGAATTCTAGAATTTGGGACTAATTCCCTTTGATCAGGTGCTTTAGGTTAGACCAATTTTAGGACCTCTATGCTCAACTTTGGTACCAGTGAGATAATGCTCTAGGATTTAAAGGTATTGCTAAGATTTTATTTTTTGGAAGTGTTTATATAAACTGATGGGAAAAAAAATTATAAAAACATTCAGTAATTAAATGTTTAATTATCAGCAAGGTATTTCTATGCTCACTTCAACAATATGACACATTTAAGGTATCTGGAATTTACGTAGAAAGTAGAAAGCTATGCAAAATTTTTCTAAGTGGGCAACGGATTGAGAATACTTTTTTATTTTTTTATTTCTTTGAATAAACTAAATTGATCAACCAAGATGATATCAATGATTTACAGCATATTTCATCATCTACACCAAAATGCTTTCAAGTCATTCACACCTAGTCAACTTATATATTTTCCTATCAAAAAAAAAAAAAAATAAACTAACATATTTATTGGACTTGGTTGAGCATTGATCCATTCTAAGCCTTCCAAAATCTACCTAATCTATTGGAGCTCATATTGGGATTGGAAGCGTAAAATGGAGTGCAATTGCGAATTAGACATTTGTATGGATCAAATTCATTGATTATAGACAAATAAGCATATTGTGCCTTCTTTAAAAATTGAACATTGTGCATTGTCAACAAGAAGTTACCCTCTGAAGTCAAGCACCCAAGAAATAATAGAGGCTTCCCAGACCCGATATTGGGGAATTGTTTGCTTGGTCTAGGCCTAGGTGAATTGCTCCGTGGTGTAAATAACATTGATTTGTGTATATTATATCAAATCCAAAAAACAATGGATGTGCGTTTTGGTGGCCAAGAAAACCTGAGAAAAAAAAATATATAGATTTAGTTTTTATTTTTAAGTTTCATTTTTTTTTCTTCTTTAAAATTAAGGAATTTTTTATTCAAATGTTGATATGAATTTTTTTAAAATGTTAATTAATTATTTTTTATTTTATTTCATTAGTTATGTGTGTGTGTGTGCCAACTGTCAAGTCAGCATTCTATTAGCAACATCAGCAAATTTTTTAATAAAATCCAAGGACTAAATTGAAAGTTTTGAAAGCATAAGGTCTAAAGTAATATATATATATATATATATCTTAAATATAAAAATCAATAAGGCATTTCAACCAAAAGCCTCACACATGAGTTAGGGCATATATAGGGGTTACGTAAGCAATGAATCCAAGAGAAGTGAACAACTAGGAAAATGTATCTTGTATCAAATGATACCACGTCATCCATATCAAAAGCTAATAAATGAGAATCATGTGTATAAACATAGTTACCTACTAATATATGTCTTTCATTTATTAATAGAGTAGTTATTTTTTACTAACATATCTCACATTTATTGGATTTTGATACCGCTGATATTGTATCATTTGATATCAAATACCTTTTCGAACAACTAAAGGGTATCATGAATACAAATTTCTTGTTCCACTTTTTTCACTATATGCTTCCCACTAGAGTCCTAGACAGATACAAATTTTCGGGTTTCCTTTTTAAAACTCATCCAAATTGTAGACATCATTATCTTTTTCTTTTTCTTTTTTCCTTTTCTTTCTTAAAAAGAAAAAGAAAAAAAAAAGGCTCTTCGCTTGAAATTTGAGTTATTAGATATATTTTTTTATAGAGAATTTTAACTTATGGCATCTGAAACTTCATTGATTGAGCTAACTGAAACCCACAGAGTTATTTTTAACTGACACATAAGATCAAACTTAAAAACTCAATCAGAGACCATAAAGTTAAGTTTTCATTTATTTATATATTTTTTTATTTTTATTTTTTGAGAAGCAAACACACACACAAGGGAGAGGAAAAAATGTTCTAATACAAAGACACACTACAAACTCCATTCAAAAGTCAGGTAACTTTCAAGGGATTGTGTGATAATGTATACTATATACAATACACTCTCTTAAGCAACGTGAGAGAGTGTTTTTTTTTTTTTTTTTTTTTTTTTTTCCATAATTTGGAGAGCGGTGCTTTAATTGCATAAGATGGAAGTTGTAATATTTGTGGCTTCTTGCGTGCAAATTGAGTTAAATGCAATCTTGCTTTGTGAATATCGTTTTTAAACAAGGCCCCACGCCCACCATTTCTTTAGAACCGTGGTTTGGTATCAATTCTTTGTCAAACCAAAAAACACACGCATAACTTATATGTCACTTAAGTTCTGATAATTTTTAATCATAATCTCGTATTTTATTAATTTTATTGACTTTCAGTGTATATCTTGCTGTTAAAACTTGATTTTATAAGAATTATATATCGAAAATTCAATTTTACGTTTTTTTTTATAATTTTTTTTTAAGCACAATTTTAAGTTGTTTGTTCTAAGAAAAATAGAAAACTTTAATCTCATCTTATAAGAAAGAAAGACAGGACACTTTACTTTATTCAGCTATTCCTTCCTTTTTCATTTTTATTTATTTATTTAATTAATTAATTTTTTTAATGAGAAAAGATGGGCTATACTTCTTCTTTCAGAAGAGAGAAGTAACGGTTGATTCTTTTCTTTGTGGACATCTTATACCCAAATTACGATGAAAGTAAAGCTAATGAAGTTCCATGTATTGATAAATTTACATCTGAGGTGTGGTTGAATACGATTGATTTTTCCCAAAAATAGTTAGAAACAAAGAAAGAAGCCAATCTCAGGCAATATTTGACCATAGAGAAGAATTAGATTCAGAGACGACATGGCAGAGACGGCAGTATCCTCTCTTATTGACAGGCTGCTTCCCTTGCTGACCCAAGAAGGAAAACTGTTAGGAGGCATACATGGAGAAGTTGCTGACATCAAAGATGAACTAGAGAGCATTCAGTCCTTCCTCAGGGATGCAGATGCAAAGGCCGCAGCTGAACAAGACATTGACGAGGGCGTCAAAACGTGGGTGAAACAAGTAAGAGAAGTAGCTTTCCACATAGACGTTGCAATCGATCAATACTTGCTTCAGGTGGCAATACATGATCCTCATCCAAGTGGCTTCCGTGGTACCCTCCAGATAACCACTCACTTACTCAAAACAATAATACCTCGCCACAAGATCGCAGCTAAGATTCAAGGGATCAAGACATCAGTTCAGAAAATCAATGAGAGAAGTAAAAGATATGGCTTCCAATCCACTGCTCAAGGATTGTGTAGTGGTGCTCGGAGTATTAGTTGGAATAATGACCCTCGAAAGGATTCCCTTTATCTTGATGATGCAGATGTTGTAGGAATTGAATCTTCTATAGATGAATTGATTAGCTGGTTGGTAGGAGGATCTTCTCATCGTACTGTCGTTTCGGTGGTAGGAATGGGGGGACTAGGTAAAACCACTCTTACCAAGAAAGTCTATGACAACCAAATGGTAAAAGGTCACTTTGACTGCCATGCTTGGATCTCAGTTTCTCAGTCTTACAAAATAGAAGATTTATTAAGGAGCATAATAAAACAGTTTTGCGAGGGCAGAAAGGAGCTCCCTTTGTCGGGAATTGATGCAATGGATGACCAATTTTTGGTCAATAAATTGAGAGATTACTTACTACAAAAAAGGTATGTGGTTGTATTTGATGATGTATGGAAAATTGAATTTTGGGATAGCATAAAAAATTCTTTACCTAATAATCATATAGGTGGTAGAATTATTATCACAACACGTAATAGTGAGGTTGCTAATTATTGTAAAAAATCTTCACATGTTCGTGTTTACAAGTTGCAACCACTACCTCGGAACAAGGCATGGGAGCTCTTTTGCAAAAGGGCTTTCCAATTTGATTTTGAAGGACATTGTCCCTCAATTTTAGAGAAATTGTCTCAAGACATTGTTGAGAAGTGCGGAGGATTACCACTTGCAATTGTTGCTATAAGTGGGCTTTTGTCAACAAAAGAAAAAACTATGTTTGAATGGAAAAACTTGCATGATAGCCTTGGCGTTGAGTTTGGAAGAAATCCACATCTTTTAAGTGTGAACAAAATTCTATCCCTAAGTTTTGAAGACTTGCCTTATAACCTGAAATCTTGTTTCTTATACCTTGGTATGTATCCTGAGGATTACTCCATTAATTGTATAAGATTGATTCGACAATGGATAGCTGAAGGCTTTGTGAAAGAAATTGAAGGTAAAACATTAGAAGAGATTGCACAAGAATACTTGAGAGAATTAATCCATAGAAGTTTGGTTCAAGTATCAGAGGTCAAATTGGACGGAAAAGTTAGACGATGTCGACTCCATGATCTTTTGCATGAGATTGTCCTCCAAAAGATGAAGGATTTGGGTTTTGGTTATGTACTATTGAAACAAGAGTCAAGCTTTGAAGGACTAATTCAACGCATGTCAGTAAACAAAGTTTCATATAATGTTCTCAAAGGATTTAAGGACAAAAAAATTCATTCACTTTTATTGTTCAATCTTGATGAATTGCCAAAGTCTTTTATGAGTCCCTTTTTTTCAGATTTCAAGTTTTTGAAAGTAATGGATTTTGAAGAGGCTCCATTGGATCACATTCCTAAAGATGTTGGAAGTTTATTTCACTTAAGGTATTTAAGTTTGAGAAATACCAAAGTAAAAAAGCTTCCAAAATCTATAGGAAAGTTGCAAAATTTGGAGACTCTAGATCTAAAGCAAACCCTAGTGTCTGAATTACCAATAGAGATTAACAGGCTTCGTAAGTTGCGGCATCTTTTAGCCTACTATCACGACTATGGACTAGATTTCAGTTTGGCTTCTCAAAAAGGGGTAAAGATACAAAAAGGGGTTGGATGTTTGGAAGAGTTGCAAAAGTTGTATTTTGTGGATTTGAATCATGGAGGGGTTGATCTAGTTAAAGATATGGAAACTTTGAGACAACTGAGGAAGCTTGGAGTGAAAAACCTGTCAAAGGAAACCACGAGGGCTTTATGTGCCTCTATTTCAACAATGAACCACCTTCAATCTCTTGATATAGCTTCAATAAGCGAAGATGAGATCATTGATTTACAATCCATTTCAAATCCACCTCAATGTCTACTACGCCTCTACATAAAGGGGCATTTAGAGAAGTTCCCAAATTGGATTCCTAAACTTCAACATCTAGTCAAATTAGGGATTTATTGGTCAAAGTTGAATGAGGACCCAATGAAAGCCCTTCAAAATCTGCCTAATTTGTTGGAACTCGAAATCTCAAGACAAGCATACAATGGAGAGCAATTGCATATTATGATAGGAGGGTTTCCAAAACTCAAAATTCTAAATCTCCAATTCTTGAATGCATTGCATTCATTGATGATAGATGAGGGAGCATTGCCTCTTCTTGAAAAATTTGTGATTGGGCGTAGTCCACAACTAAAAGAGGTGCCATGTGGAATCCTACATTTGAGAAACCTCAAAGAGCTGAGATTTATTGATATGCACAAGGAATTCGAAGAAAGTTTGGATCCTGAGCTAGGATCACATTACTGGATTATTGAGCACGTACCCATTGTTTATCTCTTGCACAAGGTTCGCACAGGATTTTATGACCTTGAGGCCCGCATTCTTCGTTCTAGACATTTGATAGGGTCATAAAGGAAAACAATAAATCAAAATGATGATCATAACAAGAATGATAGCAGCAATATCAATGCTTAGTTAAGAAAGGTTAGTGCCATTTTTAGCTTTGATTTTAGTGCTTCTTCTTCTTCTTGTTTTTTTTTTTTTTTTTTTTTTTTTTTTTTTTTTTTTTTAATTTGTGCTTTCTTCTTTCCTAGTGAATAATATGTCATGGGAGTTGGGTTGTAAATCTGTATGGTAAAAAGCAATGGTTGTCCATTTTATTTTGCATTTGATGAAATATGTGATTCACCACCTACCGCTTTCTTGGTATGCTTGTTTGGATTTTGCTTATTTTTCATGTCAAGCTAAAATTGCACTTTATGTAAAATGTAGAGGCAAAAACTACTTTACTAAATTGCGTGTGTGCTGAACATAGTAATGTACAATACTCATATCAAAAAAAAAAAAAAAAACAAGTAACAGAGAGAAGTGAACATTGTCAAAACATTGCTCTAAGGATTTTACAAAGTTACACTTTACCCTAATTCAATGTGTGTTAGGTGAAGATCCGTTTATATGGAGGGATTAAAAATAAAATATTGAAGAATTTAATTTGAGATTTTACTTTTTATTTTTTATTTTTTAGTGTTAACTTCTTTACTAATCAAAGTTTGTTCATTTGTGGTAGGTAAACAATCAAGTTCATCTCAGCAATGCTAACTCAAATTAGTAAGTAGACTTTTCCCCATAATGTGACACTTTAATAGCTTGAGTCCTCAATATTCCTATTAGATTATTTTTTATGTGAACCTTTGCACTAGAATTGTTGGGCTTTTTCTGCAGACTCGGATGGATAGTGAATATAATTGTTGTAGCTGGGCACGTTTGGCTTATTTTTTTCAAGATAATCAAGTAACAAATCTCAAGGTTTTGGTTTTACATGTTGGTAGTTGTCTCCTCTATTGTGGTGCTCATTATTTCAGTCCAAATAAGTGGTTGTTTTACCACAATTATAGGTTTGTTGGTGTTATTTTCCTCATTTTATTTGCAATAACCCCTTTAATTGTTTATTTTGTAAATTGACTCGAACCTCTTTGAATTGTCTTATGTATAGTTTGCATCACTCTTTTATGATCTATTACTTATATATATATATATATATATTGGGAGTCCTAGCCATTATCAGCATCTCATCATTCCTTAGTGAATAATTTAGTGCATCTATTGATGATTATGAACTAGGAATTCTTTTTTTCTTTTTCTTTTTTTTTTGAGCAAAATGAACTAGGAAATCTAAGCCAACAAATAAGGTGAATATGGAAACTAAATAAAATAAGATCAATTCAAGATTGTAAAATGTTGGTTTCCTAATATCGTGTTCTGAATTTTTATATTGTCTCCTAGATAGTCTGAACTCCAATTTGGTAAATTGTTGACTCTAACATCTAGGAGGATTACCACTGAATGTGGTAGAAATGGGACATCATCAATAACAGCATTGTTGCTGAAACTGTGCTTGAATCCCCCCCCCCCCCCCCCTCTACTTCTACATCAAAAATGCCTAGGAGTTCTATAGAAGAAATTAATAAAAAATAAAAAATAAAAAAAAACTCTTGGTGTCACAATAATCAACAAAGATGAGAAATATCTAGGTGTACCCTTGTTTGTGCGATGATAAAAACTGCAATCTTTTGGTCAGATCAAACCAAGAGTGAAAAAGAACAAAGGAAGGAAAACTTTCTAAAAAAGAAAGAGGATGGAAGGAAAAGATTTTATGGAATGTACAATTTTGATTAAAGTGGTGGCATAATTTGCACCTATGTATGCTTCATAATCTGCTTTACGCTCCTTGACATCCTTTGTTCTGAACTAATCTATATATATATATATATATATATATATATATATATATATAATAGGTGAAGCAGAGAAAAACTCCAATTGCAATTCTAAATTAGAATTTTAATCTATATTGTGCCACGTGTCAATGTAAATATAAAATTGGAGTCTAATTTTCCTCCATCTATTGTAATTCCGATATGCTTTTTTTTTTTTCCACATCCATGTATTGTCAGGTTCACCTCCCTTTTCCACACCGATTTAGGCACCTTAATATACAAATCCCCTCTTCTTCAATCAATGCTATGGAATTTCAAAATAATCTCTAGGTATCAATGATGCATGTATTTGGGTATTTCTGTATCTTATATAAGAAGAGGTTCTCTAGATATTTTGATTATACTTGTCTTTACAATTTTCATGATCTTGGTTTATGCTCTGCAAAACGAATTCTAACCATTCCTAAGGTTTGATTACTATTTTCTTCCATCTGCTTATACTATCGTTCCTCTTTATGTAAACTTTTTATTGTTTAACTATATAATTTTGTAGTTTTCCTATGATTGATGTTGCATGTTTATTTTCTTTCATCTGCCTATACTTTCTTTCCTTTTTGTTAATAATTTTTATTGTTTAATTATAAAATTGTTTTGTTTTCTTATCATTGATGTAGCATGTTTTTTTTATTTTTCATAACACGTTATTAGTCGAGTCTCTACCTAATTTCGAAAGGAAGTTGTAATCCGATTATTATTCAAACATCAAAGCTTATTTGTGTAATTTTCTCAACTCACTATAAGTTTTCTTTTAAGGAATTAGTACTTATCCTATTTGTTTGTCTTTACGTTTTATGCTCATAATTATAATGATTTTTAATTGATTAAATATTTTTTATGAAATTCATGTTATTTTATTGTTATATATTGTTATGAAATGCACGTTATGAGATTCACATTTAATTGATTAAAATATTTTGCTAAAAATGGTTTGTGATAAAGCAACTTAATCATAGTTATATGTATCGTGTAAAAATTAACCTTGAAAATATGTCTATGTAGTATTCTTTCATTAGAATTTTGTATGATAAAAATATTTAATAAAAAATTACATAATGTTAAGTTTTATTAAACATGAATAAACTAAGTCTTTTAAACATGACTAAACTCATGATTAATAACAAAAAAAAAAAAAAAAAACAATAGCATCACTTAAATAATAAAATGTAATATATTTATTTTCATTGTTTTATTAAATTATATCCATTCTCGTGTGGTAGCATAAGTTACATACTAGTTGCTATAACGAGAATGTTTTGGTGAAATCAATTAATCTACTTATTTGGGGCAGCAGATGAAATCTTCCTTCCCCATCGGGAGGCTGCCGTCATTAAAAGCTAATTAATTTCCCATTTGGCATCCCAGAAACTACACTTTCATTTTTTTAAATGTCACTTTTGTCCTAGTGCAACTTTTTCTAACAACTCATTTTCACAATGCATAAGAAATAAGTTATTCCAAATGTACACAATACATGTAGCTAATGGCAAATTAACTTACGAATTTAGACTTGCTTTAGTTCCAATGGTTGCTTCACTGTAAGATAAGGGTTATCAAATAGCCCACGACTCATAACTCGACCTAGAAACCTGATGGCCCACCAGGCTAATGGGCGGCCCAGCCCGTTGTTATTAAGGCCCATGGGCAGCCCACTAATCTAGTGGGTTAGGCCGTGAGCTAGTTTTTATGCCCATGGGTACTCGGTGGGCAAGCCCAGTGGCCCAGCCCATTGGCCCAATCCAATAACTTATAATTCATAACAAAAATATATAAGAAGTGTATGAAGAATTGATCTTGAGATATTATAGAGCAATTTCTTAAGCTCTCAACCATTAAAATACTCAAAGTAATTGTGCTAAACTTAATTTACTAAATATATATTTTTTTAGTAGTTTAGCAAATTTGAATTAACCATTTGACATTTTTTTTTATTAGAGATAAGATAAAAAACTATTTAAAGCCTTAACAAAAAAAATTAAATAGGTTTCCATCAACCAAAAAAAAATAAAAAATAATAAATAGATTTGAATGTAAAAAAAATTTGTAATTAAGTATTAAATTCTTTAATTCTTTCCTTTAAAAAAATAGATTAATAAAATATTAATCTTTAATTCTTTCCTTTTAAAAAATAGATTAAGTAAAAAATTGATTCTTTCTTTATAAAAATAATAAAATAATATGCTAACACAAGCCCAAGGGTGGCCCATTAGGCCCAACTCGATAGCCTAGCTCGCTAAAGACAAAATGGGCATTGCCCATGAGCAAGGTCATGGGCTAAGGTTTTCTCTTTCAGCCCAACCCGACCCGACCCGTTAACTAGTTAATAGCCCATTATGCACAGCCCATTGTGCCCATGGACTAAGTGAAAATGGGCCGAGCTGGCCCAACCCGGCCCATTGACAACCCTTACTGTAAGAAGTGCATACTTTATGTTTATGGACAAATATGGAGAAGAGAAACCATATAGGTGAGAGCTCAAATTTAGGTCGGCTCTAATAAATATATAGGTTTGTGTTTGGTCTGCAAATGTGCCTAATAAAATCGAATTTCTTTTATGCGTTCTCTATAATACTTTGCACACTAAGAGCAATCTATTTGCCAAGAAAATTTGCTCAAGCTCTGTGTGATTGATCTCAATTGGTAAGTACATTGACACATACTGTATTCATGCTATAATAGATGTTGGAGGTTTGGACAACATGTAGGTTGCACATTGGTGAGTTGTTGTCAACAACCATGGAGTTCTGTGACATGCTAGAATGGGATCATGTAGCTCACTAGCATGGTATGAATTTAGATCTCTTTTTCAAGATTGTCTGGCAACTTTGGTGTCACAGGAATAACACCATGCATTTGTTCATTTACTTTATAAGCAACTAGCTTGTAACTTCATGCATATGCATAAATATACTTAGAGATATACAATAGAATGCATAATATAATTCATGTAAGGATAGGAAGACCGAGCAGGAACATTGGGCTATAGGCTGTATCCGAGAATGAACAAAAGCCCGAGGATGGTCAAAGGGATTGTTAAGCCTGAGTTAAAGGGTTGAGGATAAAGGTGGAGAGTGACGGGTCAATCGTGGTTCCAGAGGAACCGAGCCACCTCGAGAGAGCTTTAGGGAGGGGACCATTTTGGAAGGATAAACTTCAAAGGAATGTAATAGAATTTGAGTCAGCAGCAAAAGAAGAAATATTTTGGAAGAAGGATATTACCACCACAGTAAATGCACTGTACCAAATGAATTGGTAGTATTTATGGAGGAATAACACTTGAACAGTGCAATTTCAACTCACAGCTGCTCACAAAACTTCTAAGAGGTCCTGATGAGACAAGCATCCTAGGGATACCTATAAAATCAACAGGTGGAAGGTTGGGACGGAGGGGTGAAGGACTATATAAGGAAAAGACCACTGTAAAAAATGGGGCATGTATTCTGGGAAGGAAAAAAGGAAGAAGAGCACTCTATACTTAAGAAAACTTGAGCTAATATAAAAACATCGCATCCTCAGACTTGACCGAGGAGCGTTATTTTTGTGCTTTCAATCTTTTTAACTTGTATCTTATCAGTTATGGCTCACTGAATTTGCTAAGCCATTTTCTTGTGAAGCTCACTCTCTTACAAATACATTGGTTTGGGCTTGTTGGGCCATCGTCTACTATTCTTGGTGGGTAGTGGCTTTAATTTCGGTCCTTGCATTCATATATATATATATATATATATATATATATATATAATTTAAATACTATTGATAGTCATTTTTATATTTTGTTAACTCTTTAAAAAAAATGTTAAGGATACTAATAAGTATAAAATGTAAATTATCCATTTTTAAAAAAAAAATTATTGTGAAACACTTTTTTTGTTTAGGATTCATTTATTTTAGACTTTTTGGTTTTTGTACTTAATAACTCACTTGGATGAATATTTATGATGTGGTCCCACATTTTATTCTAAAATTAAGAGATAAAACTCTTTGAGAATAAATATTTTAGGACACATGACTTAAAATTGAAACTCTAATTTGAAATTCTAATTTGAGTTTCTCTCAACTTTACCTATTATTATATAAATAAATATATAGATTAGGAGGTGTGTATGGGTTAAGATTTGGTGTCTTTTTCAACACAATACAATCTACTCGGGTTGAGAAACCTGTGACCTAACCCTAGATAGTTTTAAAAACTATGAAAAAGAAATTGAATTATCTTTTCAATCTACTATTAAAATTCATTGTTCAATAAATAATTGTAATTTTCATAATTTGATATAATATTACAGCTTTATCAAAACTGTCTTAAATTATCAAAATAAAATATTTAAAATACAGATAGTTCTGTTTTGTTCAAAAAAATAAAAAAATATATTTTAAATTATTAATAGCCTCAATCATTAGATAGGTTATTAAAGCTAACAACAGCAAAAAAAGATCGACCCACGAAAATCAAGTCCAAACATCCTTCTTCGTATTGGATATTAGGTTGACAAGTGGCTTTAAATGTGGGGCAAAATATGTCTCAAAACAAATTGCCCAAAGTAGGTGTTGGTCTGATCCAATAAATGCGTGGGCCTCTCTATACAATATGCCCAATTGTCCATCAAAATGGGGCCGAAAGGCCTGAAACAGCCCTTTTTACTGTTTCTTTTATAAATATATGTTACAAAATAATATATTTGTATTTTAATTAAGTTTTTATTTATTTATTTAATTTACCTGTCATTGACGAAGATTTTTAAATTAATGTGTGCAAACGGCATGGTTTTTCCTTTTTTTGTGTTGAAAGAGAGAAGTTTGCGTAGGAGATTGGAGTTAGGCTGCCATTAGCAAAATGAGATTTTGCAAGTTATGACAAGAAGCAACGACTTTTCTTCTAAGGCAAATTAGTGCTGTCAAATTTTGCAAGCTGTGAATATATATATATATATATATA
The DNA here is from genome assembly GCA_032878915.1 of Castanopsis chinensis. Classification (NCBI taxonomy): domain Eukaryota; kingdom Viridiplantae; phylum Streptophyta; class Magnoliopsida; order Fagales; family Fagaceae; genus Castanopsis; species Castanopsis chinensis. Next base: position 1,723,268 of record JAVQMG010000036.1, on the reverse strand, counting down.
TACATATATATAGAGAGAGAGAGAGAGAAAGAGAGAGAGAGAGTCCAAACCTTTAAATTGAGTCTTAACACCATTCATGAACTTTTGTAATTCTTTTATTTTTTGCCAAATGAACAAGTTCTTGATATATATTCTAGTAGGGGTGGAGCCAAGAATTTTTGTTTGGGGCCCAAATTGCGGTACTCATATATTTATCAAGATAACTCCCCACACATATATAAATTTATACACACGCTTTTTTATTATATATACACACTTTTTTATTTGATAAGTTATATAAATACACACACCTAACCAAAAAAAAAAAAAAAACTTTAGTATTTTCAATCAAAATTATGTTTAATGGTGATTTTTCATTAAATAAAATTCATTTTTCCATTTTCATAGTGACATTCTTAAAATGTTTTATTTTAAAAACAAATTATCAAATTTTATACTAAAGTAAGTTAAAAATATTTCAATTGAACTAATGAAATTTTCAAAAAAATGAGTGATCCAAAACTTAGATGAATAAATTAGGTTCGAAACATATTTTAAGCTATCTTGCTCTAATCCATTATGTGACAACTAAAAACACATTTCATGTATAGTTTTAGTGATAAATTTTTTTTAATGAGTTAATGACTTGTTAATCGCCACATAATGGGTTGAAAAAGAATTACAAACTTTATCAAATATTTAACAGATATAAGAGCACTTTTTACAATAAAAAATAGAATTGTAAAAAATAAAGTTATATCTTTATAGATATTAAGAGTATCATTAGACTAATTCAAATATGGGGGGGGCTCTTATTTTTGTAGACTAAATTTTGAAAACATTAAATTAATTTTATATATATATATTTAAAAAGAAATCAAATTTTGGACCTTTTACATAGCTCTACCCCTATATTCTAGGAAAATACTGAAGTTATTATAAATATTATTAATAAAAGGACTCACAAATTAACAGACACAACAATAAATATAATTAGTATATGATATTAACAATGATAAACAAAATTTTAAACTAATTATTTATGTTGTGTTTAAAAGTTGGCATATCAATTTATAATGCTAATGCACGAAACTTTGTATTTGTCATAACACATCACTCTCTTGGATTTTTTTTTTTTTTTTTTTTTTGAGAGAGCGCTCTCTTGTATTTCAATGCTTCAAAATTGGACTGATTAATACGTTACATGATTTGGTTTACACCTAATAAACTGAAAGCAACATGCACAAAATACATGTTCAAATATGATTAGTTTCAATCCCGTGTCCCATACTCCCATCTATTGCATGCAGGCATTGCATTATTGGACGTGTCCCACTTAGTGCATTGCATTATTGGACGAAACCTCTGTCTAACATATATATTACGTACATGTTACAGTGTACAGAGAAATAAAATGGTCTACCAAAACGAAGGCGCTAAAACATAAATGTTGCCAACAAAAATGTTGGCTAGTTAAAGTTAATATTTCAAAATACATAAGGCGGATACAAGTAATATGTAATGCAGCATGCACATGGAATTACATTAATATACAGGGCATACAGGGATACCAAATAGACTATTGGTTATAAGGAAAACCTATTATAGTACATTACTCATCAAAATTATCAAATTTATTGGGGTAACACCCTTTTTTTGAAAGAATTAATTTAGGAGATAGGCAAAATTGGTTAATGAAAAATTAGAGAAGACTGAAATTAAAGTGGACTGTTGGGTAGAACTAGAACGATCTGTAGGACTCAAGCATTTGTCATCACAAAAACAATCAACTAGATTATAAGAATATCCATTCCCCATGGCTATAATAATTACTGCATGTACAATGCACCTATAAAGTTGAACAATTTATACTCTCTATTTTTCTGTACTAGTTAAGATCATGGTTTCACGTCACAATTTCAATTAATTTTTCAGTTGCGTGTAAAGGTATGTGTGTGCGCAACAATTTTTTTTTTTTTTTTTTTTTTTTTTTGAGCTTAAGTAACAAGTGTATTCACCAATAGGCTATATAAGACCTACAATTCATTTTCCCCATTAACCCGGATTAAGCACATCATAGTTTTCTGACAGAGGCTGCAGCTTGTATTGTTGCCTGCTCTAAAACATGAAGGTAAACTTCAATACTAATTACACCATATTCATGTTGTAGAAAGAAAAAAATACTTAGATTTTATTACAATATTGTGAGCTTTTTATCTTATATGGTGTAGCAAAAATTAGTTATCAAGGTACAAATGGCCTGTGACAAATGCAGAGCCAAGGCCATGTAGAGTACATCAATAGCAGATGGTTAACACCAAATCACTCCTAGCTTTATGGCTTTTCAGAAACAATATATTGTCAATAATTAAGGTGGTACTTAATTACATGTTCATTGAGTTTATAAGCGTGATCTCAGTTGCTGTTGAAGGAGCAGATAAAGGTCAATTGGTGGTGATTGGTGAAGGTGTTGACTCGGCTAACTTGACCTGCTCGTTAAGAAAGAAGCTTTGCTATGCCACCTTATTGGGTGTTGAAGAAGTGAAGGAAAAGAAGAAAGAGCCAGAACCAGTGAAACCAAAACCAGAAGAGGAAAAGAAGCCAAGTACATCTTCAACTTGTTCTATTGGATGTATTGAGTTACCCGTGTGCCCTCAATATCCACCATATCCCACATTCTACAAAGTGGCAGCGTATCATCCGAGTCCAAGTTACTGCTACATCATGTGATCTACATTTTTCTGATTCTTGCAACCCCGATTTATGAGATTTGATTTTTTTTCCTTTTTTGGTTTCTCTTTGTTCATTTTTAAATTTCAATGCATTATGTCGATTCGAGTGTTACCTTGAGATGGGTTAGATTATAGTTCTTGTTTGGTTATTATTTTGGCCAATGCCTGGAATATATTACTCGTTTGATTTTATTTTTATATATATTTTTAATTTGTTTAACGTTTTCTAAAGAATTTATTCTTGATATTGGAAAAAAAGTTTTAAGTTGTTTTCAAAGTAATAAAAAATAGTATTGGAAACATGTAAATAAAAAAAAGTGTTTTTAAAACCAAAAGAAATTCATGAAAACAGATTTGAAAAAAAAAAATGATTTGTCTCAATTAAATGAGATAGCCCAAAGTCACTCAACCCATGGGTCAACCCATCAAACATGAACAAACCAATAGTCTCGATCAATAATGCCTTCCTTTAGATAGCTTGAGCATGTTGGTCGAACGGGCTTCGATTGAATAAGGTAGCATGAATTGCACTTGATCTCTGATCCGAACCCATCTACCTTCCCCTATCAATGGCCAACTTAATCATTATCCTGTGAAGGCAAACTTGGGGGTGCCCTAGTAGCTCTCTCTCTCTCTCTCTCTCTACACACACACACACGAATGATCACTAGTTCACTTCCTCTCACTTTTGTATTTATTGTATTCTTACTGTTAATCATATTAGATACTATTTAAGATGAGTCGTAATTCTGCATGGGACATTATCTCATCCCGTGTCATTTCAATCAATTTATGGTACAACGAGATGTTAGGCCTACTTTTGATTTTACGGAAAGCTCCTCTCAAACCAAACTTTATATATTCTTATGCACACAATTTTTACTTTTATTTACTTTCACCGAAATCCTTTTAATTGACTTATCATGGGAGCTGTTTTGTCCAATCGCACTAGTTGGTCTCTAAGGTAGTGACTAGTGAGTACGTTTCATATTGGCTGAGGCATTTGTACTCTAGTTTTCTTCCCAGCCTTCCCTGTAGCCTGTAGGCCGTAGGTAATGGAGGAATTGGCAGTTAAGGATTCTTTGCAATAGTGACCAACAATCATTTACAATGGGCATCAAAATCCTTATTATAATTCCATAAAATCAAATTTCTGTAAGATGGTTTTGAACCGGAGTTTGTTTTATATACAAATTTGCCACCATGAAAAGAATGTTGTTTTTTTTTTTAGGAAAATGCTAACGAATGCCCTTAGGGCATCGTTTAATAATCCATTTAAAGAAAGTTTTTATGGGGAAAGAAAGAAAAGCAATTAATGTTTTGATAGCTTTTTTCATTTCCCATAAAAATAATGTCAAAACTTTCCTAAAATGGTTTGTTAACCAATGCCCTAAGGACACTCGTTAGCATGACCCTTTTTTTTTATTTGGGGGAAAAATGTTAATGAATGCCTTAAAGACATTAGTTTAAGAACTATTTTTAGAAACATTTTTATGAGTAAATGATAAAACAATTAATTTTTTTGTCAACTTTTTATATTTCCAATGAAACTGATTTTAAAACTTTCTTAATATAATTTATTAACAGCTGTCTTAAAAGCATCCGTTAACATGACTTTTTTTTTTTTTTTTATATGAAAAATAGTTAGGAAACTTCATTCTTTTTTAAGTGAAAAGACTTCATTGTAATGTCCACACTATCGCAATTATGAAAAATCAGTTTCGTTTTGTTTAAAAGTTTCTGAGTTAGCAATTAATGTTTTGATAGCTTTTTGCATTTCACATAAAAGTGGTGTTAAAACTTTCTTAAAATGGATTGTTAACCAATGCTCTAAGGGCATTCATTAGCATGACCCTTTTACTAATTGCACAGTTAAGCCTGTCTCTTATGGCCTATTAAGGATGTTCCAGTTGTCCAAGTAACTTGGCACCTAAGTAATTAATGACTGCCTTTTGAATCAGCTTGATGGCTTTTGCTTGTATCTGCCAAACAGCTAATACGAGCCAGAGAAATGCTATCGGATATTCTTAAAGTAATAGTTAATAATTTATTAAAAGAAAGTTTTTATTGGAAATGATGAAAAAATAATTAATTTTTTGACAATTTTTTTCATTTACCATAAAAGTTGTGTCAAAACTTTATTGAAATTAATTATTAACTATTGTCCTAAATGTATTCGTTAGCATGATCCTATGAAGAAAATCACTTCCAATAGTATAATAGAATGCTTCAATATGTAGTTATAGAGCAATGCCATAAACACAAAAAGTTTATAAATCATCACAATTTTCCACATGACAAGTTTGTAGCAAAAATTATTGACCTTTTTTTATTTCTCTAGCATTTTTCGTTGTTATGTATTATACGTATTGATTTCTAAAATTATGATTTATTTGGATTGAAAGGAAGGAATGAGGAGTAATATAGAGTGGAATAGATTTAGTTTAAAATTAACAAATTTTTAGCTAATTTTATTCTACTTCCCTCTATTCCTTTTTTTTTTTTTTTAATACCTCCATCCAAATGATCCTATTTCCCAACATTATAAAATGTTTATTAAAATTTAAAAAAAAAATCATATATTTTTATTACATATAAATTTGCCGACATTTCGCCAACGATACACGTCATTTATACACGCATAGCATGACACAGTCACAACTAGCCTTCCCATTGTAGGTCATATCTATCTCCCATCACATGTTAGAGGCAAGTACGATACACATCCAGCTAGAAGAGGCAGACTATTGGTACTAATTAAAATGCAATACAAAAACTGCACTGCTGGACATTAGAACTTGCACGATGCGTAGGAGACTAATGTGTAATCAATTTTACAATTAAATACCATTCCCCACTGCTATTAAACTGCACATGTAGATGTAGTTGCAACTCGTCGGTTTCACCATTTTACTACTCTCAGTCTCAATTGGTAAAATATTTTGTTATCAAATAAAAAAATTAATTAATAACTTAATTTGATGAAAAAAATAATTATTAAAGAGTGAATGCTATAAAAAAAAAAGATTAATGTCTTAATTTGATAATAAAAAATAATTATTATAAATTAAATACAATAGAATTAAAATTCTGACGTATAATAAAGATGCTATATTTTCATAAACTTTTTGCGTCGTTGTTGACATCATTTCTTCAATGAAATTAAGGACACTATATTTTTCATAAACATTTTATGTAATTGTTGACATTATTGCAATATCATTATATCATTCTTATTATATATCAATTATAATAAACAAGATAAATTAACAATTGTAAAAAATGCTATCCATAATCTTATAATATATATATATATATATATATATATATATATATATATTGAGAGGAGGATTTGAACACGTAGGTACCGATATGAGTATTGGGGGATGAACAGGTGTCATTTGAATTAATTGTATTTTTTATTAAGTTTTTTTTTTTTTTTTGCTTAACACATAAGTATATTGTATACCAAGCTATATAAATATAGACCTACAATTTCTTCCTCCCTTAACACGGATTAAGCCCACCAAAGTTCTCTACACAGAGGTTGCTTGCTGTCCCCTCTTATAAAACATGAAGGTAGGTAAACCTCGATAATTACAGAAAGTTCTAGAAAACAACAAAAACTTATGTATATATTTAGAATTATTAATTACAGTGTGTTTTTTTATCTTATTGTGTAGCAAAAAATTGTTATCAAGGTGCAGATGACTAGCGACAAATGCAGAACCAAGGCCATGAAGATTGCCGCAAAAACATGTGGTTAGCATCAAACACTCCATAGTTCTTTTTGGCTTTTGTGAAACTATAGTTATGGTTTTGTTTACATGAGCTTATTTTCACTTTAAAACATAATGTACAATTTTCTTAAAGCATCATCGCATTTTTTTTAAGGTACAATTGTAATGTACTTTAGAATAATAAACAAATAAATTGATGAAAATAACTCATCCAAACACATAAACGCATATTATTTATTCTATAGGTGTGATATCGGTGGCATTAGAAGGGTCGGATAAAGATCAGTTGGCAGTGATTGGTGAAGATGTTGACTCAGCCAAGTTGACCTGCTTGTTGGGGAAGAAGCTTTGCTATGCATCCATATTGAGCGTGGAGGAAATGAAGCCCGAAGAGAATAAAGTTGAAGTATTGGATGATAAGAACCAAGAGAGTGATCTGAATTGTACCATCACACCAAGTTATCCACCATTTCCCAGGTTCTGTGAAGTGGTAGTCTATGATCCGAGTCCAAGTTCCTGCTTCATCATGTGACCAACATGTTATTGATTATTGAAACCTAGATCCATTGTTTTTCCCTCTCTTTTTGTTTTTGCTAATTGTGTAGTGTGTTATGTTCATGCGATTGCGATAGAAATTGGGTGTCTTAATATACAATTCTTGTTAGGTTGACCTTAATTAATTTTGTTAATTGGCTGAAATAAATTAGTACTTCATTGGTATATGTTTTTTTGAATAAGCATGTCTGCTGAGGATTTTGATGCTTCATGTGCAAAAAGAATAGATAAACCCTCTTATTTTATATCTTATAAAAATTCCTCACTGTTGCCATCATGATCATAACCTAGCTCGTTGTATTAAAAGATTCAAAAGGTCTATAGCTAATTAATTAATAGCCCATGTGCACCAGAAGGTTCCAAGTATCCCATTCGAGCGAACTAGGTGAAAGCAGATCAGTTTCCACTACAAGATCATTCTCTCAATTACATTACATCCAATATTTTAGCCATGATGGATTGCGAGTCAAGAATAATCTCTTAGCCTCCAGTTAACACTTCTATTCATGGCATCAAAGCCATAACCTAAGCTAAAACGTAACTTAAGCCAAACATGTCTTCTAACTCATCTCCTACAACCAACACAGCTTCAAATTAAACAAATTCATTGCATCAAACACTATTGCTCATATTCTCAAAATATCCAACCTTGTATCAATCTAGCATTATAGCTATAGGCATACTCCTTGCTTGGCTCATCAATAACACCTTCAAAAATCCTAAAATTAATGAGTGACAAGAGTTGCACAATGGTATAATCCTCAAGCCCACCCCAAAAATCAACATCTAACTTTCTTTCCTTAATAATATGGCATAAAATCTACAAACTACCAAAAACTTGATAACTCAATGAAACTTCTCGGTGTGTTAATAAAAATGTTCAAGCTTCAAATTCCCTCTATCATATCTACTCTATTGCTGTAACTATCAAATTACATATTAAAAAAATTGTAAATTCTTTTGAAAAGGTTTTCTTTTTCGTTTGTTAAGTAATTTAAATAAATGAGAGGAGTCAATTAATGACTTTTTATCTTTCCTACCAAATGCTGAAACTTCATACGATATTCCTCAGTCTTCCTAAAAGTGATTAGCTTTCACATATGCAAGACGTCCACTTTCCAACCTTCCATTTCACGAGGTTTAGACTTTGGAGAAAAAAACTCACCTACTAAATGGTACAAGATATTGTCTTGAACCAATTTATGGTTACGCGACTAATGCTATAGATACGATATTTTTTAATGTTGACAAATTATTATTTATTCTCATTTAAATTTATTACAAGCATTTTTAATTATTTTTTATTAAAAATTTGTCATCTTATCATTTATAAAAACGATTTAATTATTTTATTTCATTTTTTAAATAAATAAAAGAAAAAGAAAAAGTTTTGACTCTAGAGTTATTGATAGTCAAGCATTATCTTTTATATATAAATAAATAAATATATATATATATATATATTAAATTTAGTTTTAGCCTAGAAGCATGTGGTTCAACTTGTACCTCTTGATATTTTCCAACAAAAATGTACAAAATTCAAATCCCCCAACCTAGCTATCAAATTATCGAAACAAGAAAAAAATAGCTTTAATTTTAATTAGCTAACCTAGCTTGAAGATTGATAATGAGTAGTGATGACAAATATGTCAATCTTATTATTATTTTACGTAGGTAAAGCGTACCTTTTCTGTGAGGTTATAGTCATCTTAGATCTATTACAAAAAGTGGGTTACAGAAGATAATGCCAGAGCAGCCCTTGTGATTCAATAGTAAATTTGTGAAAATTACATAAATTAATACCATAGACTCTAGGAAACATCCTATAATTGATTTGACCTTGTTCTAAATTTTAATTTGAAAATTATAACAAGAGAATATTAGTATAAATAGCAAATTTGAAAAAATGCAAGTCTAAGCAAAGAAAATTGGATGAAAAATGACAGATCACAATCCCTCAAATTCATTTTTTTTACAATCATTTCTCATTTTTCATGTTTTAAATATGGACATTTTTTCATCATTTTAAAGTGAACATTTCTTCATTAATTGTGAGCATTCGTATTAGTGGATATAAATGAGTGTAATTGTAAATGTGGACTTTTTTTTTCATCATTTTCCCTTTTGACAATATGCTTATAATTCCAGAGAGCAAATAAATAAGAGAATCTACCAGCATTATTCTGTGTATAATGACAACAATAGGCCTGTACCACTGTCTAAGTTTTCTTTCAATATGTTATTGATGTAATGTAATTGAATGCACTTCGAGATAAGGTAGCTCCAAAATGAAAAATAATAATAATAATAATAATAATAATAATAATAATAATAATAATAATAATGAGAGGGATAGAATAACTGAACGAGTGAAAAATTAGAGTAATACAAGAGCATAGAAACATAAATAATTACAAATAAGAATAGGATAAATGAATATATAATATAGTACATTTTATATAATTAAGTTGCTTAGTTAGATCCTGAATTTGATTCCTGACTTTACTACATCTCATTTAAAATGTTAAATTCCCACTTGTTAGGCCCCCACTTATTAAGGGGAAGTTTAGGCCTATAAGTAAAGAGGAGTGTTAGACTTACACTTAAGTGATTAAATTCACCATTTCCTAATAGTTTAAGCTTTTGGAACAATCGGTAGTTTAACACTTAGAGTGGAAATTACTGACTTTGAAACTGCAATGTAATGCATGGGATGGACTCGGTCTCTGGAAAATGCGGGGTTTGTAGTTGGTTTTACTGTTTCAAATATTTGTTTAAGTAGAAACTGTGTGTACAAGTCCATAGATTTTTTTTTTTTTAACAACTAAGTACTCATATACTATATATAGACACTGTGATCTCTTTTTCCATAAACACACATTCATATCATATCTAGGGATTCGCTTACTACTTGCAATTTGTTTCAAACTATCAAACATGAAGGTAATCACATTTTCGATGAAATGAAAGTACGTTTTGAGTATTTAACACTAAAGAAAGCGATTTTTCTTCCCTTTTTATATTTTATTCCAGTTAAAAGATACTAATGCATATATCCAATGGTGCAGCAAAAGATAGTAATGAAGGTGCAAATGAATTGTGAGAAATGCAGAACCAAGGCCATGAAGATTGCTGCTGTGGCAGAAGGTGTGTAACTGTGTATCAAACTTCAAATCTCTTTTGCTTTTGAAAATTGCATTCTAGGCTATATGTTAACAGGTTAGAAATGTATAAATTAAATTATTTAACCATTATTTTAACACTTTTACTTATATATGAGCCTACATTCCCTCTTAATATATAGGGATCAACAGATGAGATTTTTAGCTTTTTATAATTATATGGAAGGTGGAGCCTAGTGATGGTTTGAACTCAAAACCACATGGTTTAATATAATGATAAATTATCAATTTATTCAATATATAGTATCAGCTATTAAAAAGTAGTGAATTCAATTATTTAATTGTTATTTTAATTAACAATTTTCAAATAGGCGTGACCTCAGTAGCAATGGAAGGAGCAGATAAAAGTCAAGTTGTGGTGATTGGAGATGGAGTTGATTCAGCTAGTTTGACCCACTCATTAAGGAAGAAGCTTGGCTACGCCACCATAGAGAGTGTGCAAAAACTGGAAGGAAGTAGTGCTGAGAAGATACCTGAGGAAAAAGAAGACAACCCAACTCCAATTCTATGGTCATCAAGTTATAGCCAATATCCTCAAGTGCCCTTGTACTATGCAGTGGTTTCTGATCCATACCCTAGCAATTGCTTCACCATGTGATAGGCATTTGATGAATATTGCAACCTCATCCATGAGAATTGAGATGTAAACCTTTTGTCTTTGTTTTGTTCTTGCTCTCGTGGTTTCTTGTGCTTCCAATATATGACGTTTGCATGAGCTGATAATTAAAAATATGTATTTTCCTTACGTAAGTCTTCCAAATAGATTGTCATCTTTTGAACATGAAACAAAAAAAGAAATTAAAATTTTATTTATTATGTTGTTGATGTAATACCAATTGCATGTTTTTCAAAAAAAAAAAAAAAAAAAAATGCACCAATTGCATTAATTCATTATCATATTAGTTTGTAAGTTTTTATAGTAAAATTGATAGTAATTTTAATATTTTCTTTCTATAAAATGTTCTATGACTTACTATAATTTAATATTTTAATTATGTTTAATTGTAAATTTTTTGAATTTTTTAAATAGAAATCTAGTTAGCATAAAGTAATAATTTTCATGAAACATGTAATAATGTCTTACTTAAGCGCCATGATATATTGGTAATAGAGTTTCTTATAAACTAAACTATTTTCATAATTAATTAATAACAGTGTATAAACTCATTACATAAAAAAGATAGCCAATTGATGGAATCATAGCTTCTAGAACTCAACATTTATTATATAATATATGATTTATTAATCCTTTTATAAATATAACTAAAATTTATTTTTTCTGCTTGACCCTCCAAAAAGTATGAGCTCTCCCATAAAACTAAAAGCAAAAAAATTTAGATCTCATAAATTCTAACATTCAAATTGGTAAATTTTAAGGATGCCAAAAATATTTATAAAATGGAAATAAAAATAAAAATATATTTGATGAAATGATATATGCTATTCAAAATTCTAAAAGAGAAATTGGATCAAGAACCTCTCTCTCTCTCTCTCTCTCTCTCTCTCTCTCTCTCTCTCTCTCTCTCTCTCTCTCTCTCTCTCTATGCAATCATATACACATATGTATGCATGTGTATCTATAAATTTGTGTAGTTTAACCATGCTTCAATACTGTAATCTGAGCCTCCAAACAAAAATTCTTGACTCTAATCCTGTTCAAGGACCTTGTAGATCTGCTATGTGAACCCCACTGGAATATGGTCAAGGTGTCATGGAATAAAGATTCTAATCATACTATTTGGAATTCGTAGACAAAGGAAAAATGAAACTTATATATTGAAGTAAGAAAAAACAAAAAATCAAACTTGTTTGAAAAGCCAATCATAAAGCACAAGTGAAGATTTCTTGACCATAGAAAAAACGTGAGAGAGAGAGAGAGAGAGAGAGAGAGATAACTATTATAGTGTAAACAATTTAATTTGACTTCTAGTAGTATAAATATTAAATATGTGGTTCCGTTTGTCTGACTAAAAGAAAACAAGATAATTTCTGTCATCAAATCAACATAGAATAACAGACTTGTTTTCTTTGTTCTTGGTATATTCTTCCGTATCAAGATCAGTATTTTGATACTGCTGTTTGAGGGTGGTACTAAGGTTACATTTTTTAATTCAAATGTATAATCACAAAACAAAAAAAGTCATTGAATAGTTTCCAGGAACTAATATATTAAAAGAGGACTAACCCGTCAAGTGCGCTTCAGATCCTTAACATCAGGAACAAGACCTAGACCATTGGACTCAAGCACATAAACTTCATGTTCTGTAATAAACTATATATACATGCACGTCAACTTCCTTCAAATCAACCACCCAAGACCCTTCTCTTCCAAACCGAAAAAAAAAAGAGGTCCACTTTCTTCTTTATGATTTTTTAATATTATTTGTCATGTGATCGTTTAGAAATTAGAACTTATATATGTCCTGTGTACAGTGATATCTGTCATGATCTATTAATTAATTAGATAAATACATGATCGCAAAACCAAATCTTGTCTCAATCATATATATATAGCTGAAGATACTGTTCAGAAAAATATATATATATATATATATATATAGCTGAAGATACTAAATTATTTCTTTTCTTTGTATTTTTTTTCTTCTGTGAGATGGCCCATCTGTTAATATTTTTCGACAATTTAAAACCCTCAAGCCCAATAAAATCCTTTTGAGTGATTTTATTTGAAACAAGCAAACAGAAATTAACTCATTAAATATTCTTTTTTCTCTTCAACGTTTTCAGTTTACTGGCATATACAAAGACCATTGTTCAAGCCCTTGGTGAATTAGACTTCGAGTCATTTTATTATTATTATTATTATTATTATTATTATTATTCGGTAAAAATACAACTCTAACTCCTACTAAAACATTGTCTAAAAAATAGGACAACTCTCTTATTAATTTGTAAATTGATTTATTCACTTATAAATTAGATTTTCAAAATTAAAATTATATATATACATAATAAAAAAATACAGTTTTTTATTACAAAATAAGACCATTTAAAAAAAAAAAAAAAAAAAAAAAGCCTCATCGCACGTGCTTTAAGAGGCTTCCTCTATTTTTATTCCTAATTATTTAGTTCAAAAATACTTTTACACCTCTATGTTTAAATAGAGACAAAATTAAAGGACAATTCGGTAAAATTGTAATTCTAACTCCCACTAAAACATTGCCTAAAAAATAGGATCACTCTCCTATTAATTTTTAAATTGATTTATTCACATGTAAATTAGATTTTTAAAATAAATATATATAATAAAAAAAATACAGTTTTTTTCTACAAAATAAGACTACTTAAAAAAAAAAAAAAAAAAAAACTCAATGCACGCATGAAGTGCATGTGATAAGGCTAGTTATTATTTAAGGGGCTTTCCCTGTTTAGATTCCTTATTTTTTTTTAGTTCAAAAATATCCCTACACTTCTATGTTTGCGTAGAGATAAAACTAAAGGATAATCTTGTAAAACTGCAACTCTAACTCTCACTAAAACATGACCTAAAAAATAGGACCACTCTCCTATTAATTTTCAAATTACTTTATCTACTTATAAATTAGATTCTCAAAATAAAAATTATATATATAAAATAAAAACATAGAGCTTTTTTTTTTGGCTAAAAAAAAGTCTTATCGCACACACAAAGCGCATGTGATGATGCTAGTCTATACTATTATTTAAGGGGTTCTCCCTGTTTGGATTCCTCATTTTTTTAGTTCAAAAATGCCCCTATATCTCTATGTTTAAATATAAATAAAATTAAAGGACAATCTGGTAAAAATGCAACTCTAATTCCCCCTAAAACATAGGACTACTTCCTATTAATTTTCAAATTACTTTATCCACTTATAAATTAGATTTTCAAAATAAAAATTATATATAAAAAAAAAATAAATAAAAACAGTTTTTTTCCTACAAAATAAGACCACTAAAAAAATAAAACCTCATTGCACGCACTTTGCGTGTGTGATGAAGTTAGTTATTATTTAATATTTTCAGTTTCTCCTCTCCACTCTCTATCATCTTATAAATGTTCGACCTTGGTGAAAGCAGCTGGACAATTTATGAGTTATTTACTTATTTTCTAATAAATTCCAACTCTAAGTTGTTTCTCAAAATAATGTTAATGTTGCCCAACTCAAATTCTGGGGTGTTTTTCCGATAACATTTGTTGGCTTACATTTATTTTTCTTGAATATATATTAAGTTTTTTTATTTACAAGTTCATCTTTGAAATATGGTGGACGGCAGTTAGTGGCGGTTTTGACCATGCCAATGTTGATTTTTGGTGATTTGTGGGGCAGAGGGTGGTTAAGCCCCAATGTTTGGACTAAAATTATCCTCATATATAGAGATGGAAATTTAAATCCGCCTTGTGGGTACCTGATCTGCCCCACTTTGTATCTAATTGGGGGTAGAACCTAGGCTAAATCCTTTCCCCAAACTGGGTTTGGAGCGGGGACAATTATTGGGGGATCCTAACATGTGCCAAAGTTTGAACTAAAATTACCCTCATATATACTGATGGTTATTTAAGCCTGCCCTGTGGTTATCTAATCCGCCCTAATTTGCATACCAAAGAGGGCAAGGAGAAATATTAAATTCTTCCCTTTGGTTTTGGGTGGTGGGGGTATTGGGGGGGACTCACCCCATTTATATTTAAAAGTTAAAAATATTTTTTATCGATTTTTTTTTTTTTTACATGACATATATATTCTTTAATTTTCAAACTTTAAATTTATGATTTTTTTGGTGTTGTATTATTGATTTTATGTTTTTGTGTGTAAGATTTAAATTGTTTATAATCTTAGTTGTTTGAATTGTTTTAATGGCTTCGAAGACTTAAATTGTTGTATTATTAGATAGTTTTGTAGTGTTAGAACTTGGTTCATAAATAAATTAGATAGTTTTGTAGTGTTAGAACTTAATTCTTTAATAAATTATTAAACGAAGGAGAAGAATAATGAGTGGGGTAGGGCAGGTGTCTGTGGGTGCCAACTAGGATGCGTGGGAAAAAAAGAAAAAGATAAAACTGCCCCAAAGTGAGGATGGGGCAGGGGCAAAAGATAAGGATGGCAAACAGAGTAGAGACAGAAAATAGGAAACCACCACATTCCTACTCATATGATAATATACTAGCCTCGTTACACGCACTGCGCGCGTAAGATGAGACTCTATACTACTATTTAAGGGGTTTTTCTTATTTAAATTATTTTTTTTATTATTTCAAAATACCCTTACACCCGTAGGTTTAAGTAGAGATAAAACTAAATGATGGTTTGGTAAAAATACATGTCTAACTTACACTAAAATATTGCTTACAAAATAGGAACACTTTTCCACTAACCCACTTCTTCAAAGTAACTATACGTTTATTGTTTTTTTTTTTTTAAATAAAAAAATAAGTTAAACATCTCACGTTTATCCAAAAACAAATCTAAAAAAAAAAAAAAAAAAACTTAAGGACAATTTGGATTTTTTTTTTTTTTTTTTTGGGTTCTAAAATATTCTTACATTCCTATGTTTAAGTAGAGACAAAACTAAATGACAATTTGGGAAAAATGCAACCCTAACTTCTACTAAAACATTGCCTAAAAAATAGGGTCACTTTCCTATTGATTTTCAAATTTATTTATTCACTTATAAATTAGATTCTCAAAATAAAAATTATATATAATAAAAAACATATATATATATTTTTTTTTGATACTACCACTTAAAAAAAAAAAAAAAAAAGCCTCGTGCTTGCAATTTAATGGATAAAGTAATTGAAAAATTAACAGGAGATGAAACTTTTTTTTAGTGGTCTTATTTTGTAGAAAACAATTTTCTTTTATTTTATTTTATATATAATTTCTATTTTGAAAATCTAATTTATAAGTAGATAAAGTAATTTGAAAATTTACAAGAAAGTGGTCCTATTTTTTAGGTAATATTTTTGTGGGAGTTAGAGTTGCATTTTTAAGGGGTGTTTAACTTATTTTTCTATTTAAAAAAAAAAAAAAAACAATAAACGTATAGTTGCTTTGAAGAAGTGAGTTAGTGGAAGAGTGTTCCTATTTTGTAGGCAATGTTTTAGTGCAAGTTAGACATGTATTTTTACCAAACTATCATTTAGTTTTGTCTCTACTTAAACCCATGGGTGTAAGAATATTTTGGAACAAAAAAAAAAAATCCAGTCCAAACAAGAAAAACCCCTTAAATAGTAGTATAGATTAAAAGAAAGTTGCCAATTACCTTCTTGCTATTGTTAAAAAAAAATAAATATGTCCACTAGCAAAATCTATTAAGAATGATAGAATACATCAAATGTTTAGATTTCTCTATTAACTTCACTAGCTTATAACCCACACAACGTGTGAGATACTTTTATCTATTACAAAAGACATGGTAACTAAAAATATAAACATTTTTTTTCATTAAGTTAATACCAAAAATATAAAATCAAATAATTACTTGCAAGAAGAAGATGTGAATCTAGACAATCTTTCAAGGAGACTTCCAAATTTAATCTTGAAATTTCGTGGTGGTCAACAAAATTTTAAATAGACCTTTTAGAAATAAATTTAGAAAATTTGTATTCTTTTACCACCCATGCACTCAAGCAAAAAGAAAGTGTTTTTTTTTTTAATGTTTTTATTACTACAATAATTTATTCTTCAAAACATATTCCATAGGTCCAAAAGATTATCAAAATAAAATTATGGCAGTCTAAGAGCGATTAAAGTTGTCTCTATTTTTTGTATAAGCAAAAATAGGTGCCCTCGACAAACAATAATTAATAATTAAAATATTATGATACTCAAATCCTGTAGTATTAATCCATGAAATGCATCAAACTACAGTAGTAAATAGTCTCACAAAAGTCTACACCAAAGGAAAATGTAGAGCAACAAACAAAGAAATACAGAATAAAAAAAAATAAAAAAAAAACATCGAGTTTCGCCTAAATGTAGACCATTAATCCAAGAAATTTAAGAATGTTGTCCAATTGTCTAAGAAAAACTTTCCCTGTAATAAAGAAACACATTAGAGCACATTTAGTTGTAATCAAGGATCAAAACTAAAAGTAATATTCAGAATATATATTCTAAATACAATGAAATTCTAGCAATAGCATAATACAATTTAATTGAGTGTTGAAATCAACCAACTTCAAACTTTAATTGTATAAACATTATATCATAACAAGTCTAAAATATTTTATAAAAAAAACTTTCAAAGGTTTGTGTCATTTGTATTTTCTAAATGTTGATGGACTTTTTTGTTTCCTGCTATGACTGATGTTTTAATTAACTGGCGCCTCAAGAAATAGCATAATATATGCATATATAATCTTTGACATGCATATATTATAATCTTTGTCATGCTACCATTCCAGACTTTAAGAAAAATAAGACAAACAATACTTTTACAGGTCAATTTACTGAAGAAAAAAAATTTAATTGAAACCAAACACTTCAAAAACAATTCTGACTATATTGTGCAGGGAAAAAACTAATTCAAACCCAAAGACATCAAATGAAAAAAACATAACCCAAAAAAAGAGATAAACAAAAGGAAAATCAGGCTAAGCTAAACCTTTCAATATGATTCAATATCTCTTCTTGCAAAATACCAAACCGTCGTATCTGGTAGAGAATTGTGTAAATCTGTGCTTCAACAAATGGATAGGCAAAGAAGGAGTTTTTAATCAGGATTTTTTAATCTGGTAGAGAATTGTGTAAATCTGTGCTTTTTATTTTATAGATGTATGCAAAGTTTTGCAAATTTTTTAATCTGGATTTATTCAAAAAAAATGTATGATTAATTACACACAACAATTTGATTTTAAAATAAAAAGCATTTTCTAAAGGTTAACAAACTAATCTAAACATTAATGTGTACACCACACAACAATCTTTAGTAAATAATCCCTAAACATTCAACGACATAATTTTAAGCAATATGTTGGCTATTTAATTTACCCAAATTTTTTTTTAAAAAAAAGGCGTTAATCAAATTCAATAAGTGAAAAAAAAAATATTTACTGCCAAAAAGAAATTCATTCATTCCTTTAAACAAATATATAATCAAACGGAAAACATGACTTTTTAGCACAAACATTAAAGGGGTTTTGGACTTTTAAGTTTTAGATAATAGATGGTCAAAGCAGCAATATTGAAAAACCCACCATCATTCAAGGGTAAACATGTTTTTTTCTACACATATTCAAGGGCTAAACCCCATGATGCCACCAAAAAAAAAATTATGATAAATCAGGAAGAAAGCATCAAAATAAAGAGTATAATATATCAAGTAACAAAATGCTGACCTTGAGTATAGGTACTGCAGAAAAGAAGCGAAATAGAGTGGGTGTCAAATTGAAAATTGGGAGGAGGAAGAGATTTTATTTTGCCGTTTTTTCTTTTACCGAATGAAGGGGGTTTATCTTTTCTTTGAGGTGGGTGACGTTTGATTAAGGGTGTGGCAATTTAGGGCATAAAAACCATGTTTTTGGACATGTAAACCGTCGATTGTCCAACAATCACCATAAAAACCTTTTCCCTTATTGGCCTGTGTTTGTTCCACTACCTTTCTCTTCTTATCTACTCTAATGACCCAAATAGCAAGCCAAAAAAATAGAAACAAAACAAAATATGAAACTAAAATTCATGAAAGCGAAGGAACAAAACCCCAAAACTGAAAATTCCTAAGAACAATTCAATTAGAATTTGATCTTCTAGGTTGTTTCCCTTATTTTAACGAAATCCCTAAATTGACAACAAACCTAATTGAAGAGAATATGATAAGAGATTAATTAGAAGCCCAAATGTTAAAACAATCTAAATATCATAGCCTTTGAATTATAAGTCTGGAGTACCCTAAAAAAATGAATCCAAATATTCCAAGCAAAACCAACTCATTCCAAAGGCTGCAGAATAAAGAAGTAATTGAATTTAAAAAAAAAAAAAAAAAAAAAAAAAAAAAAAAAAAAAACTGAAGATTTTGGTAATCTAACAAACACATCATATATAAAATTCAAGGTCCAATCAATTAAGATAAAACAATTTGTAAAAAAAAAAAAAAAAGATAAAAAATATACATAAACCATATCAGTTGTGAGATCAATGCATGGCACTATTTGAAGGCCAAAGAAGTATTATGTATTAAGTGTGATTCAGTAACATATAATTAATAAGCAACAGAAAACTAATCATCATACTGTTCATGGTAGTATACACTAAAAAAAGGCATTAAAAATTATTTTAAAATAAGATCAGTGTAAAGAGGTATTTAACAGAAGCAATGGAAGTCCTAAAAACAAATAGAAAAAAGTACAGTGTGTCTCATATAAGAAAGGTGAAGAAGAAATACAACCTGTGTTAGTGATAGATTGTTTTAAAGAAAGTGAAGGGGTATTCCATCAATTCCAAATCTCCAACCAATCATGGTGAAATTACATCCTTTGTTGGACATGCTTTTGATTCTCTATTCACCTTTTCTACTTTCTGCTCTATACATAGATAGAAAAATTAGTCCTACAAACAAATAGGAAAAATTACCGAATGTCTCATATAAGAAAGGAGAAGAATAATTTCAACATGTTTAGCAGCAAATGCGGGTCAACCAAGCACTCTAACCAACCAAAAATTAATTAAACCTATCTAGGTAGATTGAAAAATTAATAACAAATAAACAGACAAAATACTAAAATAAATCATCAATTATAGGAGGAAAAAGACTAATCAAGCATATTTAAATTTAAAAAATTAAAAAAGAAAAAACTTGGGAAATATTAAGAGGAACAAACTACTTCCTATCTTCCCAAATAGCACTTGTAAATTATCCAGTAATTGAGTTTTATTAAATAAAAGAAAAATACGTAAAAAAAATTTTAAAACTCATATTTAAAAATTAATAATCTCATTCATAATTTTATATAGCAAAACGCAACAATATCCAACAATTTTGTTTTTCAATTTTTTGGGGTTATACCTGTTGGCAATATTTCCCCTACTTTGCCTGTGTTTGCTCCACCGCCTTTCTCTTCTTCTTCTCTAATTATGATTGTGATCATTGAACAAAACCAATTTTAAAGCAAAACCTTAATAAGAAAACAAATCTCTCATATTTATTTAAATGGTGTTTAGTGTAAACCCTTAATATGGTTGATCAAACTTTGAAGTTTAAAGGATGCAATTGCATGAATAATTATGTTGGTCAAGGGGTTTTTCACGTGAAATAACAAAGGGGAATTGTAATATTGTCTTCTACCCAGATATAAGAAAAGGGAAAAAAAATCTTACCAGACTGTATCTATGTCTATATGTCTATCTCTCTAATAACTCTGGCGCTTTCTATGCTTCTTTCATCACCTATCCCTTTCTCTACTTCTTTCATTGCCTTTCCCTTTCATCTGCTTCATTCTCTACTTTCAACGCCTGTCCCTTTCTCTACTTCTTTCATTGCCTTTCCCTTTCATCTGCTTCATTCTCTACTTTCAACGCCTCTCCCTTTCTCTGTCTCTATCTCCGTATCTCAATACCTCTAGGTGGTTTGATCGTATTTAACTTTGAATCCCTGAACAAAAAATAGACTTTTTTACGAAAACTAAGCCAATCGTAACAGAGAACAACAAAATCCTAAACCAAAATTAGTATATATAGATATATATTCAAAGAATTTTCAAATGACGATTATAACAATACACAAGAATCACGTGCACACGCATTCAAAGTCAAAGCTTTAGCTTGCAAAACAAATCTAGAATATTCCACAAATTCACAGAAACAAGGGAAACTTATCCCGAAATCACAAATAAGTTTCAAAACCAAATCAAAACCATAAAAACACATAGGGAGAAAGAGAGGGAGAGAGAGAAGAACGTACCTGAAAAACTCAAAAGGGGATGGCGATGCCCAGCCGTACAAATCTCCAGTGTGGCACAAGGTTTTTCTTTTTTTTTTTTTTCTCCTTCGCTTTCTCTATATCACAGCGTCACTAAGGTTTTTTTAGATTCAACGTTTTTTATTTTATTTTATTTTGACATGGTTTTTTTTTTTAATATATACACAGCCACTGTCAAACGGTGTTAGCCATGTAAAACAATATAATGTATCGCTTTTTAAAGTTAAACGTGTCAAAATTTTAAATAAACTTTTTTTCCTAACGTGGTAGCACCTCCTTAAAGGCTTCTGCCTTTTTATATAGTATTAGATACTAGTAAAAGTTATAAATAAAAGAAATTAATATACAGTCATAAGTATATCCTCTCAAAAGATTAATCTAAATATAAGAAATTTAAACTTGTTATTTGGTAATGGTAAGAAAAATAAATAAACTCATTTGAATTTTTTTTTTTTTTTTTTAGAAATAATTACAACATGCTGTTAATTCCCCAGCTCGAACCCTTTTTTCCCTAGACCCTCAAGCACTTTGTATATGGGAAGGTGCCAATTCAGCTACAAGGACTTTGACATTCATTTGAAATTAATTAAATTATAATAATGTCTAATTATTTTTTTTAAATGTTCTATACATACGCTAATTTTTGCTTTAAAAATTGTACAATTTCCAACATTTTCTTCTGCTGTCGTACTTTCACTTCCAATGGTTCAAAAGGTAAGTTTATCCTAAAAACCTAAAATAGAATGTCATAGCATTATTGAAAATGAATTTAAAAAATAAATAATATTTGGAAGTTGTTTAGGAGATATTTGATAATGTAACTTCTAAAAAATAGACTTAATTATATTGGAATTAGAAAACATTTTTATTTCTTGACAATATATACTAGAGAATATTTGTAGTGGATTGGATGATTAAACCTAGGAGGGCCTGAGACTGGAGAGGAAGTAGTTGTGGATATATTTTGGGGCGTACGTAAAGATAGTCTTTCCTTTGAGGGGAAGGAGGTTTGCCATTGACCTCACGAGTCTCGAAACCAGAGTTTTGCGTTTTTAGACAAGTAGGTTTGTATTCATAACCACTGTTTTAAAAACCGGACTAGATCGGCCGGTCCGACCGGTTCAACCGAAAAAACCGGTTCAGTCCAGCCCGATCAAAATCTGGGAAAAACCAGTCAAAAATCGGAAATTTTGAAAAAACCAGTTTGATGTCTGGTTTGATTTTTAAAACCATGTTCATAACAACATATTGGAATCAATAAGTATGTATATTTGCCGACACAACTTTCTCACAAATTTTTTCACAATTGTTAGTGTGACTAGTTATTAATGATAGACAATAAATTGGTGTTATTAGTGGTGGTATGGGTTTTATTGCACTTTGATATTTTGAAATATTTTGTTTAGAATCTCAAGTTTTGGGTTCAATCCTTAAACCAAATTTCAATCTGATTGGTTAACAAATATAAGAGAAATATGAAACCATATATGAAGATAGATGGGAGAAACATCAAGTTTTGAAACTCTTCAAGTCAAGTTGGCGAGGGGGTTGGGGGGTGGGGGAGAGAGAAAAGAAAGAGTATGTGTTGTCTTATCAGTGGTCCCATAATCTTCAAAATATTTACAACAATGTCATTGAATAATGCTATTCAAAAGCTAAAATATTCTCTAGTATGTTTTCAAAATACACTGTTTAAACAACCTAAATTGAGAACTGTAACTCGAACGCTCTTAATCAAACACTCTTACCAAATATGCATTTTGTTTTTTTTTTTGCAACAGTTTTCAGTGTCTAAACATTGAAAACTGTTGTTTAAAATTGTATAACAAATGGGCCCTTGGTGATTGTTTTTGTATTGAACCTCATGAAGAAACTATGCTTCATGGTTTCATATTTACCATCATATGGTTCCCACACAACACGCAAAATAACTATTCATATTTAGGTAGTATTTGTTATACACATCCTATGTATTATATACATTCTTATAAATATGCTTAAAGTGCACAGAAATTGTGACTTGAAGTCTAAGAAATCATGCATTTCAAGTCACACCTTCTGTGGACTTTAAGCTTATGTGAAACAATGTGTATAATAGGAATATATAATCTATAATAGTATTTTTCCAAATATATCTCTTTTGGGAGGGTTTGATTCCTTTGTTCCCAAATGACATGTACTTCAGCCCTGCAGCTAGCATCTCAGCATGTAACAGGATTAAGCTTAGTTTGGGTTTTTATTAGGTTCTAAAAGTGTAAAACAATTGGAAAACTATGAGCACAAACTTATATAGATATAGATCTTAGAATTTATAGGTATTATTAGATAATGCTAAGGGTGATACAAGTCAAGATTCAAGAATATAAAAGCTGCAGAAAGAAGAGTTCAGAAGCTACTTGGTTTGACCGATCAAGAAAAAAGCTCGACCGATTGAAACACGGATCTGTAGAATTTTAAGTAGGCTCAAACAGTAGTTCAAGCCCAAAAAGGATTAAAGTTTCAGATCTACTTCTTCTAGTATATAAAGGAAACCCTAAGCACGTTTTTAAGAAGACTTTTCAGAGAGAGAAGAGTGTGCCTCCTTTGTATTTAGGGTTTTGTATCCAAAAGCTCTATAAAGTCTTCTACTAGCATTATTCCTTGAAGAATCTCAAGATCCGGTGTTGTAGAAGTTGCTACATACAAGATCAACGTCTAAGGAGATTCAAAACTTTTGAGTGGAGTCTCAAAGTCACAAGCAGATAAGTTTGTGTTGATGCAAAGTCCAAAGAAAGAAATAGTTCGTGGATTTAGAGCTTGCACGTAGTCGTGTCAGAAATTTCTACATGTGGTAGCAATAGGATGACAATGGTCTAAATCTTATAGTAAACTTCAATTTTTTTTTTTAGTGGATTCGCTTTTTACCACTTGAGGATAGTTAGGTTAAATCCTCCTCAAGTTTTTTACCAGTTTAGTTTTCCTGAGTTATAGGGTTTAAAAAGATAGTTTTTTTTTTTTTTTTTTTTTTTTTTTTTTTTTTGTGTTTAAACAGTAAGCCTAATCATGGCCTAAAACATAAGACTACTTCCTATTAATTTTCAAATTACTTTATCCACTTATAAATTAGATTTTCAAAATAAATATTATATATATAAAATAAATAAATAAACAAAAACAATTTTTTTTCCTACAAAATAAGACCACTAAAAAAATAAAACCTCATTGCACGCACTTTGCGTGTGTGATGAAGTTAGTTATTATTTAATATTTTCAGTTTATCCTCTCCACTCTCTATCATCTTATAAATGTTCGACCTTGGTGAAAGCAGCTGGACAATTTATGAGTTATTTACTTATTTTCTAATAAATTCCAACTCTAAGTTGTTTCTCAAAATAATGTTAATGTTGCCCAACTCAAATTCTGGGGTGTTTTTCCGATAACATTTGTTGGCTTACATTTATTTTTCTTGAATATATATTAAGTTTTTTTATTTATAAGTTCATCTTTGAAATATGGTGGACGGCAGTTAGTGGCGGTTTTGACCATGCCAATGTTGATTTTTGGTGATTTGTGGGGCAGAGGGTGGTTAAGCGCCAATGTTTGGACTAAAATTATCCTCATATATAGAGATGGAAATTTAAATCCGCCTTGTGGGTACCTGATCTGCCCCACTTTGTATCTAATTGGGGGGAGAAGCTAGGCTAAATCCTTTCCCCAAACTGGGTTTGGAGCGGGGACAATTATTGGGGGATCCTAACATGTGCCAAAGTTTGAACTAAAATTACCCTCATATATACTGATGGTTATTTAAGCCTGCCCTGTGGTTATCTAATCCGCCCTAATTTGCATACCAAAGAGGGCAAGGAGAAATATTAAATTCTTCCCTTTGGTTTTGGGTGGTGGGGGTATTGGGGGGGACTCACCCCATTTATATTTAAAAGTTAAAAATATTTTTTATCGATTTTTTTTTTTTTTACATGACATATATATTCTTTAATTTTCAAACTTTAAATTTATGATTTTTTTGGTGTTGTATTATTGATTTTATGTTTTTGTGTGTAAGATTTAAATTGTTTATAATCTTAGTTGTTTGAATTGTTTTAATGGCTTCGAAGACTTAAATTGTTGTATTATTAGATAGTTTTGTAGTGTTAGAACTTGGTTCATAAATAAATTAGATAGTTTTGTAGTGTTAGAACTTAATTCTTTAATAAATTATTAAACGAAGGAGAAGAATAATGAGTGGGGTAGGGCAGGTGTCTGTGGGTGCCAACTAGGATGCGTGGGAAAAAAAGAAAAAGATAAAACTGCCCCAAAGTGAGGATGGGGCAGGGGCAAAAGATAAGGATGGCAAACAGAGTAGAGACAGAAAATAGGAAACCACCACATTCCTACTCATATGATAATATACTAGCCTCGTTACACGCACTGCGCGCGTAAGATGAGACTCTATACTACTATTTAAGGGGTTTTTCTTATTTAAATTATTTTTTTTATTATTTCAAAATACCCTTACACCCGTAGGTTTAAGTAGAGATAAAACTAAATGATGGTTTGGTAAAAATACATGTCTAACTTACACTAAAATATTGCTTACAAAATAGGAACACTTTTCCACTAACCCACTTCTTCAAAGTAACTATACGTTTATTGTTTTTTTTTTTTTAAATAAAAAAATAAGTTAAACATCTCACGTTTATCCAAAAACAAATCTAAAAAAAAAAAAAAAAAAACTTAAGGACAATTTGGATTTTTTTTTTTTTTTTTGGGTTCTAAAATATTCTTACATTCCTATGTTTAAGTAGAGACAAAACTAAATGACAATTTGGGAAAAATGCAACCCTAACTTCTACTAAAACATTGCCTAAAAAATAGGGTCACTTTCCTATTGATTTTCAAATTTATTTATTCACTTATAAATTAGATTCTCAAAATAAAAATTATATATAATAAAAAACATATATATATTTTTTTTTTTGATACTACCACTTAAAAAAAAAAAAAAAAAAGCCTCGTGCTTGCAATTTAATGGATAAAGTAATTGAAAAATTAACAGGAGATGAAACTTTTTTTTAGTGGTCTTATTTTGTAGAAAACAATTTTATTTTATTTTATTTTATATATAATTTCTATTTTGAAAATCTAATTTATAAGTAGATAAAGTAATTTGAAAATTTACAAGAAAGTGGTCCTATTTTTTAGGTAATATTTTTGTGGGAGTTAGAGTTGCATTTTTAAGGGGTGTTTAACTTATTTTTCTATTTAAAAAAAAAAAATAAACGTGTAGTTTCTTTGAAGAAGTGAGTTAGTGAAAGAGTGTTCCTATTTTGTAGGCAATGTTTTAGTGTAAGTTAGACATATATTTTTACGAAACTATCCTTTAGTTTTATCTCTACTTAAACCTAGGGGTATTTTGGAACAAAAAAAAAATCCAGTCCAAACAAGAAAAACCCCTTAAATAGTAGTATAGATTAAAAGAAAGTTGCCAATTACCTTCTTGCTATTGTTAAAAAAAAATAAATATGTCCACTAGCAAAATCTATTAAGAATGATAGAATACATCAAATGTTTAGATTTCTCTATTAACTTCACTAGCTTATAACCCACACAACGTGTGAGATACTTTTATCTATTACAAAAGACATGGTAACTAAAAATATAAACATTTTTTTTCATTAAGTTAATACCAAAAATATAAAATCAAATAATTACTTGCAAGAAGAAGATGTGAATCTAGACAATCTTTCAAGGAGACTTCCAAATTTAATCTTGAAATTTCGTGGTGGTCAACAAAATTTTAAATAGACCTTTTAGAAATAAATTTAGAAAATTTGTATTCTTTTACCACCCATGCACTCAAGCAAAAAGAAAGTGTTTTTTTTTTTAATGTTTTTATTACTACAATAATTTATTCTTCAAAACATATTCCATAGGTCCAAAAGATTATCAAAATAAAATTATGGCAGTCTAAGAGCGATTAAAGTTGTCTCTATTTTTTGTATAAGCAAAAATAGGTGCCCTCGACAAACAATAATTAATAATTAAAATATTATGATACTCAAATCCTGTAGTATTAATCCATGAAATGCATCAAACTACAGTAGTAAATAGTCTCACAAAAGTCTACACCAAAGGAAAATGTAGAGCAACAAACAAAGAAATACAAAATAAAAAAAAATAAAAAAAAAACATCGAGTTTCGCCTAAATGTAGACCATTAATCCAAGAAATTTAAGAATGTTGTCCAATTGTCTAAGAAAAACTTTCCCTGTAATAAAGAAACACATTAGAGCACATTTAGTTGTAATCAAGGATCAAAACTAAAAGTAATATTCAGAATATATATTCTAAATACAATGAAATTCTAGCAATAGCATAATACAATTTAATTGAGTGTTGAAATCAACCAACTTCAAACTTTAATTGTATAAACATTATATCATAACAAGTCTAAAATATTTTATAAAAAAAACTTTCAAAGGTTTGTGTCATTTGTATTTTCTAAATGTTGATGGACTTTTTTGTTTCCTGCTATGACTGATGTTTTAATTAACTGGCGCCTCAAGAAATAGCATAATATATGCATATATAATCTTTGACATGCATATATTATAATCTTTGTCATGCTACCATTCCAGACTTTAAGAAAAATAAGACAAACAATACTTTTACAGGTCAATTTACTGAAGAAAAAAAATTTAATTGAAACCAAACACTTCAAAAACAATTCTGACTATATTGTGCAGGGAAAAAACTAATTCAAACCCAAAGACATCAAATGAAAAAAACATAACCCAAAAAAAAGAGATAAACAAAAGGAAAATCAGGCTAAGCTAAACCTTTCAATATGATTCAATATCTCTTCTTGCAAAATACCAAACCGTCGTATCTGGTAGAGAATTGTGTAAATCTGTGCTTCAACAAATGGATAGGCAAAGAAGGAGTTTTTAATCAGGATTTTTTAATCTGGTAGAGAATTGTGTAAATCTGTGCTTTTTATTTTATAGATGTATGCAAAGTTTTGCAAATTTTTTAATCTGGATTTATTCAAAAAAAATGTATGATTAATTACACACAACAATTTGATTTTAAAATAAAAAGCATTTTCTAAAGGTTAACAAACTAATCTAAACATTAATGTGTACACCACACAACAATCTTTAGTAAATAATCCCTAAACATTCAACGACATAATTTTAAGCAATATGTTGGCTATTTAATTTACCCAAATTTTTTTTTTTTAAAAAGGCGTTAATCAAATTCAATAAGTGAAAAAAAAAATATTTACTGCCAAAAAGAAATTCATTCATTCCTTTAAACAAATATATAATCAAACGGAAAACATGACTTTTTAGCACAAACATTAAAGGGGTTTTGGACTTTTAAGTTTTAGATAATAGATGGTCAAAGCAGCAATATTGAAAAACCCACCATCATTCAAGGGTAAACATGTTTTTTTCTACACATATTCAAGGGCTAAACCCCATGATGCCACCAAAAAAAAAATTATGATAAATCAGGAAGAAAGCATCAAAATAAAGAGTATAATATATCAAGTAACAAAATGCTGACCTTGAGTATAGGTACTGCAGAAAAGAAGCGAAATAGAGTGGGTGTCAAATTGAAAATTGGGAGGAGGAAGAGATTTTATTTTGCCGTTTTTTCTTTTACCGAATGAAGGGGATTTATCTTTTCTTTGAGGTGGGTGACGTTTGATTAAGGGTGTGGCAATTTAGGGCATAAAAACCATGTTTTTGGACATGTAAACCGTCGATTGTCCAACAATCACCATAAAAACCTTTTCCCTTATTGGCCTGTGTTTGTTCCACTACCTTTCTCTTCTTATCTACTCTAATGACCCAAATAGCAAGCCAAAAAAATAGAAACAAAACAAAATATGAAACTAAAATTCATGAAAGCGAAGGAACAAAACCCCAAAACTGAAAATTCCTAAGAACAATTCAATTAGAATTTGATCTTCTAGGTTGTTTCCCTTATTTTAACGAAATCCCTAAATTGACAACAAACCTAATTGAAGAGAATATGATAAGAGATTAATTAGAAGCCCAAATGTTAAAACAATCTAAATATCATAGCCTTTGAATTATAAGTCTGGAGTACCCTAAAAAAATGAATCCAAATATTCCAAGCAAAACCAACTCATTCCAAAGGCTGCAGAATAAAGAAGTAATTGAATTTAAAAAAAAAAAAAAAAAAAAAAAAAAAAAAAAACTGAAGATTTTGGTAATCTAACAAACACATCATATATAAAATTCAAGGTCCAATCAATTAAGATAAAACAATTTGTAAAAAAAAAAAAAAAAGATAAAAAATATACATAAACCATATCAGTTGTGAGATCAATGCATGGCACTATTTGAAGGCCAAAGAAGTATTATGTATTAAGTGTGATTCAGTAACATATAATTAATAAGCAACAGAAAACTAATCATCATACTGTTCATGGTAGTATACACTAAAAAAAGGCATTAAAAATTATTTTAAAATAAGATCAGTGTAAAGAGGTATTTAACAGAAGCAATGGAAGTCCTAAAAACAAATAGAAAAAAGTACAGTGTGTCTCATATAAGAAAGGTGAAGAAGAAATACAACCTGTGTTAGTGATAGATTGTTTTAAAGAAAGTGAAGGGGTATTCCATCAATTCCAAATCTCCAACCAATCATGGTGAAATTACATCCTTTGTTGGACATGCTTTTGATTCTCTATTCACCTTTTCTACTTTCTGCTCTATACATAGATAGAAAAATTAGTCCTACAAACAAATAGGAAAAATTACCGAATGTCTCATATAAGAAAGGAGAAGAATAATTTCAACATGTTTAGCAGCAAATGCGGGTCAACCAAGCACTCTAACCAACCAAAAATTAATTAAACCTATCTAGGTAGATTGAAAAATTAATAACAAATAAACAGACAAAATACTAAAATAAATCATCAATTATAGGAGGAAAAAGACTAATCAAGCATATTTAAATTTAAAAAATTAAAAAAGAAAAAACTTGGGAAATATTAAGAGGAACAAACTACTTCCTATCTTCCCAAATAGCACTTGTAAATTATCCAGTAATTGAGTTTTATTAAATAAAAGAAAAATACGTAAAAAAAATTTTAAAACTCATATTTAAAAATTAATAATCTCATTCATAATTTTATATAGCAAAACGCAACAATATCCAACAATTTTGTTTTTCAATTTTTTGGGGTTATACCTGTTGGCAATATTTCCCCTACTTTGCCTGTGTTTGCTCCACCGCCTTTCTCTTCTTCTTCTCTAATTATGATTGTGATCATTGAACAAAACCAATTTTAAAGCAAAACCTTAATAAGAAAACAAATCTCTCATATTTATTTAAATGGTGTTTAGTGTAAACCCTTAATATGGTTGATCAAACTTTGAAGTTTAAAGGATGCAATTGCATGAATAATTATGTTGGTCAAGGGGTTTTTCACGTGAAATAACAAAGGGGAATTGTAATATTGTCTTCTACCCAGATATAAGAAAAGGGAAAAAAAATCTTACCAGACTGTATCTATGTCTATATGTCTATCTCTCTAATAACTCTGGCGCTTTCTATGCTTCTTTCATCACCTATCCCTTTCTCTACTTCTTTCATTGCCTTTCCCTTTCATCTGCTTCATTCTCTACTTTCAACGCCTGTCCCTTTCTCTACTTCTTTCATTGCCTTTCCCTTTCATCTGCTTCATTCTCTACTTTCAACGCCTCTCCCTTTCTCTGTCTCTATCTCCGTATCTCAATACCTCTAGGTGGTTTGATCGTATTTAACTTTGAATCCCTGAACAAAAAATAGACTTTTTTACGAAAACTAAGCCAATCGTAACAGAGAACAACAAAATCCTAAACCAAAATTAGTATATATAGATATATATTCAAAGAATTTTCAAATGACGATTATAACAATACACAAGAATCACGTGCACACGCATTCAAAGTCAAAGCTTTAGCTTGCAAAACAAATCTAGAATATTCCACAAATTCACAGAAACAAGGGAAACTTATCCCGAAATCACAAATAAGTTTCAAAACCAAATCAAAACCATAAAAACACATAGGGAGAAAGAGAGGGAGAGAGAGAAGAACGTACCTGAAAAACTCAAAAGGGGATGGCGATGCCCAGCCGTACAAATCTCCAGTGTGGCACAAGGTTTTTCTTTTTTTTTTTTTTCTCCTTCGCTTTCTCTATATCACAGCGTCACTAGGGTTTTTTTAGATTCAACGTTTTTTATTTTATTTTATTTTGACATGGTTTTTTTTTTTAATATATACACAGCCACTGTCAAACGGTGTTAGCCATGTAAAACAATATAATGTATCGCTTTTTAAAGTTAAACGTGTCAAAATTTTAAATAAACTTTTTTTCCTAACATGGTAGCACCTCCTTAAAGGCTTCTGCCTTTTTATATAGTATTAGATACTAGTAAAAGTTATAAATAAAAGAAATTAATATACAGTCATAAGTATATCCTCTCAAAAGATTAATCTAAATATAAGAAATTTAAACTTGTTATTTGGTAATGGTAAGAAAAATAAATAAACTCATTTGAATTTTTTTTTTTTTTTTTTTAGAAATAATTACAACATGCTGTTAATTCCCCAGCTCGAACCCTTTTTTCCCTAGACCCTCAAGCACTTTGTATATGGGAAGGTGCCAATTCAGCTACAAGGACTTTGACATTCATTTGAAATTAATTAAATTATAATAATGTCTAATTATTTTTTTTAAATGTTCTATACATACGCTAATTTTTGCTTTAAAAATTGTACAATTTCCAACATTTTCTTCTGCTGTCGTACTTTCACTTCCAATGGTTCAAAAGGTAAGTTTATCCTAAAAACCTAAAATAGAATGTCATAGCATTATTGAAAATGAATTTAAAAAATAAATAATATTTGGAAGTTGTTTAGGAGATATTTGATAATGTAACTTCTAAAAAATAGACTTAATTATATTGGAATTAGAAAACATTTTTATTTCTTGACAATATATACTAGAGAATATTTGTAGTGGATTGGATGATTAAACCTAGGAGGGCCTGAGACTGGAGAGGAAGTAGTTGTGGATATATTTTGGGGCGTACGTAAAGATAGTCTTTCCTTTGAGGGGAAGGAGGTTTGCCATTGACCTCACGAGTCTCGAAACCAGAGTTTTGCGTTTTTAGACAAGTAGGTTTGTATTCATAACCACTGTTTTAAAAACCGGACTAGATCGGCCGGTCCGACCGGTTCAACCGAAAAAACCGGTTCAGTCCAGCCCGATCAAAATCTGGGAAAAACCAGTCAAAAATCGAAAATTTTGAAAAAACCAGTTTGATGTCTGGTTTGATTTTTAAAACCATGTTCATAACAACATATTGGAATCAATAAGTATGTATATTTGCCGACACAACTTTCTCACAAATTTTTTCACAATTGTTAGTGTGACTAGTTATTAATGATAGACAATAAATTGGTGTTATTAGTGGTGGTATGGGTTTTATTGCACTTTGATATTTTGAAATATTTTGTTTAGAATCTCAAGTTTTGGGTTCAATCCTTAAACCAAATTTCAATCTGATTGGTTAACAAATATAAGAGAAATATGAAACCATATATGAAGATAGATGGGAGAAACATCAAGTTTTGAAACTCTTCAAGTCAAGTTGGCGAGGGGGTTGGGGGGTGGGGGAGAGAGAAAAGAAAGAGTATGTGTTGTCTTATCAGTGGTCCCATAATCTTCAAAATATTTACAACAATGTCATTGAATAATGCTATTCAAAAGCTAAAATATTCTCTAGTATGTTTTCAAAATACACTGTTTAAACAACCTAAATTGAGAACTGTAACTCGAACGCTCTTAATCAAACACTCTTACCAAATATGCATTTTGTTTTTTTTTTTGCAACAGTTTTCAGTGTCTAAACATTGAAAACTGTTGTTTAAAATTGTATAACAAATGGGCCCTTGGTGATTGTTTTTGTATTGAACCTCATGAAGAAACTATGCTTCATGGTTTCATATTTACCATCATATGGTTCCCACACAACACGCAAAATAACTATTCATATTTAGGTAGTATTTGTTATACACATCCTATGTATTATATACATTCTTATAAATATGCTTAAAGTGCACAGAAATTGTGACTTGAAGTCTAAGAAATCATGCATTTCAAGTCACACCTTCTGTGGACTTTAAGCTTATGTGAAACAATGTGTATAATAGGAATATATAATCTATAATAGTATTTTTCCAAATATATCTCTTTTGGGAGGGTTTGATTCCTTTGTTCCCAAATGACATGTACTTCAGCCCTGCAGCTAGCATCTCAGCATGTAACAGGATTAAGCTTAGTTTGGGTTTTTATTAGGTTCTAAAAGTGTAAAACAATTGGAAAACTATGAGCACAAACTTATATAGATATAGATCTTAGAATTTATAGGTATTATTAGATAATGCTAAGGGTGATACAAGTCAAGATTCAAGAATATAAAAGCTGCAGAAAGAAGAGTTCAGAAGCTACTTGGTTTGACCGATCAAGAAAAAAGCTCGACCGATTGAAACACGGATCTGTAGAATTTTAAGTAGGCTCAAACAGTAGTTCAAGCCCAAAAAGGATTAAAGTTTCAGATCTACTTCTTCTAGTATATAAAGGAAACCCTAAGCACGTTTTTAAGAAGACTTTTCAGAGAGAGAGTGTGCCTCCTTTGTATTTAGGGTTTTGTATCCAAAAGCTCTATAAAGTCTTCTACTAGCATTATTCCTTGAAGAATCTCAAGATCCGGTGTTGTAGAAGTTGCTACATACAAGATCAACGTCTAAGGAGATTCAAAACTTTTGAGTGGAGTCTCAAAGTCACAAGCAGATAAGTTTGTGTTGATGCAAAGTCCAAAGAAAGAAATAGTTCGTGGATTTAGAGCTTGCACGTAGTCGTGTCAGAAATTTCTACATGTGGTAGCAATAGGATGACAATGGTCTAAATCTTATAGTAAACTTCAAATTTTTTTTTTAGTGGATTCGCTTTTTACCACTTGAGGATAGTTAGGTTAAATCCTCCTCAAGTTTTTTACCAGTTTAGTTTTCCTGAGTTATAGGGTTTAAAAAGATAGTTTTTTTTTTTTTTTTTTTTTTTTTTTTTTTTTTTTGTGTTTAAACAGTAAGCCTAATCATGGCCTAAAACATAAGACTACTTCCTATTAATTTTCAAATTACTTTATCCACTTATAAATTAGATTTTCAAAATAAATATTATATATATAAAATAAATAAATAAACAAAAACAATTTTTTTTCCTACAAAATAAGACCACTAAAAAAATAAAACCTCATTGCACGCACTTTGCGTGTGTGATGAAGTTAGTTATTATTTAATATTTTCAGTTTATCCTCTCCACTCTCTATCATCTTATAAATGTTCGACCTTGGTGAAAGCAGCTGGACAATTTATGAGTTATTTACTTATTTTCTAATAAATTCCAACTCTAAGTTGTTTCTCAAAATAATGTTAATGTTGCCCAACTCAAATTCTGGGGTGTTTTTCCGATAACATTTGTTGGCTTACATTTATTTTTCTTGAATATATATTAAGTTTTTTTATTTATAAGTTCATCTTTGAAATATGGTGGACGGCAGTTAGTGGCGGTTTTGACCATGCCAATGTTGATTTTTGGTGATTTGTGGGGCAGAGGGTGGTTAAGCGCCAATGTTTGGACTAAAATTATCCTCATATATAGAGATGGAAATTTAAATCCGCCTTGTGGGTACCTGATCTGCCCCACTTTGTATCTAATTGGGGGGAGAAGCTAGGCTAAATCCTTTCCCCAAACTGGGTTTGGAGCGGGGACAATTATTGGGGGATCCTAACATGTGCCAAAAGTTTGAACTAATATTACCCTCATATATACTGATGGTTATTTAAGCCTGCCCTGTGCTTATCTAATCCGCCCTAATTTGCATACCAAAGAGGGCAAGGAGAAATATTAAATTCTTCCCGTTGGTTTTGGGTGGTGCGGGTATTGGGGGGGGACTCACCTCATTTATATTTAAAAGTCAAAAATATTTTTTATCGATTTTTTTTTACATGACATATATATTCTTTAATTTTCAAACTTTAAATTTATGATTTTTTTGGTGTTGTATGATTGATTTTATGTTTTTATGTGTAAGATTTAAATTGTTTATAATCTTAGTTGTTTGAATTGTTTTAATGGCTTCGAAGACTTAAATTGTTGTATTATTAGATAGTTTTGTAGTGTTAGAACTTGGTTCATAAATAAATTAGATAGTTTTGTAGTGTTAGAACTTAATTCTTTAATAAATTATTAAACGAAGGAGAAAAATAATGAGTGGGATAGGGCAGGTGTCTGTGGGTGCCAACTAGGATGCGTGGAAAAAAAAGAAAAAGATAAAACTGCCCCAAAGTGAGGATGGGGCAGGGGCAAAAGATAAGGATGGCAAACAGAGTAGAGACAGAAAATAGGAAACCGACACATTCCTACTCATATATATGATAATATACTAGCCTCGTCACGCGCACTGCACGCGTAAGATGAGACTCTATACTGCTATTTTAGAGGTTTTTCCTATTTAAATTATATATTTTTTTATTATTTTAAAATACTCTTACACTCTTAGGTTTAAGTAAAGACAAAATTAAACGATGGTTTGGTAAAAATACATGTCTAACTTGCACTAAAATATTGCTTATAAAATAAAAACATTTTTCCACTAACCTACTTCTTCAAAGTAACTATACGTTTATTGTTTTTTTTTTAAATAAAAAAATAAGTTAAACACCTCACGTTTATCC
The DNA here is from genome assembly GCA_032878915.1 of Castanopsis chinensis. Lineage (NCBI taxonomy): Eukaryota > Viridiplantae > Streptophyta > Magnoliopsida > Fagales > Fagaceae > Castanopsis > Castanopsis chinensis. The sequence goes on along the minus strand of JAVQMG010000036.1, from coordinate 1,687,384 downwards.
AAAAACAAATCTAAAAAAAAAAAAAAACTAAAGGACTATCTGGATTTTTTTTTTTTTTTGGGTTCTAAAATACTCTTACATTCCTATGTTTAAGTAGAGACAAAACCAAATGACAATTTGGAAAAAATACAACCCTAACTTCTACTAAAACATTGCCTAAAAAATAGGTTCACTTTCCAGTTGATTTTCAAATTTATTTATCCACATATAAATTAGATTCTCAAAATTTTAAATAGACCTTTTAGAAATAAATTTAGAAAATTTGTATTCTTTTACCACCCATGCACTCAAGCAAAAAGAAAGTGTATTTTTTTTTTTTATGTTTTTTTTACTACAATAATTTATTATTCAAAACATGTTCCATAGGTCCAAAAGATTATCAAAATAAAATTATGGTAGTCTAAGAGAGATTAAAGTTGTCTCTGTTTTTTGTAGAAGCAAAAATAGGTGCCCTCGACAAAAAATAATTAATAATTAAAATATTTTGATACTCAAATCCTGTAGTATTAATCCATGAAATGCATCAAGCTACAGTAGTAAATAGTCTCACAAAAGTCTACACCAAAGGAAAATGTAGAGCAACAAACAAAGAAATACAGGATAAAAAATTTTTTTTTAAAAAAACATCGAGTTTCTCCTAAATGTAGACCATTAATCCAAGAAATTTAAGAATGTTGTCCAATTGTCTAAGAAAAACTTTCCCTATAATAAAGAAACACATTAGAGCACATTTAGTTGTAATCAAGGATCAAAATTAAAAGTAATATTTAGGATATATATTCTAAATACAATGAAATTCTAGCAATAGCATAATACAATTTAATTGAGTGTTGAAATCAACCAACTTCAAACTTTAATTGTATAAACATTATATCATAACAATTCTAAAATATTTTATAAAAAAAAACTTTCAAAGGTTTATGTCATTTGTACTTTCTAAATGTTGATGGACTTTTTTGTTTCCTGCTATGACTGATGCTTTAATTAACTGGCGCCTCAAGAAATATCATAATATATGCATATATAATCTTTGACATGCATATATTATAATCTTTGTCATGCTACCATTCCAGACTTTAAGAAAAATAAGACAAACAATACTTTTACAGGTCACTTTACTAAAGAAAAAAAAAATTAATTGAAACCAAACACTTCAAAAACAATTCTGACTATATTGTGCAGGGAAAAAACTAATTCAAACCCAAAGACATCAAATGAAAAAAACATAACCCAAAAAAAAGAGATAAACAAAAGGAAAATCAGGCTAACCTAAACCTTTCAATATGATTCAGTATCTCTTCTTGCAAAATACCAAACCGTTGTATCTGGTAGAGAACTGTGTAAATCTGTGCTTCGACAAATGGACAGGCAAAGAAGGATTTTTTAATCTGGATTTTTTAATCTGGTAGAGAACTGTGTAAATCTGTGCTTTTTATAGATGTATGCAAAGTTTTGCAAATTTTTTAATCTGGATTTATTCAAAAAAAAAATGTATGATTAATTACACACAACAATTTGATTTTAAAATAAAAAGCATTTTCTAAAGATTAACAAACTAATCTAAACATTAATGTGTACACCACACAACAATCTTTAGAAAATAATCCCTAAACATTCAACAACATAATTTTAAGCAATATGTTGGCTATTTAATTTACCCAAATTTTTTTTTTTTTAAAAAGGGCGTTAATCAAATTCAATAAGTGAAAAAAAAAAATATTTACTTCCAAAAGGAAATTCATTCATTCCTTTAAACAAATCTATAATCAAACGGAAAAGATGACTTTTTAGCACAAACATTAAAGGGGTTTTGGACTTCTTTGTTTCAGATAATAGATGGTCAGAGCAGCAATATTGAAAAACCCACCATCATTCAAGGGTAAACATGTTTTTTTCTACACATATTCAAGGGCTAAACCCCATGATGCCACAAAAAAAAAAAAAAAAAAAACGAGATTATGATAAATCAGGAAGAAAACATCAAAATAAAGAGTATAATACATCAAGTAACCAAAAGCTGACCTTGAGTATAGGTATTGCAGAAAAGAAGCGAAATAGAGTGGGTGTCAAATTGAAAATTGGGAGGAGGAAGAGATTTTATTTTGCCGTTTTTTCTTTTACCGAATGAAGGGGATTCATCTTTTCTTTGAGGTGGGTGACGTTTGATTAAGGGTGTGGCAATTCAGGGCATAAAAACCATGTTGTTGGACATGTAAATCGTCGATTGTCCAACAATCACCATAAAAACCTTTTCCCTTATTGGCCTGTGTTTGTTCCACTACCTTTTTCTTCTTATCTACTCTAATGACCCAAATAGCAAGCCAAGAAAAAAAGAAACAAAACAAAATATGAAGCTAAAATTCATGAAATTAAAGGAACAAAACCCCAAAACTGAAAATTCCTAAGAACAATTCAATTAGAATTTGATCTTCTAGGTTGTTTCCCTTATTTCAACGAAATCCCTAAATTGACAACAAACCTAATTGAAGAGAATATGATAAGAGATTAATTAGAAGCCCAACTGTTAAAACAATCTAAATATCGTAGCCTTTGAATTATAAGTCTGGAGTACCCTAAAAAAATGAATCCAAATATTCCAAGCAAAACCAATTCATTTCAAAGGTTGCAGAATAAAGAAGTAACTGAATTAAAAATCTAAGCAAAAAATGAAAAAAAAAAGAAAAAAAAACTGAAGATTTTGGTAATCTAACAAACACATCATATATAAAATTCAAGGTGCAATCAATTAAGATAAAAAAATTTGTAAAAAAAAAAAAAAAAGATAAAAAAATACATAAACCATATCAGTTGTGAGATCAATGCATGCCACTATTTGAAGGCCAAAGAAGTATTACGTATTAAGTGTGATTTAGTAACATATAATTAATAAGCAATAGAAAACTAATCATCATGCTGTTCATGGTAGTATACACTAAAAAAAGGCATTAAAAATTACTTTAAAATAAGATCAGTGTGAAGAGGTATTTAACAGAAGCAATGGAAGTCCTAAAAATAAATAGAAAAAAGTACAGTGTGTCTTATTTAAGAAAGGTGAAGAATAAATGCAACCTGTGTTAGTGATAGATTGTTTTAAAGAAAGTGAAGGGGTATTCCATCAATTCCAAATCTCCAACCAATCATGGTGAAATTACATCCTTTGTTGGACATGCTTTTGATTCTCTCTTCACCTTTTCTACTTTCTGCTCTATACATAGATAGAAAAATCAGTCCTACAAACAAATAGGAAAAATTACCGAATGTCTCATATAAGAAAGGAGAAGAAGAATTTCAACATGTTTAGCAGAAAATGCAGGTCAACCAAGCACTCTAACCAACCAAAAATTAATTAAACCTCTCTAGGTAGATTGAAAAATTAATAACAAATAAACAGACAAAATACTAAAATAAATCATCAATTATAGGAGGCAAAAGACTAATCAAGCATATTTAAATTTAAAAAACTAAAAAAGAAAAAACTTGGGAAATATTAAGAGGAACAAACTACTTCCTATCTTCCCAAATAGCACTTGAATTTACATATCCAGTAATTGAGTTTTATTAAATAAAAGAAAAATACATTAAAAAAAAAAATTTAAAACTCGTATCTAAAAATTAATAATCTCGTTCATAATTTTATATAGTAAAACGCAACAATATCCAACAATTTTGTTTTTCAATTTTTTGGGGTTATACCTGTTGGCAATATTTCCCCTAGTTTGCCTGTGTTTGCTCCACCACCTTTCTCTTCTTCTTCTATAATTATGATTGTGATCATTGAACAAAACCAATTTTAAAGCAAAACCTTAATAAGAAAACAAATCTCTCATATTTCTTTAAATGGTGTTTAGTGTAAACCCTTAATATGGTTGACCAAACTTTAAAGTTTAAAGGATGCAATTGCATGAATAATTATGTTGGTTAGGGGGTTTGTCACGTGAAATAACAAAAGGGAATTGTAATATTGTCTTCTACCCAGATATAAGAAAAAGGAAAAAAAATCTTACCGGACTGTATCTATGTCTCTATCTCTATCTCTCTAATAACTCTGGCGCTTTCTCTACTTCTTTCATCGCCTATCCCTTTCCCTGCTTCTTTTATCGCCTTTCCCTTTCATTTGCTTCATTATCTACTTTCAACGCCTCTCCCTTTCTCTGTCTCTATCTCCATATCTCAATACCTCAAGGTGGTTTGATCGTATTTAACTTTGAATCCCTGAACAAAAGATAGACCTTTTTACGAAAACTAAGCCAATCGTAATAGAGAACAACAAAATCCTAAACCAAACTTAGTATATATAGATATATATTCAAAGAATTTTCAAATGGCGATTATAACAATACCCTAGAATCACGCACATGCGCATTCAAAGTCAAAGCTTTAGCTCGCAAAACAAATCTAGAATATTCCACAAATTCACAGAAACAAAGGAAACATATCCCGAAATCACAAATAAGTTTCAAAACCGAATCAAAATCACAAAAACACATAGAGAGAAAGAGAGGGAGAGAGAGAAGAACGTACCTGAAAAACTCAAAAGGGGATGGCGATGCCCGACTATACAAATCTCCAGTGTAGAGCAAGGTTTTTCTTTTTTTCTTTTCTCCTTCGCTTTCTCTATATCACAGCATCACTAGGGTTTTTTTAGCTTCAACATTTTTTATTTTATTTTATTTTGACATGGTTTTTTTTTTTCATATATACATAGCCACTGTCAAATGATGTTAGCCTTGTAAAACAATATAATGTATCGCTTTCTAAAGTTAAACGTGTCAAAATTTTAAATAGGCTTTTTTCCTAATGTGGTAGCACCTCCTTAAAGGCTTCTGCCTTTTTATATAGTATTAGATACTAGTAAAAGTTATAAATAAAAGAAATTAATATGCAGTCATAGTCATAAGTATATCCTCTCAAAAGATTAATCTAAATATAAGAAATTTAAACTTGTTATTTGGTAATGGTAAGAAAAATAAATAAATTCATTTGAATTATTTTTTTTTTAGAGAAATAATTACAACATGCTGCTAATCCCCCAAGCACTTTCTACATGGAAATGTGCCAATTCAGCTACAAAGGCTTTGGCATTTATTTGAAATTAATTAAATTATAATAATAATGTCTAATTATTTTTTTTAAATGTTCTATACATACGCTAATTTTTGCTTTAAAAAATTGTACAATTTCCAACATTTTCTTCTGCTGCCGTACTTTCACTTCCAATGGTTCAGAAGGTAAGTTTATCCTAAAAACCTAAAATAGAATGTCATAGCATTATTGAAAATGAATTTAAAAAATAAATAATATTTGGAAGTTGGTTAGGAGATATTTGATAATGTAACTTCTAAAAAATAGACTTAATTATATTGGAATTAGAAAACATTTTTATTTCTTGATAATATATACTAGAGAATATTTGTAGTGGATTGGATGATTAAACCTGGGAGGGTCTGAGACTTGAGAGGAAGTAGTTATGGATATATTTTGGGGCGTACGTAAAGATAGTCTTTCCTTTGAGGGGAAGGAGGTTTGCCATTGACCTCACGAGTCTCGAAACCAGAGTTCTGTGTTTTTGGACAAGTAGTCCGACCAGTTCAACCAAAAGAACCGGTTCAGTCAAGTCTGGTCAAAAGGCTCAAAACCGGTCAAAAATTAGAAATTTTGAAAAAACCAGTTTGATGTCCGGTTCGGTTTTTAAAACCATGTTCATAACAACATATTGGAATCAATAAGTATGTATATTTGCCGACACAACTTTCTCACAAATTTTTTCACAATTGTTAGTGCGACTAGTTATTAATGATAGACAATAAATTGGTGTTATTAGTGGTGGTATGGGTTTTATTGCACTTTGATATTTTGAAATATTTTGTTAAAAAATCAAGTTTTGGGTTCAATACCTAAACCAAATTTCAATCTGATTGGTTAACAAATATAAGAGAAATATGAAACCACATATGAAGATAGATGGGAGAAACATCAAGTTTTGAAACTCTTCAAGTCAAGTTGGCGAGGGGGTTGGGGGGTGGGGGAGAGAGAAAAGAAAGAGTATGTGTTGTCTTATCAATGGTCCCATAATCTTCAAAATATTTACAACAATGTCATTGAATAATGCCATTCAAAAGCTAAAATATTCTCTAGTGTGTTTTCAAAATACACTGTTTAAACAACCTAAATTGAGAACTATAACTCGAACGCTCTTAATCAAATGCTCTTACCAAATATGCATTTTTTTTTTTTTTTTTTTGCAACAGCTTTCAGTGTCTAAACACTGAAAACTGTTGTTTAAAATTGTATAATAAATGGGCCCTTTGTGATTGTTTTTGTATTGAACCTCATGAAGAAACTATGCTTCATGGTTTCATATTTACCATCATATGGTTCCCACACAACACACAAAATAACTATTCATATTTAGGTAGTATTTGTTATACACATCCTATGTATTATATACATTCTTATACATATGCTTAAAATGCACAGAAATTGTGACTTGAAGTCTAAGAAATCATGCATTTCAAGTCACGCCTTCTGTGGACCTTAAGCTTATGTGAAACAATGTGTATAATAGGAATATATAATCTGTAATAGTATTTTTCCAAATATTTCTCTTTTGGGAGGGTTTGATTCCTTTGTTCCCAAATGACATGTACTTCAGCCCTGCAGCTAGCATCTCAACATGTAACAAGATTAAGCTTAGTTTGGGTTTTTATTAGGTTCTAAAAGTGTAAAACAATTGGAAAACTATGAGCACAAACTTATATAGATATAGATCTTAGAATTTATAAGTATTATTAGATAATGCTCAGGGTGATACAAGTCAAGATTCAAGAATATAAAAGCTACAGAAAGAAGAGTTCAGAAGCTGTTTAGTTCGATCGATCAAGAAACAGGCTCGACCGATTGAAACACGGATCTGCAGAATTTTAAGTCGACTCAAACAGTAGTTCAAGCCCAAAAAGGATAAAGTTTCAAATCTACTTCTTCTAGGCTATAAAGGAAACCCTAAGCACGTTTTTAAGAAGACTTTTCAGAGAGAGAAGAATGTGCCTCCTTTGTATCTAGGGTTTTGTATCCAAAAGCTCTCTAAAGTCTTCTACTGGCATTATTCCTTGAAGAATCTCAAGATCCGGTGTTGTAGAAGTTGCTACATACAAGATCAACGTCTAAGGAGATCCAAAACCTTTGAGTGGAGTCTCAAAGTCACAAGCAGGTGAGTTTATGTTGATGCAAAGGCCAAAGAAAGAAATAGTTTGTGGATTTAGATCTTGCACGTAGTCGTGTCAGAAATTTCTACATGTGGTAGCAATAGGATGACAGTAGTCTAAGTTTTATAGTAAACTACGATTCTTTTCAGTGGATTTGCTTTTTACCACTTGAGGATAGTTAGGTTAAATCTTCCTCAAATTTTTTACCAGTTTAGTTTTCCTGAGTTATAGGGTTTAAAAAGATAGTTTTTTTTTTTTTTTTTTTTTTTGTTTAAACAGTAAGCCTAATCATGGTCAATCTTTCATCAAAGAGAAGAACAAAGAAGACGCAATATGGGGGAAACTACAATACTCTCTCTTAGGCTCCCAATGTATTTTATGAAAATACCGACACTTAATAAGGGGAAAGAAATGGAGTAATTATAACTGATAAACCAAATAATAACCCTCATCTAGAGGAGCCAGCTTGGACAGTAGAGGGTCATAAAGATTGCAATTTAATGCCCCGACGGTTATATATTAGAGCCAAGACCGTTGGAATCTCCATTAAGGCCGAATTGAGTAGGTCTGAGACGTTACCAAACCAGCTTTCAAGTCACCATTCAAGAGGGACAATGGCTAGCAAGGTGAGCCTATTTATAGGATCTACCAAATCTTAGACAAGGTACATACACATTGATCACCTCTCACTGTAATCATAGAATTCTTTTTATTCCCTGAGTTCTGTTCGCTGACTTTACCATTGAAGACTTTGTGGCCGACATCACACCGGTGACGACCTATGAGGATCTCGTTTCTTTTTATTGATTGTGCAGGAGGTTGGATGGGCTCATATTGGTTTAATCTAGATGAACCTAACTACTGACGATCTTAGCATCATCAATAACAATCATATGGACAAACAATATTATGGGATTAACATTTATTTCACACGGTCAATCTTACCACAAACACTTAACATATTGTGAACCCCAATCACGGTTGAAAACATTAATTGTGTGAAATTAATTATGTCTCTAGATTCATTAGGTGGTTACAACTTTCAAGTGATTATAGACTTATAGTAACACTCATTTATTAATCCTAGAAATAGAGGTGAGAGAAGAAAAATATTACAGTATTATCATAAATAAAAGGCCAACAATGATCCTTTTTCTTTTCTTGGGTAAAGTCTCACTATAGCATTTTTAACAAAATGAAGAATAGTTAGTGGATTGTTGGTTGATTTTTGTTTGTGAATGGAAAAATTCTTATTTTAATAAAATGAAGAATGGTTAGTGGATTGTTGGTTGATTTTTGTGTGTGAAAGGAAAATTTTTCCAATTTAGAAACAGAAGAGGTTGCTTCTGTTTCTCTTGAACACGCCACCCATTAATTTAGGAGTTTTGTCCAATTTAGAAACAGAAGAGGTTGCTTCCTGGATTAAACCGAGAACAAGTCCGCAAGCCCAAATCGACAGCTAGCTTTGTCGAGCTCCATAGTCAATACATGCAGCATGTTGAATTTGGAAACTGAGTAGGACAAGTTGATCGTTGCAGATCTCAAGGTGCTGGCTCACACTGAGATGTAGTTAGTGAACTTCAAATTTCAAAGATCTACAAAATACACGATTGCAATGATATACGGTTGCAAGGAGTAAGGAGAAACAATATGGCGGAAACTATAGTATTCTCCATTATCGACAAGTTAAAACCCTTGGCGAACGAAGAAGCCAAACTTCTAGGTGGCATCCATGGACAAGTTGCTGACATCAAATATGAACTGGAGAGAATTCAGTCCTTCCTCAAGGATGCAGATGCAAGGGCGGCAGCAGAACAAGACATGAGCAAGGGTGTTAAAACATGGGTGAAACAAGTAACAGAAGTCGCTTTCTGCATAGGCGTTGCCATTGACCAATACTTGCTTCTAGTGGCACAACATGGTCCTCATCGGCGTGGTTTTACTTGTTTTGTACATAAAACAACTCATTCACGTAAAACATTAATACCCCACACAAGATAGCAAGTGAGATTCAAGAGATCAAAGTATCAATGCAGAAAATCAAGGCAAGAAGTGAAAGATACGGCTTTCAATCCATTGGTCAATGATCAAGCAGCAGTGCTCGGAATGTTAGGTGGCAAGACCCTCGAGTGGCTTCTCTTTTACTTGAAGATGTTGACGTTGTGGGCATTGAATCTCCTAAAGATGAATTAATCGGTTGGATCATAAAAAGACACTCTAACCGTACTGTAGTTTCAGTGGTACGAATCGGGGGACTAGGCAAGACTACTCTTGCCAAGAAAGTCTATGATCACCATATGATGAAAGAACATTTTGATTGTCATTCTTGGATCTTAGTGTCTCAGTCATATAACGTGATGGATCTAGTAAGGAGCATGGTAAAGCAATTTTGTGAGGCAAGAAAGGAGTTTCCTCCTAAGGGAATTGACTCAGCAGATAAGACATCACTAATTAGCAAAGCAAGAGAATATGTACAAGAAAAAAGGTATGTAGTTGTATTTGATGATGTATGAGAAATTGATTTTTGGGGGAAGATAGAACATGCTTTACCTGATAATACAAAAGGTCCATGGATATTGATCACAACACGAAAGTTGGATGTTGCTAATTTTTGAAAAAAAAAAAAAAAAAAAAAAAAAATCTTCACATGTTAAAGTTGACAACTTGCAAGCACTACTACCTAGTAAGGCATGGGAGCTCTTTTGCAAAAGGGTGTTCCAATTTGAACTTGGATGACACTATCCCCCAATGTTGGAGAAATCATCTCATGACATTCTTTAGAAGTGTGAAGGATTACCACCTGCCATTGTTGCTATAGATGGTCTTTTGTCAACCAATGACAACACTCTTTCTAAATGACTTGCCTTTTTCCTTTTACCAGCCTTTTTCCTTTTACCAACCACTGTAGGTAACCCGAGGTATTTTTTATATTCTTTGATCTCCAGAACTCCAAGCAAATTTTTTAATAGATCTTTTAAGGATTCGAATACACCCTTGCTAATGAAAAGATTGGTCTTCACCGAATTTATGTTTTGTCCCGAAGCCCTTTCATACTTTCCCAAAATTTCTTGGATAGTATTTACATCCTCAATCTGAGCTCGACAAAAAACTAGGCTATCATCTGCAAAAAAACGAATGAGATATTTTTGGGCCATTACGACAAAGAGAGACACCTTCCACCTTCCTTTCATCCACTGCATTTTGGATTAGTCCATTTAGGCCTTCTGAGCAAAGGAGAAAAAGGTAGGGGGAGAGGGGGGTCTCCTTGACGAATACCCCTTGTTGGAATAATATGACCTCTTGCTTCCCCATTTACCAAGACAGAATATGTGACAGATTTAACACACTCCAAAATTCATCTAATCCATTTATTGTGAAACCCCATTTTTTCCATGATCTTTTGCAAAAAAATCCACTCCAATCTATCATAGGCCTTACTTATATCTAATTTCAGCGCCATTTGACCCACTTTTCCATACTTCTTAGTCTTCATGTGGTGGAGAGTCTCAAAAGCAACCAAGATATTATCCGAGATTGCCTTGTTAGATTGAAAAGCACTTTGTGTTTCAGAAATGATCTGAGCCAAAATTCTTTTTAATCTATTTGCCAAAACTTTTGAGATAAGCTTATATAAAATATTACATAGTGCAATAGGCTGAAATTCAGTAATAGATTCAGGACTCTTTACCTTAGGAATAAGAGCGTTGAATGTATGATTCAGACCTAAAGAGATATGGTTAGAGTTGAGGCAAGAGAGGACTGCCTTGACCACATCATCACTGATACTTGACCAATAGTGATGGAAAAAGATTGGAGGCATCCCATTCGGACCAGGGGCCTTTAAAGGAGCCATTTGTTAGGATGTGTGCCCTTAAATCCTATTGTATAATGCTATGTGTGATATTATATATAACTTAATGTTGTGTTTATTAAAGTTGTTTTATTTTTATCTAAAATAATGATAACATGAATATTTAGTTACAGAAGATATAAATCACAAGTTCTTTATAAACTCAGAATTTATTGTTCATAGTCGGTGATGAAATTGGGCATTTCATCTGTGAAGACTATAACGTATCAACTAAGATGATTTGTCTTGATCATGGAAGCGGTGACTTCTAGTTGATATGTTGATATATTTTAAAAGTTAAGACATATTGAACTAGACCGCTGTGAGATTTATTATTCTCCTAATGACTGTCAAATGAATAATAAATCTCACGACTTCTATTTGTATGAACTCTTAATCCTGAGAGAATAATGGACTTAATCATGAGGTGTAGTTTACTTTGATATATCAAGAGTGAGATCTAAAATAACGGTCAAAACCTCAATATGTTGAGCAGCCACATTTAGTGTTGATGGAACATATATTCTCAAGATGGAATTTATAGTCTCTTAACGAAGATATAAAATATTCCCTTGAGATAAGTTTAATAAGTTTAGTTATTCAGAGAGTTAGGTCTAACCACTTTGGTAAGAAATTACTAAAGTATATATTTATGAAATTGGATTTCATAAATATATGATGAATAACTTTAAAGGATTAAACCAAGTACTCAATGATAAGATGTAGTAATTTACAAATTGTCAGTCTACATTCATGATTTTGTATTACTACGAATATTTTATGAAGAGGTTGCGTGTATAATAAAGTCTTGGGATATAATTTATTAATAAGGCCTAGAGTGCAATTATATTTATATAGTGATATTAAATATAATTAATGGTAACTTTGAACTTATCAAGAGTTGACGGAAAAGCCCAAGGCCCATTCAAGCTAGTGTTTTATTGGTCCCTTTTGGTCTCATTCCAAACCATACACTAAAACCCAATTGGAAAGGCCCAATAGGTCGGCCAATTAGATAATCAGTTAGTTATAAAGGGAGAAACATACAAAAAAAATTTTAAGAAAAGAATCGTAGAGAAAAAGAGAGAGTGTGAGACGCACTTTCATTCTCCATTTGGAAACTGATTGAGAGACCACACATCTTAGGCGTAAAGTGGAATTGGAGTGAAGATTAAAAGTTTTCCCAAGTGCTTATAATCTTTGTTTTGAATTTCTCCACACCAAAGTATGCTATCTTATTCTTAAATTCTGAAATTTATATAGTACATCTTGTCAATCATGAGTAAAATAGATCCTTATTTGTTGCTTCCGCTGTGTGTTTTGTATGAGATACAAAACCAGATTTTTATCCAACAATTGGTATTAGAGGCAAGTTTTCATATCATAATTGTATAGCGTGTGATTAAATTTTAGAATTTAAGAAAACCGTTATCTTTGTGTTTCATTTTTTTGCAAAAAGTTATTGACCAAGAGAAATTCCTTTTAAAAGATTTTCATTGCCAAGTATGCGGTTTTATAAATATATATATATATATATATATATATATATATATAAAACCATTGCAATTTGCACGGCAACATTCAATGTGTATGGCCGTGATATCCATTCGAAAAGAAGCAGCTATTATCAAATGGTAGTTATTGAAATGGAGGGCACGAATCACTATCATTTGCTTGTACTGATTCCTTGCATCATTTGGCTTGGTCAATTGTAAGTTATATACGTATATTACTTGTAAATCTTGATTGCATGGCTTGCATGGTTTGACTATTTAAAGATTCCTTTTTGTCTTGCATATTTAATGGCCATGGAAAAGTTGAAATCCTTCATATACAGATTTCAACAATCTAAAAGTTATATATTATATTATATATATAATATAGTTTTATAAATATATGAGTTTACGTTACGTTATATATATTTATATATATTAATGTTAGGATTATGAAATTTATTCCTAATGAGATTAGGATTATGTTTTCAAAGTGTCTAGCATTATTATGGTTATTGACTTTAAAAACCTTTATTTTTAAAATATCTAGTGAGAGAGAGATACAAGAGTTGGATCTCACGGCCTCTATTATCGGTTCATAGTGGTGTGGGTAAACATCTCGTCTTGGAGTATATGCCTCGCGATCCCAAAGGAGGGTGTTTACTTTATAGTAATACAAGATTGAACTTACCCGTTTAAAGTAGTGTGGACAAACACCTCGTCTTGGCGTATATGCCTCGCGATCCCAAAGGAGGGTGTTTTGTTTCATGGTACTACAAGTTTAAACACTATAAAAGGGAGATGAAATGTGGCTACACATGACTCTAGATAATGGTGTACACTAGACTAAGTGTAATGTTAACCTCCCAAAGGAGCTATATCATTATTACTTAGAGGCTAAAGGTAATACGACATATTGTTAGTATTTGATAAGAGTTATCATGATAGCACTAATAATGAGAATTGTTCTTAACCAATTAATGTGTTTATAATAAACTTGCTACCAAGGAATTATAGACATGGATTGGGTTGTCGTTGCATATATTATTTTATGGTTTTATTAAGGTTCTATATTGTATGCTTATATGCTAAATTGATAATGTCTAGTTTACTTATTATATTCATGTTTATTATTTTCATATTTAAATCATGGCATCATTTAGCCCACTTTTTGCTATTCTTAATCAAAATAAACTGACTGGATCCAACTATGTTGACTGGAAAAGAAATTTGGATATTGTTCTTACTGCTGAAGAACACAAATATGTGCTTACTCAACTGTGTTCTACCTTTCCTTCATTAGATGCTCCTCTTGAGGAAAAATAACAATATGATCGTTGGCAGAAATCTAATGAAATGGCCAAGTGCTACATCCTAGCATCTATCTCAAATATTCTACAGCATCAAATGTAGGATATAGAACATGCTTCGGACATTATGCTAAGTCTGAAGGAGATGTTTGGTGAGCAAAGTCGATCTACAAGGCAAGAAACCATGAAGCAAATTTATAATACCAAAATAGCCTTAGGGGTTGCCGACAAAGGAAAGAAAAACAAAGGAAAGTGTTTCCATTGTGGTGAGAAAGAACATTGGAAGAGGAATTATCCAAAGTATAGAGCTGCCAAAAATAAGGGTATGAAATATGTTTGGTACAGAATCCAACGGATTCCTGGTGTATGGATTCAGGTTGTATTAATCGTATCTGCAATTCTTTGTAGGGGTTCCAAGAGACCAAAAAGTTGAATGAGGGAGAACTATTTCTTACTTTGGCTGATGGGAGCAAGATTCCAGTTGTAGCTGTTGGAGTGTTTAATTTATGCTTCAAGTCTAAAGTTTTAATATTGGAAGACTGTTTGTATGTACCTAATGTTCGTAGGAATTTTATTTCTGCAACTTACTTAGGTAAATATGGATATTGTGTTATCCTGAAAGACAATGTTGTAATAAAGAAGAATAAAGTGTTTATCTGTTCTGGCAATATTGTGGATGGTTTTTATATTTTAACTCCTAACATGCATGAATTATACAATTCTGAAATAGATAGTAGCTCTCATGTAAAATCATTAATGAGAAAGTTTCCTTCTACTAGTGATGCATATCTATGGCACTTGTGTTTGGGTCATATTAATTCAAATAAGATTAAAAGACTAATCAAAGATGGACTTTTACAGCACATGGACTTTGATGGATTTCTAGTTTGCGAATCTTATTTGGAAGGTAAGATGACCAAACGACCTTTTAATACAAAAGGTAGAAGAGTCCAAGAGTTGCTTGAATTAGTTCATACAGATGTATGTGGTCCTATGTCAACCCAAGCGAAAGGAGGTTATGAGTTTTTCATCACTTTTACGGATGATTACTCAAGATATGGTTATGTGTACCTAATGAAACGGAAGTCCGAAACCTTTGACAAGTTCAAAGAGTTTAGGGCTGAAGTTGAAAATCAATTGGGTAAACGCATAAAGGCCATTCGATCTGATCGAGGTGGCGAATACCTTCTTGGGGATTTCAAGGATTACCTAATTCAAAATAGGATTGTCTTCCAATTGACTGCACCTGGAACTCCCTAACAAAATGGTGTAGCGGAAAGAAGGAATAGGACTCTTTTGGAAATGGTTAGGTCCATGATGAGTTACTCAACTTTACTAGTTTCTTTTTGGGGATATGCACTAAAAACTGCTATGCATGTTTTGAATTTAATTCCATCAAAATCTGTTCCCAACACACCTAAGGAATTATGGAGTGGGCACAAGCTTAGTATGAAATATCTCCACATTTGGGGATGTCCAGCATATGTGTTGAAAGAGAAGTCTGATAAGTTGGAAGCTAAAACGGAAGTATGCATGTTTTTAAGGTTTTTAAAAGAAATTAAGGGTTATTTACTTTATAATCATAAGGATAACAAAGTGTTTGTTAGCACCCATGCCAAATTTTTGAAAGATGATTATGTGAATAATTTTAATCCTAGAAGTAAAGTTGTATTGGCTAAAATAAATGAACCTGTAGTTGAACAACCAATGGATGAAACTAGGGATGATGTGGTTGTATTGGATACACCACAAGATATTACTCATGAGATGTCTAGTACATAGATGCCTCATCGTAGTGGGAGAATTATTCGGCCTCCTATGAGATTTAGAGATGTGGGAGAAACTTATGTAGCTATCTTAGAAGAGGCTAAATCGGATCCCTACAATTATGAAGAGACAATGAATGATATAGATGCACATCATTGGGTCTTAGTTATGAAATCTAAATTGGATTCAATGTATTCCAATCATGTATGGGATCTTGTAAAGGCGCCTAACGGCATTAAACCTGTTGGTTGCAAATGGGTTTACAAGAGGAAGAGATAGATAGATGGAAAAGTTGAAACTTTTAAAGCAAGACTAGTGGTGAAAGGGTATGCACAAAACGAAGACATTAATTATGATGAAACTTTTTCACTAGTAACCATGCTTAAGTCTATCAGAATTCTGTTATCCATTGCTGCTCATTATGATTATGAGATTTGACAAATGGATGTCAAGACTACATTTCTTAATGGCAATCTTGAAGAAGAAATATACATGATACAACTGGAAGGTTTCATAGCAAAGAACCAAGGGCATATGGTATGCAATTTGAATAAGTCCATTTATGGACTTAAACAAGCATCTAGGTCATGGAACGTCAGATTTGATCAAGCAATCAAGTCATTTGGTTTTGAACAAAATCTTGATTAACCATGTGTGTACAAAAGACATCGAGGTAAAGTAGTAATGTTCCTAGTGCTTTATGTTGATGATATTCTACTCATTGGGAATGATGTAGGGGTAGTGTCATTCATGTTCCTTATGCTTTTGCAGTAGGAAGTCTCATGTATGTCATGCTTTGTACTAGACCAGACATTTGTTATTCAATTGGCATGGTCAACCGATATCAATCATATCCAGAAACAAAACATTGGCAAGCTGTAAAGCATATTCTCAAGTATTTACGGAGAACAAGAAATTATATGCTTGTTTACCATAGTGAGGATTTGATTCTCATTGGCTATATAGATTCAGATTTTCAATCAGATCTAGATTTCAGAAAATCCACTTCAGGATGTGTTTTCACCTTGGGAGGTAGAGACATAAGTTGGAGGAGTGTTGAGCAATCTTGTATTGCAGACTCCACCATGGAAGCCGAGTATATTGCTGCTTGTGAAGCAGCAAAAGAGGCTGTTTGGCTCAAGAAATTCCTTTCTGACCTTAGTGTTGTAAGAATGGAGTAAGTTCCCATCACATTGTTTTGCGACAATAGTGGAGCGGTTGCACAATCTAAAGATCCAAGGAATCACAAGAAAGGAAAGCACATTGAGAAGAAATATCACATCATTCGAGCATTGTTGCTTGTGGAGATGTTGTGGTGGCAAAGATTGAAAGTGCAAATAATCTAACAGATCCTTTTATCAAAACCTTGCCTCAAAGGATTTTCGAGTCACATTTGGAGGAAATGAGAGTTAGATTAGTGCACAATAGTCTTTAGGGCAAGTGGGAGATTGTTAGGATGTGTGCCCTTAAATTCTATTGTATAATACTATGTGTGACATTATGTATGACTTAATGTTATGTTTAATAAAGTTGTTTTATTTTTATCTAAAATAACGGTAATATGAATATTTGGACATTATCTTACAGTCCATGAGATGTATAGTATGTGATTTATGTGATTTAGTCACAGAAAATATAAATCACAAGTTCTTTATAAACTCAGAATTTATAGTTCATAATCGGTAATGAAATTGGGCATTTCATCTGCGAAGACTATAACGTATCAACTAAGATGATTTATCTTGATCATGGAAGTGGTGACTTCTAGTTGATATGTTGATATATTTTAAGAGTTAAGACATATTGAACTGGACTGCTGTAAGATTTATTATTCTCCTAACGACTGTCAAATGAATAATAAATCTCACGACTTCTATTTACATGAACTCTTAATCTTGAGAGAATAATGGACTTGATCATGAGATGTAGGTTGCTTTGATGTATTAGGAGTGAGATCTAAAATAACGGTCAAAATCTCAGTATGTTGGGCAGCCATATTTAGTGTTGATGGAACATATATTCTCAAGATGGAATTCATAATCTCTTAACGGAGATATAAAATATTCCATTGAGATAAGTTTAATAGGTTTAGTTATTCAGAGAGTTAGGCCTAACCACTTTGGTAAAAAATTACTAAAGTATATATTTATGAAATCCATTTGGTAAGAAATTACTAAAGTATATATTTATAAAATTGGATTTCATAAATATATGATGAATAACTTTAAAGGATTAAACCGGGTACTCAAGGATAAGATGTAGTAATTTACAAAGTGTCAGTTTACGTTCATGACTTTGTATTACTACGAATATTTTATGAAGGGGTTGCGTGTATAATAAAGTCTTGGGATATAATTTATTAATAAGGCTTAGAGTGCAATTATATTTATATAGTGGTATTAAATATAATTAATGGTAACTTTGAACCTGTCAAGAGTTGACGGAAAAGTCCAAGGCTCATTGGAGCTAGTGTCTTATTGGTCTCTTTTGGTCCCATTCCAAGCCACACACTAAAGCCCAATTGGAAAGGCCCAATAGGCCGGCTCAATTAGATAATCAGTTAATTATAAAGAGAGAAACATACAGGATTTTTTTTAAGAAAAGAATCCTAGAGAAAAAGAGAGAGTGTGAGACACACTTTCATTCTCCATTTAGAAACTGATTGAGAAACCGCACATCTTGGAGGTAAAGTGGAATTGGAGCGAAAATTTAAAGTTTTCCCAAGTGCTTCTAATCTTTGTTTTAAATTTCTCCACATCAAGGTACGCTATCTTGTTCTTAAATTCTGAAATTTATATAGTGCATGTTGTCAATCATGAATGAAATAGATCCTTGTTTGTTGTTTTCGCTGTATATTTTGTATGAGATACAAAATAGGATTTTTATCCAACACCATTTGTTGCAGAGCAATCTCCACTTCAGTCTTGGAAAATTCGGAAATCAAGTCTGAGTTCATCTCCTCACTGACCACCCCCTGAGTGTGCTGCACTGCAACTTCAATATTGTCAGGTGTTGAAGAAGAAAACAGATTTTTGTAGTACCCCACGGCCAAAGCTGCAATCTCATCTTCACCCGTGACCATCACCCCATTTGGACCCCTAAGCTCTGTGATAGTATTACGCCTAAATTTTTGGGAAGCCCTGTTGTGGAAATAACCTGTATTTTTGTCCCCCGAAACCATCCAATGGTCATGAGCTCTTTGTTGCCACAATTTCTCTTCCATTCTGAGGAGATCGTTAACTTCAGATTTCAATTGTAAGAAAAAATCCATATTGCACCCCCCCCGGGCTACTGCTGCTGCTTCAGCCAATTCTAAGGACTTTTTCTTTTCCAACAAAGTTTTGGAAATATTACAGACAGAATCTTTATTCCATCTACGTAGATGGTTTTGACAATTCTCAATCTTTTTCATCACTTCTATCATGGGTGGACCCTAAGCGACCTCTCTCCATGCTGCTGTAACAGTATCGTGGCAGCCCTCATTCTCGAGCCAAAATTGCTCAAATCTCCATGGCTTTTGTTTCTTAGCTGCAATTCCATCAGAGAGAATAAAAATAGGACCATGGTCCGAAGAAACACGAGAGAGTCCGGACCTTTGTTGCTGGAAAAAGAGAAAACCACTCCGCTGTGCACACCGCCCTATCCAATCTTTCCCAAACAGACCCTCCATTCAGCGCATCTACTTAAAGGCATGTTTGGAGAAGTACCGGGTTGGATTCCAAGACTTCAACATCTTGTCAGATTAAGGATTTTTGGTCAAGGTTGAATGAAGACCCACTGAAAGCCCTTCAAAATCTACCTAACTTATTGGAACTTGACATCTCACAGCAGGCATATAGTGGAGAGCAATTGCATTTTAGGACTAGAGGGTTTCCAAAATCGCAAAAGGCTGAATGATTATAGATGAAGGAGCATTGCACCTTTTTGAAAACCTCGAGTTTGGGCCTAGTTCAAAATTGAAGGAGGTACCCTTTGGAATTCACCATCTAAGAAACCGCAAAAGGCTGTGATTTTATGATATGTCCAAAGAATTAGAAGATAATTTAAATTATGAGGTGGGACCCTGTTATTGGATCGTTGAACATATACCTGCCATTTTTCTATCTTACAAGGTTGGCACACAACATGGCAGCTCTGACTCACGCCGCCTCCATTCTAAGCATTTGGTGAGGTCAAGGGCACAAATAATCAACCAAAATGATGATCACAACACCAACGATAGCAGCAATGTCGATGCTTCCACTAAGAAAGGTTAGTGAAATTTTGCTAAAATTTTGCTTTACAGTGGGTTGAATATTTTTAATTTATTTATTGGTTGCGTATGTATTGTTTTTCTTCCAGGTGAACAACACTACAAGAGTTGTGATGTCGAGTCATGGCATAAAATGAAATGGTTGCCGTTTATTATCATCTTATGCAGAAATTGCACTTATGTTTTTGACAAGCATTGGATAGTTAATTTGGACTTATGTAAACTTCTACATTGCTAATCAAAGTTTGTCCTTTTTTGGTAGGTAAACAATCAAGTTCTACTCACTGATGCTAATCCAAATCCGTAAGTACGCTTTTCCCCCTAATATGACACTTTAATCGTTTGAATCTCTCAATATTCCTATTCCTATTCCTATTATATCATTTTTATGTGCAACTTAGTTATGGAATTATTGAGCTTTGTCTACAAAGTACAAACTTGGATGGAGGGTGAAGATGTAATTCTAGCTGCAAGGAAAAGTTGGATTTTTTTTTTCTCCAGACTATCTAGAGAATCGGTGGTTTTTCTTGTAACATGTTTGTAATTGTGTCTGGTAGTTTGCTTTCGTTGTTGTTTCTATTTTCCTCAGTATGATTGCAAACACATCATAATTGATTATTATTATTATTGGGAATTCTAGAATTTGGGACTGATTCCCTTTGATCAGATGCATTAGGTTAGACCAATAGGACCTCTAGGCTCAATTTTGGTACTAGTGATAGAGAATGCTCTAGGATTTAAAGATATTGCTAAGATTTTATTTTTTGGAAGTATTTATATAAATAGATGGGAAAAAAATTATAAAAACATTCAGTAATTAAATGTTTAATTATCAGCAAGGTATTTCTATGCTCACTTCAACAATATGATACATTTAAGGTATCTGGAATTTACGTAGAAAGCAGAAAGCTATGCAAAATTTGTCTAAGTGGGCAACAGATTGTGATGATCCATTCTAAGCCTTCCAAAAGCTATCTAATCTATTGGAGCTCATATTCGGAACGGAAGAGTAAAATGGAGTGCAATTGTGAATTATACATTTGTATGGATCAAATTCATTGATTATAGACAAAGAAGAATATTGTGCCTTCCTGAAAAATTGAACATTGAGCATTGCCAACAATTGAAGATGTTACCCTTTGGAGTCAAGCACCCAAGAAATAATAGAGGCTTCCCAGACCCGATATCGGTGAATGTTTGCTTGGTCTAGGCCTACGTGAATTGCTCCGTGGTGTAAATAACATTGATTTGTGTACATTATATCGAATCCAAAAAACAATTGTTGTGCGTTTTGGTGGCCAAGAAAACCAGAGAAAAGAATATATATATATATATATATATATATAGATTTAGTTTTTAATTTTTAGTTTCATTTTTTTTCTTCTACTCTAAAATTAAGGAATTTTTTATGAGGAATTTTTTATTCAAATGTTGATATGATTTTTTTAATTTTAATTAAATATTTTTAATTTTATTTCATTAGTTATGTGTGTGTGTCAACTGTCAAGTGAGAATTCTATTAGCAATACCAAAAAGTTCCTTTATTGAGATGATGGTAAGGACTAAAAAGAAATTTTTTAATAAAATCCAAGGAGTAAATTGAAAGTTTTGAAAGCATAAGGTCTAAAGTAAAAAAAAAAAAAAAAAAAATCTTAAATATAAAAATCAATAAGGAAATTTAACTAAAATCCTCACACATGAGTTAGGGCACATATAGGGGTTACGTAAGCAATGAATCCAAAAGAAGTGAACAACTAGGAAAAAGTATTTTGTACCAAATAATACCACGTCATCTATATCAAAATCCAATAAATGAGAGTCCTGTGTATAAAAATATTTACCCACTAACATATGGGTTATATGTCTTTCGTTTATTGGTAGGGTAGTTATTTTTTACTAACATATTTCACACTTATTAGATTTTGATACTGTTAACATTATATCATTTGATATCAAATACCTTCTTGGACAACTAGAGGGTATCATGAATACAAATTTCTTGTTCCACTTTTTGTGTTTCATTGTATACTTCCCACTAGAGTCCTAAACAGACACAAATTTTCGAGTTTCCTTTTTAAAACTCATCCAAAATGTAGACATCATTATTTTACGCTTAGCCTTAAATTTGAGTTATTAGATATTTTTTTTAGAGAGTTTAAGTGGATGTGGCTAAGAAAGGGCGATCCAAAATGACATGGATTTGTGTACTGGCATTTAGAGCAGGCTCAGTGTCTAACACAACAAAATCAACAGGGAAATAGAATGCATGCACCTTAATCAGCACATCTACAACAATATCTCTAGGGATTTTCACAAACCTATCGGCTAATTGAAGTGTCATGGTTGTTGGTTTTAACTCTCCCAAACCTAGCTGTAAGTTTATTGAATATGGCAATAAGTTCACACTTGCTCCCAAATCTAGCAAAGCTCGCTCAATGAGATGGTCCCCAATCTTGCATGAAATTGTAGGGGATCCTGAGTCCTTACATTTCACTGGATATTTATTCTGAATGATTGAACTGACTTGCTCGGTCAAAAATGCCTTTTTAGGAATATTTGTCTTTCTCTTCATTGTCACAAGAACTTTAGAAACTTGGCATAAGCAGGAACTTGCTGAATTGCATCAAGAAATGGAATGTTTATTTGCACTTGCTTAAAAATCTCTAAAATGTCTCCAAATTGTGCACTTTTTTGAGGACTGATTAACCCTTGAGGAAATGGAGCTTTAGTAACAAACCTCTTATCAAAGGGGGCGGGGAACTATGATCCTGAATTGGAATGGAGGGTGGGTTGTCCTTTTTTTCTCCATGATCATCATGTGAACTATGAGTTCCTTTTTTCTTTGACACAATATTTTCATCATCCTCCACTTTTGGCATTTTCACTTGATTATACACTTGCTTACCAGACCTAAGGGTAGTAATAGATTGAACATGTTCTTGTCCATGAGTAGAACTAGAAGAACCATTGATGGCATATTGTCCTTTTGGGTTAGGTATAGGTTGACTAGGAAACTTTCCTTTTTTCCCTCTCTCCAACTTGGGTTGCTAACTGGCCAACTTGATTTTCCAACTTTGAAATAGCTTGAGTATTCAAATGGGTGGAACTTTTCATCTCTTGAATGGCTTGGCTAGTTGATTGCATGAAAGTTTCGAGAGACTCCTAAAAAGATGATTGTTGTCTTGGTGGTGCTACAAACTGAGGAGTTGATTGAGGAATGGGAGGATATGCTTGAGTAGGTGGACGAAATTGACTTTGTTGATGCACTTGTTGTCCACCAACATTTATGGGAGGCTGATTTTGCCTCAATGAGAAATTAGGATAGTTCCTCCGATTTGGATTGTATGTCTCTGAAAATGGACTAGCAAAGGGTTTTCCATAATTATTCAGTGCATTTGCTTGCTCAATATAAAAATCAGGGTACCCAGATACGAAAGGACACATTTGTGTTGTATGCATAGGACTTGCACAAATAGAGCATGTTTCACTTTGAACTTGATTGACAGAATTCATCGCTCTACCTAAAGCTAAAGCCTCAACCTTACGAGTGAGATTTTCCAACCAACTTTTATGTCTAAATCTTCATTAACTTCATACAATCCTCCTTTCTTAATTGCAGGGGCAGATCTCTCTTTACGGTTGGAGAAATCTCATTGTTGTGAACTTTTAGAAAAATTCTCAAGAAATTTGTATGCCTCATCATCTACAAGACTAAAAAATCCACCACCATTCATGGACTCAATCATGTTACAATTTGTTTGAGTCAAACCATTATAAAAATATTGTTCTAGTCTCCATGTTTCAAAACCATAATGAGGACACTTTAAGATCAAGTCCTTAAATCTCTCCCAACTCTCATAAAATTTCTCTTGTTCATTATGATAAAAATCTACAATTTCTCTCCTTAAAGCATTGGTCTTGGCCATTGGGAAAAAATTAGAGAGGAATTTTGTGACCAATAGTTCCCATGAAGTGATAGATCCAGGTGACAAAGAATTAAGCCATGCTTTGGCCTTATCCTTCAAGGAAAAAGAGAATAAACGCAAGCGAACAGAGTCATCAGTGAAATTTTGGAACTTACAAGTAACACAAATCTCAAGAAAATCCTTCACATGTATATAAGGATCTTCCCTAAGAGTTTTTGAATCATCTCCTGTTTCTCCCATTGTGGATGAATAATCAAAACTAACAAGACAATTTTCTTTATCACGTATCCAAGTTCTCATACACCAAGCACAAGGAATTTTTTTTTGTGTTTTTTTTTCCTATTTAAAAAAATTAACTACAACTAGAAGGAAAAATTCAATTAAGACCTAATTTATTTTCCTAACCAAGTCCCCAGCAATGGCACCAAAAAACTTTTTGTGAAATTTTAAAATACTCGCAAGTGTACGAACCATACCGAAGTATAGTTTGACAAGAATGAGGTTGAACCCACAGGGACTTGTATGAATGTAGGATAACTAATCAAATCTTAACCAACTTAATCCTAATCTAGTTTAATAAAAAAATTTTGTTTTGAAATTAAATAAACTAAGCAATTAATAAAATTAAGAAAATAGTTAAACTAAGCAAAAAAATATAAAGCAATAAAAAGATGTAAACAATCAAGGGAAAAGAATTAGCTTTGGAAATCCACCTTATTAATTCATATCAACATATATTTATGATCATTAATTTTTTCCAACCACTGCATGATAATCTAGAAATCAATCTTGCTATCATGGAAAATATTATCATTAAAACTTATGTTTAAAAATCTAAAGGATGTTCTTCTTCGCTTCTTAAGTATAAATCAAATCATCAATTATATCCGTAGCCGAACAAATCACAAGAGATATCCAATTTTAAAATCAAGAAATAATAAACCAAGCATTCAATTAATTAAGACAAATCCTAAATCATGAGAAAAACATGATGAACTCATATCTAGAATCTCATCTTAGTCAATTGATATGAAGCAAGAACAATTTAAATCATTAAAGAACAACTATTGTGGGAAAATCAAATCACATAAATATTACTAATAATCCTTAACAAGGTTTCATCCTCAACTCTAATTATAAATTTAGCCACACATAGTAATTGAAAGAAAACTCAAAAATAAAATACTAAACATTAAACTAGACAAATAAAATAAACTAACTGTCATGGAAGAAAACCAAAGTTGCTACATTCTCTATGTTCAGCTCCCAGCCCTAGCACTAGCCTTCCTAAATTTTGCCCTAAAGAGCCTTTAAATAGGTTAAGGAATCTTATTACAAATTAGATTCACGTTTGGAAAAAATCCCAGATTTTTTGGATTCATTTAACCTACAATTTTGGCCCATTTAACTTCATAATTCGGACTTTTAGTAAACTAAAAAGTTGTAGCCCTTTAAGTTAACTTTCCAGCGCAACCTGAATTATCTCAATTGGACATCTGAACAAAAAGTTATGCTAAAAATACTAACTGATGTGCAAACTGGAATCCTAATCCGAATTGGACTTGGATTTGATGTAAATTTCCTTTGATTCCTTTCTCCAATTAGACTTAAATTTAATTGGGTTAGCCTTTTTTAACTTCATCATGGCCCTTGTATGTTTAAAGTCCATTAGTATTCTTCTTTGCACAAATCCACTTATTTAATTTCATTTTCCTACAAAAGACAAATTCACGCAACAAGATTCAATTAGCACAAAATTGATTATTCACCATTATTCCAAAACCAAATACAAAATTCATGAATTAGCTCAAAATAAGTATGATAATGCTTTCTAACAATGATATAAATATGTAAAATTAAGTTATTATCAATGCACATCATTAACTTCTATACTAATCAAAGTTTGTTCATTTGTGATTGGTAAACAATCAAGTTCAACTCGGCAATGCTAACTCAAATCAGTAAGTAGACTTTTCCCCATAATGTGACACTTTAATAGCTTAAGTCCTAAATATTCCTATTAGATTATTTTTTATGTTAACCTTTGCGCTATAATTGCTGGGCTTTTTCTACAGACTCGAATGGAAAGTGAATATAACTGCTGTAGCTGGCCACGTTTGGCTTATTTTTTCAAGAGAATCAAGTAGCAAATCTCAAGGTTTTGCTTTTATATGTTGGTAGTTGTCTCCTGTAGTTTGGTGCTCATTATTTCAGTCCAAATAAGTGGTTGTTTTACCACAATCATAGGTTCGTCGGTGTTATTTTCTTCATGATTTGCAATCACCCTTTAATTGTTTATTTTGTAAATTGACTTGAACCTCTTTGAATTGTTTTGTGTATGGTTTGCATCACTATTTTATCAACATCTCATCATTCCTTAGTGAATAATTTAGTGCATCTGTTGATGATTGTGAACTAGGAATTCTTTCTTTTCTTTTCTTTTCTTTTCTTTCCTTCTTTTTTTTTTTTTTTTAGCAAAATGAACTAGGAAATCTAAGCCAACATATAAGCTGAATAAGGAAACTAAATAAAATAAGATCAATTCAGGATTGTAAAATGTTGGTTTCCTAATATCACGTTCTGAATTTTGATATTGTCTCCTAGATAGTCTGAACTCCAATCTGGTAAATTGTTGACTCTAACATCTAGGAGGATTACCACTGAATGTGGTAGAATTGGGACATCATCAATAACAGCATTGTTGCTTAAACTGTGCTTGAATCCCTCCCCCCCCTTTCTACTTCTACATCGAAAATGCCAAGGAGTTCTAAGATATTATTAAAAAAAAAATACTCTTGGTGTCACAATAATCAACAAAGATGAGAAATATCTAGGTGTACCCTTGCTTGTGCGACGATAAAAAAATGCAATCTTTTGGCCAGATCAAACAAAGGATGAGAAAGAAACTACAACAACGGAAGGAATACTTTCTCAACAAAAAAAAATAAAAATAAAAATAAAAATAAAAATAAAAATAAAAATAAAAAAGAAGAAGAGAGGATGGAAGGAAAAGATTTTATGGAATGTACAATTTTGATTAAAGTGGTGGCCTAATTTGTACCTATGTATGCTTCATAATTTGCTTTACACTCCTCGACATCCTTTGTTTTGAACTAATTGCTATAATGAGAAGGTTTTGGTGAAATCAATTAATCCACTTATTTGGGGCAACAAATTTTGAAAAATGGAGTTGGTGGATGAGATCTTCATTTTCCATCGTGAGGCCACCATCATTAAAAGCTAACCAATTTCCCATTTGGCATCCCAGAAACTACACTTTCATTTTTTAAAACATCACTTTTATCCTAGTGCAACTTTTTCTAACAACTCATTTTCACAATACATAAAAAATAAGTTATTCCAAATGTACACAATGCATGTAGCTGAAGGCTAATTGACATACGGATTTAGACTAGCACTTTAATTCCAATGGTCGCTTCCTTGTAAGAAGTGCATACTTTATGTTTATGGACAAATATGGAGAAGAGAAACCATAGAGGTGAGAGCTCAAATTCAGGCCGGCTCTAATAAATATATGGGGTTGTGTTTGGTCTACAAATGTGCCTAAAAAAATCAAATTTCTTTTGTGCTTTCTCTATAATACTTTGCACACCAAGAGCAATCTATTTGCCAAGAAGATTCGCTCAAGCTCTGTGTGATCGATCTCAATTGTGAAGAAATCGAGATAATTACACACATTGACACATACTGTATTCATGCTATAATAGATGTTGGAGTTTTGGATAACATGTAGGTTGGACTTTGGTGAGTTGTTGTCAATGACCATGGAGTTCTGTGACATGCTAGAATGGGATCATGTAGCTCACTAGTATGGTATGAATTTAGATCACTTTTTCAAGATTGTATGGTAACTCTAGTGTCACAGGAATTACACCATGCATTTGTTCATTTACTTTATAAGCAACTAGTTTGTAACCCCATGCATATGCATTGATACACTTAGATATATACAATAGGATGTATAATATAATTTATGTGAAGATAGGAAGACCGAGCAGGAACATTGGGCTATGGGCCATATCTAAGAATGAACAAAAGCCGGAGGATGGTTAAAGGGATTGTTAAGCCTGAGTTAAAGGGTTGAGGATAAAGGTGGAGTGTGACGGGTCAGTCATGGTTGCAAAGGAGCTAAGCCACCTAGAGAGATCTTTAGGGAAGGGACCATTTTGGAAGGATAAACTTCAAAGGAATGTAACAGAATTTGAGTCAATGGCCAAAGAAGAAATTTTTGGGTAGAAGGCTATCACCATCACATTAAATACATTGCACCAAATGAACTGGCCGTATTTATGGAGCAATAACACTTGAACAGTGCCATTTCAACTCAGAGATGCTCACAAAACTTCCAAGAGGTCCTTATGAGACAAGCATCCTAGGGATTACCTACAAAATTAACAGGTGGAAGGTTAGGACAGAGGGGTGAAGGACTATATAAGGAAAAGACCACCGTAAAAATGGGGCATGTAATTTGGGAAGGAAAAAAGGAAGAAAAACACTCTGTACTTAAGAAAACTTGAGCTAATATAAGAACATCACATCCTCGAACTTGATCGAGGGGCGTTATTTCTGTGCTTTCAATCTTTTTAACTTGTATCTTATCAGTTATGGCTCACTGAATTTGCTAAGCTGTTTTCTTGTGAAGCCCACTCTCTTACAAATACATTGGTTTGGGCTTGTTGGGCCATCGTCTACTATTCTTGGTGGGTAGTGGCTTTAATTCTGACCCTTGCAATTCATATATATATATATATATATATATATAATTTAAATACTATTGATAGTCATTTTTATATTTTGTTAACTCATTTAAAAAAATTTTAAGGATATTAATAGGTATAAAACGTAAATTATCCATGTTTTTTTAAAAAAATTACTGTGAATCACTTTTTTTTTAGGATTCATTTATTTTAGATTTTTTGGTTTATGGACTTAATAACTCACTTGAATAAATATTGATGATGTGCTCTCATATTTGATTCTAAAATAAGAAATAAAACTCTTTGAGAATAAATATTTTAGGACTCATGGTACAAAATTGAAACTCTAATTTGGAATTCTAATTTGAGTTTCTCTTAGCTTTACCTATTATTATATACATATATATATATATATATAGATTAGGGGGTGTGTATGGGTTAAGATTTGGTGTATTTTTCAACCCAATACAATCTACTCAAGTTGAGAAACCTGTGACCTAACCCAAGATAGTTTTAAAAACTAACCCAACACTAGTCTTAAAATTTTTTTTTCTCCCGATTTCATTTTTTTAAAAAGAAATTGAAACTAAATGATTGTAATTTTCATAATTTGATATAATATTACAGCTTTATCAAAACTGTCTTAAATTATCAAATTAAATGAAACCAAAATATTTAAAATAAAAATATTTCTGTTTTGTTCAAAAAAATTAAAAATATATATTTTAAATTATTAATAGCCTAAATCATTAGATAGGTTATTAAAGCTAACAACAACAACAAAAGATCGACCCACGAAAATCAAGTCAAGACATTCTGCATCGTATTGGATATTTGGTTGACAAGTGACTTTAAATGTGGATGTGAGGCAAAATATGTCTCACAAAAAATTGCCCGAAGTAGGTGTTGGTCTGATCCAATAAATTCGTGGCCCTCTCTATACAATATGCCCAATTGTCCATCAAAATGGAGCAGAAAGGCCTGAAACAGCCCTTTTTACTGTTTCTTTATTAAATAAATGTTACAAAATAATATATTTGTATTTTAGTTAAGTTTTTTTTATTTAATTTACCTGTCATTAACGAAATTTTTTAAATTAATTTGTGCATACGGCATAGTTTGAACATACTATTATTCTTTTTTTTTTTTTTTTCTTTTTCTTTTTTTTGTGTTGAAAGAGAGAAGTTTGCGTAGGAGATTTGGAGTTGGGCTGCCATTAGCAAAATGAGATTTTCCAAGTCATGACAAGAAGCAACGACTTTTCTTCTAAGACAAATTAGTACTGTAAAATTTTGCAAGATGTGAATATAGAGAGAGAGAGAGAGAGAGAGAGAGAGAGAGTCCAAACCTTTAAATTGAGTCTTAACACCATTCATGAACTTTTGTAATTCTTTTATTTTTTGCTAAATGAACAAATTCATGATATATATTCTAGTAAGGGCGGAGCCAAGAATTTTTGTTTGGGATCCAAGTTGCGGTATTCATATATTTATGAAGACAACCCTACACACATATATAAATTTATACACACACGCTTTTTTATTATATATACACACTTTTTTATTTGATAAATTATATATATACACACACCCAACCAAAAACAAAAAAAAAAAAACCTTAGGGTATGTTTGGTAACTGTTTTTTCTTCTTATTTTCTGTTTTCAAAAACAATTTTCTATTTTTGAGACTAAAAAACTTGTTTGGCAATTCAAAATAGACAAAAAACAAAAATTGTTTTCAAAACTCAATTTGTGAAGGAAACTAAAAACATGCAAAATATTGTTTTTAGTTTCTAATTTTCAAAAGTCAATAAAAACATGCATTTAATTTAATAAATCTGTCACATTTAATGAGTTAACATTAGAGTATAAATCCTATTAACAACATATTTTAGTATTTTCTATTTTTTTCTTCAAAAACCTTTTTTTTTTTTAATTTCAACTAAGCAAACCTGTTTTTTGTTTAAAAAATACAAGAATTTTTTTTTTCCATTATATTTCAAAAAACAAGTTTTTGAAAATAGAAAACAAAAACTGTTACCAAACATAACCGTAGTATTTTCAATCAAAATTATGTTTGATGGAGATTTTTCATAAAATAAAATTCATTTTTCCATTTTCATAGTGAAATTATCAGAAGGTTTCATTTTAAATACAAATTATCAAATTTTATACTAAAGTAAGTAAAAAATTTTCAATTGAACTAATCAAATTTGTACGTTTTTAGACCCCTTAAACACAATTAGATTAACCTAGTTATTTAGTCAAGTGATTAACTTAGGTAAATTATGCAGATCTAGGTTAACATATATATATATATATATATCATATCATATCATGCGGAGTAGCGGAAAAATAAAGAACACAATAATATGATGATCCAGGAAAACCAAACCGGTAAAAAACTTGGAGAGGATTTAACCTAACTATCCTCAAAATAAAACTGAATCCATTATGAAAGAATTGAAGTTCACACAATATTTAGATAGACCACTAATATCCTATTGCTATTTTGAGTAGAAAACTTACTACCATAACTACATAATAGCTCCAAGTCCATAGACTACTTCTTTCTTGGATTCCTAGTAAGCACAAGCACTCCCACTTCTGCTTGTATATCTTTAAGCTCTTGAATGTGCAACTAAAACAATCATCAAATTCTTGACATAATCTTGATCCTTTATAATCCTAAGTATGAGTGAAGGCAAATACCTTTAAATCTCATAGAAGATTCACACACATAGCATTGAAAACTACTAAAAATGTAGTTAGGGTTTTTCTTTTTATACTTAGGGCAAAACATAAAACCCTACACGTAAAATGTGCTTAAGCTGAGTTGGAAAAATCTGTAGAAAAACAATCTGCATGACTTTCGATCGTTGAGTCTAATTGTCGATCGATTGAGCCAGGCAGAATTGCACAGTAAATTTTGCAGCAACTCAATTTCAACTGTACATATAGGACACTTACTTTGAGCAGTCTAAACAAGACTAAAACATTATCATGGTTTGTCAACAATACAAATTAGAGTTCTAATACATTTAAACCTAAAGGTTTTAGAACCTAATAAACTTCCCCTTTGACAATCTGTGACAAAACAAAAACATAACAAAATACTCAAAGTTTACATAGAAACGGCCCATTACAAAAAACATAGCCCAACATAACAAATTCAACCTAACTACTATCCATCAGTTGCAAGTGTAGACAACAACACGACTGAATCAACCTATATATTCCTATAACACTTAACAAACACATAAACGCATGTGTGGAAAATACAAGTAAACAGCATAACTTCTTAATTTCACATAAACATAAACTACAAGACAAATATCATGAATAACCTCATGTATATAGATCAATAAACAATGTAGCACATTGTGAAACAAGAAACAGAAAAACGAAACAAAGTATCTCCCCCTATCATAAACAACCCAATCACAAACATCAGAGCCAAAAAGATATATACAGAGTGAAGCACTTAGATACAATCTAAAAAAAACTCCACAGATCCAAACAACACAAAATCTCCCCCTAACAATAAAAACTTCTCTCTACACTATATGCACTCTCCCTTTTTGTGACGGATTGTCAAAGAGCACTCACTCATCATCAAAAGGAGGTGGCGGTCTAATACACTCCAAATCCGCTCGCAAAGCACAAAACTCATCAAACATGTCCACCAAGAGCTGAACATGAGCCCCTTGAACGGTTGTGACAATTTCCAACATACGTCTAATGTTTGAATCATCTAAAGTAGAAGGCGGAGGAACATCAGCAACAGTAGTAGTGGGATCGACGGACGCCTCAGTAGAAGTATCACCTGTAGAGGAGAGAGAAGAAGGTACGACACCCGAAGACTCAACCCTAGGACGTCTAAAGCTTGCTCTCAACTAAGCAGCCCTCTGTCTAAGAAAGGTGACACCTATAGCAACAATAATATGAACAAGCTCAAACGTAGGAAACTCCTCTAAACCAAAATGCAAGAGAATCCGATGAATAAAAAGGGGGAAGAAAAGAGCATAAGCAGTAGAACTACTACTATGAACCTCGTTCAAAGAACGAATAAACAGACGAGGAAAACCGATAGGAGCATCAATAATAAGGGCATACAGAAACACACATCTCTTAATAGGGATGATGTGCAGATGAGAGATAGACCACAAGGAATGACAGGCAATCCTAAAGAAAAAATAGTGAACCTCAGTGAGCTCAGCAGTAGTCATCCGAGGATCAAAACCCCAATGGATAAAAGATCCAATGATGTAAGACATGATGTCGTTTAGGGGAGGAGAATCGTTATAAGAGTAGATAGGATGCTGAACAAGAGGCACCCCAAGAGCAGCAGCCACTACCGAAATGGTAATGGTGTACTCATCACCAAGAATCCAACTCATCACAAGAGTATCGGCATCATAGGAGAGGACAGAAAAGTTTGAGTAGAACTCTTTGATCGAGGTAGACGGATGAGGGTGAGAAATATCTAACAAAGGTAACCAACCCCTACGCTCAAAGTTTCTCCTAATTTCAGGATCTAGTTCATCTAAAAGAACCTTTCTCTCAGCCTAAATGTTTCTCTTAAGATTAAGTGTCTCAAAGGTCTCTTGGTGTTTCACACTCAAGAATCTCTCACTCTCAAAGGATGGAGCAAAAGAAGAGGAGGATTTCTTGTTGGCTCTAGTTTTCCTTGGCATGATGCTAAGGAAAGAACTGATAAACAGAATTGGCTTGAGCATAAAGTTTATATCAAAAACCCCAAAATTTTCAAAAACTACTCGTATAATTGTCAAGAAATTGACCAATTGATCATTAAACAAGATAGAGAACACATTAAAATGATCAAATTAATCAATCCAACAAGCCAATTTCATCAAATTAAACTCAATTGAATAAATCCCCAAATTGGGTAGTTTCAAGCCCTAGAAATCCAATTTTTCACAAAACTCCAAAATTGATCAAATTAATTCACATAGAATAGTTGTATATCATCCGACAACAAAAAACCATTGATCAATTATGAAAGAAAAAATTTAAATATCAAAAACCCCAAAAATGCTTAGGTTCCAAATTCCCTTCTAAATGCATGAATTAATGCATGAAAAATGAAAATAAATGAAAAAAGAAAGGGTATAAAGGTCTTACCGGCCTTAGATGACAAAAACCTTACAAAAAATTTGAGGGAAAACGACAAAAATCTTGCTTGAACCCTTAGACCGATCGAATAGAGAGAGAAAGAGTTTTGAAAATTTGAAATAGTGAAAGAACACGTGAGAAAACTCAGATTTTACAAAACTCTCCATACGACTTTTGATTGATCGAAAAACAGATTCAATCAATCGAAAATGCTTCAATTGATCCAGCACCAATCGAGCATCGATCGAAAAATATAGGGGTTGACCAAAATTTTATCGCAATTTCGATCGGTCGAGAAACATCTTCAATCGATCGAAATTCTAGAAAAATCAGTTTTTTTTTTGGAAAACAAAGCATTTTTATGAAGAAACTCCTCAAAGCAAAGAATTTCATGAATAAAATGCATGAATATGAGACGAAATGTTTTTTAAAAACACATGATTTAAGCCCAGATTTCCCAAAAATTAAGATTTTTCACCCAATACACCTTAAAATCTCAAACTTCACAAAACACATTTTGCATTTAAATTCAAGGAAGTTTCAATCTTGGATGGCCAACACTAAATCACACACAATAACATGTACAAAGTTTAGCAAAGAGTAACTTGTATAGTATGTGCAATTAGCAAAAGTTTTAGAGACATGTGAGGTGATATGTGAATAAAAATTAAGCACAATTTCTATAAAATCCATTACATACATTTAAAGAGATTATCCCTCAAAGAGTTACATCATATAACTCTCACATCTCTTAGAATAAAAGTTTGCAATCATGTAAGTTTCTTGATTTGCCTCAATACACACCAATTTTATTTGATTAGAAACTTATGAAGAATTAGCTGGGATAATGTACACAAATTTTAGCATCTAAACCGAGGCTATACCTTATGTTCTTTTTGTCCATGTGCTACACTTTCTCGAACACAAAATCTTATAATATGCACTAAGGTGTTTATGATTGGCTAATAAACAGTGGTGAGATGGTTATTTATGCCTTTCTCATTAAGATCAAGTTTGACAATCAAAGGCATGTGACTTCAAGATCAAGACAAAGTGATTAAAAACTATAAATATCTCTCACACAACATGTACTACAAAGCACAAACTAGTAAACTACAATAAAATAAGCTCATCCAAGCTAAACAAGGTACATAAACTTGTTATGTAAAGATAATATGACCAATCTTGATATCAAATCCAAGAAAACAATGCAAAACACATTTTTCTTCCCTTTTCTTTTTCCTCTTTTTTTTTTTTTTTTATTATTATGATGAAAAAAAAAACACCATTGAATGAAATGCATGAATGTTATGCAATGCAAATCGTATAAAGCAAAGAAAACAAAAAACAAAAATACCGAAAAAAAAATGGTCACAAAGAGTAGAGCATAAAAACACAAGGACCATGTCAGAAAGACTCACTTAAATTGAGTCTTTTACATCCAAAGTTTTTTAGATGCACCTTGAGCATTGGAGTTCTTATTCACATTAGAATGATTTTCAACTCTAGAATTGGAATAAAGGTTTAAATCATTTACCAACTCACCAATAAGTATCATAGGATCTTATGCTTGAGGCACAAGTACTTTTGATTTATTTGTTCACTTAGCAACTTGCAACTTGAAATAGTTTGGACGAATGTGCCCAAACTTTCCACAAAAATGACAAACTCATGCAGGTCTATCATGCAACTAGCCCTTAGAAGAATTAGAATTCTTAGGTTTAGACTCTTGAAGATCAACTCTAATCTTTCTAGAAGGTATGACTTTTACAGGTTTGATAACCTCACACATAGGGGGCTCAGAAGAATGAACAAAATTTGTGGAATGTGTTTCAAAAATAGAGATGTTTTCTACAAAACCTAAGCCAGTTTTGTCTGAAGGAGACTTTTGAATACTCAGCATATGATCAAGTTTAGAATTAGCAGACCTATTATTTTGTTCTCTAGCAACAGATAAATCATACTCCAAAGTCTTAACTTTATCAAGTAAAAGCATGTTCTCAATCTTCATATTATTCAACAGTTCATTAGCATCAAAAAATTTTACAAGAAAATTTTTCTTTTCAAGCTCAAGAGATGCAATTTTACTTAAACCTAGATTAACATTCATAGCATCATTTGCAGCAACTTTGCAAAGTTTATTGTAGGCTTCTTGAAGATTTGCATCATCGGAGAGTTCCCCATCAGAGGGGTTCTCCTCAACAGCAACACTTTCATCAACTACAGCAGTAGCAGTGAAAGAAATGATGTTTCCATCCTCATCACTACCAGACTCATTGTCAGAAACTTCATCACCATTAAGGGTTACAGCCATAGCCTTTTCCTTAGACCTCAAGTATGTAGGACATTCAGATTTTATATGACCATACCCTTGATACCTAAAACATTGTTGTCCCATAGAATTATTAGAAAGTTGACTTACTTTTTCTTTAGGTTTTTCAGTGTTATTAACCTTAGTGGGATCATTCCTCCTAAAATTTCTAGGTTCAACAGTGTTCTTACCTCTTGCCTTTCTGTTGTTATTGCTAAAAAAATTTCTAAAGTTCTTAACAAGATATGCAATCTCTGTAGCAGAGAGCTCATTATCAAATCCGCTCACATCAACATCATCAACAGACTTAAGAGTCATTGATTTGGATTTGCTAGTCTTAGGTAGGTCCAACTCATAGGACTGAAGAGATTCTACAAGTTTATCAATAGGGATGGAGTCCACATCATTACTTTCAATGATGGCAATCACTTTGGGTCTAAAGTTCTCAATCAAAGATCTAAGAATCTTCCTAACAATTTTAGGTTGATCATAGATTTCACTTAGATTATATGCAGAATTAACAATATCATTAAGTTTAGCATAGAATTCATCAAAAGATTCATCATCAAACATCCTAGTACTTTCAAACCTAGTAGTTAATTGCTGCAACTTATTAATTTTAACTGCCTTTGTGCCTTCATGAACAGTTTGAAGTATATTCCAAGTAGTATAAGCAACCTCAACATTAGAGATTCTCTTAAATTCCTCTATAGAAATAGCATTAAAGATAGTATTCTTGGCTTTACTATTGAAAACAGTTGCTTCTTTTTGAGTAGTTCGCCATTCACTCACAGAAGTAGTGAGCTTCTCCCATCCGTATTCAACGGAGTTCCAGACTCTCTCATCAATAGATTTCAAGAATGCTATCATCCTGACTTTCTAGTAAGCATAATTATTCCAATCAAAGTGAGGAGGAATAACAAGAGGGTGTCCGTGTTCCATGACAACTAGGGTCAAGGATCAGCTCAAAGATCAAAAGATCTTCAACAAAAGAGCTACCTACTCTGATACCACTTGTACGTTTTTAGATCCTTTAAACACAATCAAATTAACCTAGTTATTTAACCAAGCATTAACTTAGGTAAATTATGCAGATCTAGGTTAACATATATACATATATATATATCATATCATGCAGAACAACGAAAAAATAAAGAACACATTGATATGATGACCTAGAAAAACCAAACCGGTAAAAAGCCTGGGGAGGATTTAACCTAATTATCCTCAAGGTAAAACTAAATCCACTATGAAAGAATTGAATTTTACACAATAGCGACTTAGACCACTAACATTCTATTGCTACCTCGAATAGGAAACTTACTACCACAACCACGTAACAACTCCGAGTCCATAGACTACTTCTTTCTTTGATTCCCAGTAAGCATAAGCACTCCTGCTTGTATATCTTTAAGCTCTTGAATGTGCAATTGAAACGATCATCAAGTTCTTGACATAATCTTAACCCTTGATAATCCTAAGTATGTGTAAATACAAACACCTCTAGATCTCACAAAAGATTCATACACACAATATTGACAATTACTAAAAATGTGGCTAGGGTTTTTCATTTTATACCTAGGGCAAAACATAAAACCCTACACTTAAAACGGGCTTAAGCTAAGTTGGAAAAATCTGCAAAAAAAAAAAAAAAAAAAATCTGCACGATTTTCAATCGGTTGAGTCTAATTCTTGATCAATCGAGCCAGGTAGAATTGCACAGTAAATTTTGCAGCAACTCGATTCCAACTGTACATATAAGACACATACTTTGAGTAGTCTAAAAAAGATTAAAACGTTTTAATCATAGTTTGTCAACAACACAAATTAAAGTTCTAACACATTTAAACCTAAAGGTCTTAAAACCTAACAAAATTTTCAAAAACATGAGTGATCCAAAACTTAGAGGAATAAATTAGGTTCTAAACATATTTTAAGCTATCTTGCTCTAACCCATTATGTGACAACTAAAAACACATTTCATGTCTAGTTTTAGTGATAATTTTTTTAATGAGTCAATGACTTGTTAATTCACATAATGGGCTGAACAAGATAGATTAAACATAATTGATACCAAACTTTATCAAATATTTAACATATATAAGAAAGTTTTTTACAATAAAAAATAAAATTTCAAAAAATAAAGTTATATCTCTATAGCTATTAGACCATTTATTTTTTTTTAAGAGCATCGTTAGACTAATTCAAATATTGGGGGGGGGGGGGGGATTCTTGTTTTTGTAGACTAAATATTGAAAACATGAAATTAATTATAAATATATATATATATATATATATATCTAAAAGAATTCAAAATTTTGGACCTTCTACGTAGCTCTACCACTATATTCCATGAAAATACTGAAGTTATTATAAATTTTATTAATTAAAGGACTTAAAAAGTAATTGACGCGACAATAAATATAATTAGTATATGATATTAACAATGATAAACAAAATTTTAAACTAATTATTTATGTTGTGTTTAAAAGTTGACATATCAATTTATAATGTTAATGTAGGAAATTTTGTATTAGTCATAACACATCACTCTCTTGTAAATTTTTTTTTAAGAGAGAGGGCCCTCTTGTATTTCGATTGTTCATGATTGGACTGATTAATACGTTAAATGATTTGGTTTGCACCTAATAAACTGAAAGCAACATGCCCTAAATAATATTCAAATATGATTGGGTTCAATCCCGTGTCCCATACTCCCATCTATTGCATGCAGGCATTGCATTATTGGACGTGTCCCACTTTTTGCATTGCATTATTGGACGAAAGCTCTATCTAACATATACATTTACATGTTACAATGTAAAGAGAAATGTAAGGGTCTACCAAAACGAAGGCACTAAAACATAAATGTTGCCAACAAAAAAGAAGGCTAGTTAAAGTGAATATTTCAAAGTACATAAGGCAGATAGACGTAATATGTAATGCAGCATGCACATGGAATTACATTAATATACAGGACATACAAGGATACCAAATAGATCTATTTGGTATCAAAATAGATTACTATGGGTTATAAGGAAAATCTATTATAGTACATTACTCATCAAAATTATCAAATTTATTGGGGTAACACCCTTTTGTGAAAGAATTAATTTAATTAGGAGATAGGCAAAATTAGTTAATGAAAAATTAGAGAACTGAAATTAAAGTGAACTGTTGAGCAGAATTGGCACAATTTATAGAACTCAAGCATTTGTCATCACAAAAACAATCAACTAGATTATATGAAAACCCATTCCCCATGGCTATAATAATTACTGCAGGTACAATGCACGTATAAAGTTGAACAATTTATACTCTCTATTTTTTTGTACTAGTTGAGATCGTGGTTCCACGTCACAATTTCAATTAATTTTTCAGTTGTGTGCAAAGGTATGTGTGTGTGCAACTATATTTATCATTTTTTTTTTTTTTTTTTTGAGCTTAAGTAACAAGTATATTCACCAACAGGCTATATGAGACCTACAATTCTCTTTACCCCATTAACACAGATTAAGCACATCATAGTTTTCTGACAGAGGCTGCAGCTTGTATTGTTGCCTGCTCTAAAACATGAAGGTAAACTTCAATAATAATTACACCATATTCATGCTGTAGAAAGAAAAAAGGCTTTGGAATATACTTAGATTTTATTACAATATTGTGAACTTTTTATCTTATACAGTGTAGCAAAAAATAGTTATCAAGGTGCATATGGCATGTAACAAATGCAGAGCCAAGGCCATGAAGATTGCAGCCATAGCAGATGGTTAGCACCAAATCACTCCTAGCTTTATGGCCTTTCAGAAATAATATATCGTCAACAAGGTGGTACTTGATTACATGTTCATTGATTTACAGGTGTGATCTCAGTTGCTGTTGAAGGAGCAGAAAAAGATCAATTGGTGGTGATTGGTGAAGGTGTTGACTCAGCTAACCTGACCTGCTCGTTAAGGAAGAAGCTTTGCTATGCCACCTTATTGGGTGTTGAAAAAGTGAAGGAAAAGAAGAAAGAGCCAGTGAAACCAAAACCAGAAAAGGAAAAGAAGCCAAGTACATCTTCAACTTGTTCTACTAGATGTATACAGTTAATCGTGTGCCCTCAATATCCACCATATCCCACATTCTATGAAGTGGCAGTGTATGATCCAAGTCCAAGTTACTGCTACATCATGTGATCTTCAATTTTCTGATTCTTGCAACCCCGATTTATGAGATCTGAATTGTTTTTTCTTTTTTCTTTTTTCTTTTTTGGTTTCTCTTTGTTCTTTCTTTAAGTTCAATGCATTATGTCGATTCGAGTGTTACCTTGAGATGGGTTAGATTATAGTTCTTGTTTGGTTATTATTTTGGCCAATGCCTGAAATATATTACCCATTTAATTTGATTTTTATATATATTTTTAATTTGTTTAACGTGTTCTAAAGAATTTATTCTTGATATTGGAAAAAAAAAATTTTAGTTGTTTTCTAAATACTATAAAAAATACTATTGGAAACACGTAAATAAAAAGAAAAATGTATTTTTAAAACCAAAAGAAATAGAAAACTTATTTGAAAAAGGAAAAAAACTATTTGTCACAATTGAATGCGATTCCCTAAAGTCACTCAACCCATGGGTCAAACCATCAAACATGAACAAACCAAAGCCTCGATCAATAATACCTTCCTTTAGATAGGTTGAGCAAGTTGTTCGAACGAGCTTTTGTTGAATAAGTTAGTAAATATTACGTTTGACCTCCAAACCTGACCCATTTACCTTTCTTAAACTGTGTATAGTGTCCAACCTATATTAATAGCCAACCTGATCATAATCCCGTCAGAGGCAAGCTTGGGTGTGCCCTAGTAGCTCTCTCTCTCTCTCTCTCTCTCTCTCTCTCTCTCTCTCTCTCTCTCTCTCTCTCTCTCTCTCTCTCTCTCTATGTTTATATACATATATATATATATATGATCACTAGTAATTCACTTCTTCTTACATTTATATTTATTGCATTCATCTATTGTCTATCATATTCAATATTATTTGATGAATCGTATTTTTACAAGGGATAATACCCCATCCTCTTGTCATTTCAGCCAATTTAGAGTACAATGAGATGTTCCACCTATTTTATATTTTAAGGAAAGTTCTCCTCAAGCCAAGTTTATATATATATATATATATATATATATATATATGTATGTATATATATATATAAATATATATATATATATATATACATACATATATATATATATATTTATATATAAGCAGCCATTTAAAAATAAAATAAAAAATCAGTTATTTACCCTCTCCAAAATCCTTTTTATCGACTTATCATGGGAGCTGTTTTGTCCAATCGCACTAGTTAGTACGGTTCATATTGGCAAAGGCATCTGTACTCTAGTTTGCTTCCCTGTAGCATGTATAGGTATGGAGGATTTGGCAGTTAAGGATTCTCTGCAACAATGACCTTATACATGGCAAAACAGATCAAAATTTTCTTACTCGACCCGAACTCGATTTTTTTGACCCGAAACAAAAACGGGTTGACCCATGAGTCGACTTGAGTTTTTCAAGTTTTTTATGAGTTAACCCGACCCGAACCCAAATCACTTTTTTAAAACATTTTTTTTTTGGGTAAAAAATAAAATAAAATTAAGATGATAGTAGTTTAATTGTTTATTGTAAACTTTAAGGAAACAATTGATATATTTACATATGCAAATTAATTGAAAGATAAAAGGTTGAGCATTCTGTAATGAGTAAAGATTTTTATATATCAAATAACAAAGTACATGCCAAAAGAATATGATTATAATAAAGTTAAAAATATAGATTTAAAATTGTAGACTTGTGTGAGAAACATTTACAAGTGTAAAAATAGTGAAGTCAAAGTATCAAATTAGCATAAATTATGAATGCTTAGACATATTTTTTAACAATTTATATCCAAAATAAACGGCTTTTCAAAATAAATTATGATATTTCCTAGAGTGTGTGTTGCTTAACAATAATATGATATTCATAAAAGAGACCATGTATAAATAAGTAAGCAATCAAATTTTAATATATATCTCAAATTGAAATAGAGTGCTAACCACAATTGATAATAGATTATAAAATTAATTTTTAAGATTGTAAATTTCTTATATGTTTTTATTCTTTATCAAATGAGTTATCTAATAGGTCATTTGAAATTTTGTTTTATATTTTGAAATGTTGATATTGTGTAGAAATAAAACATGTGTATTTGTTTTATTTATGTTTGTGTTATTTTTTTTTAGATAGCAATGTTAGGATTTGTATAATTTTAAAATTATTGAATAAGTATTAATAAGTTTAACTGAATTCATTCTTGATATAAGTGGTGAAGTCAAAATAATGCATTTTACATCAAATAATTTGTTGCATAAGTTTCCAAATGACAAGTACATATTATTTTATTTAAAAAAAAATTCATGTGAAAAATACAAGTCAACCCGACCCGACCCAACCCCACCTGACCCGCAACCCAATTGACCCGAACCCGTTTTTAACCGCTTAAGATAACCCGTTTTTGACCCGTGACCTATTTGACCCGCAACCCGTTTGACCTGACCCGACCCGACCCGACCCGACCTGACCTAACCTGCCCGTTTTGCTATGTCTGAGTGACCTGCAATCATTCACTATGGGCATCGAAATCCTTATTATAGTTCCATAAAATCAAATTTCTACAAGGTGGTTTTGAACTTGAAACTATTTTATATACAAATTTTTCACCATGAAAAGAATGTTTATTTCTTTTTAATGCAAAAAAAATAGTTAGGAAACTTCATTTTTTTTTTTAAAAAAAAAAAACTGAAAAGACTTCGTAATTAAATTAATACACCTTAAAACATCATTGTAATGTCCCCATTGTCACAATTATGAAAAGTAAAGGGGTTGTTTGGTAGTGTATTTTGAACAACAGTTTTCAATATTTAAACAATATTATACATATTTTCAGACAATTTTTTACTCGTAATGTTGTTCCAAAAAATATTATTAGAACAACATTACTAAATGAACCCAAAGTTTCTTTGTGTTTAAAGATTTTAGAGTTAGTATTTACTAATTGTACAGCTAAGCCTGTCCCTTACGGCCAATGAAGGAAGTTCCAACTGTCTAAGTAACCTAGCTTGGCACCTAATTAATCAATGACTGCCATTTGACTCAGTTCAATGGCCTTTGCTTGTATATGCTAAGCAACTAATGTTAATAAAATCAATACATAGTACTAGAACAATGCTATGAAATAATAATAATAATAATAATAATAATAATAATAATAATAATAATAATAATAATAATAATAATAATAATAATAATAATAATAATTGTGCGCACCCAAATACAGCAACTGGCCTTGAAGGGTGTATTGGGCTCACAATCTATTTGTATTGTGGGCTTTTGTGTTTCCTACAATGGGGTAATTCTATGCTCGGCAACCCAAATGCCCTATTTCTCTTTCTTCCTCCTCCTTTTTCTCCCGTTTTTTTCAACTCCCTTCCATTGATCCCCCCTTCCCTATTTCTAGTTACAGCTTATAGGACTGCTGCCATCATTTTCTAGTTCAGTGGATGGTGAGGTCCAATACCATTCCCTCTAAGTGGATGGTTAATTATGAGTGAAAGGAGAACGATGGTGGCATTGGAACTTGGTTCCACCGCCATGTCTGTTTCCCGCCAGACTGATGGTTCGTAAGCCGTGCTCACGCATGTGGGCAGTTTACCCAAGAAAAAGCCTAATGGAGTGGGATTGAGGGTTTCTTTTTCTCGCTTCTTCCCTCATTAATTGCCTTGCGCCTATATATTCCCCCTTTCAAGTCCTCATTTCACTTTTTGCACTTCCTCTCAACATCTCCTCTGCTAAATATTCTTCTTGCGAAAAACACTCCTCTAGTTCCTCATTTCTTAGAGTCCCAAGTAAGTTTGCTTTACTTCTTTCTCCTCTTTTTCCACTTTCTTCCTACTTTATACCTCTAGGAATGGGCTTTTCCCACCTTCTGAACCCTGGGGCAGCCTCAGCCAATTTTAGAGAGACTTTTGGTATCCCTAAGGATATAGACATCGCATACTGTAAGGAGGGCGATATTGCTCTCTAGTGGGCTGTAGGCCGAAACGTCATCTTCGTTTCGTTGATGTCCATTTTAGAGGGAGGCGTTAGGTTCCCCTTAGACCCCTTCATTATAAGTTCTCTAGGGTTTTATGGCCTGTGTCCCAACTTTTATAGGGTTGTCAGTTGCATTAGCCGACTGAACCAGTTGTTTGGGCTACACCTGAACCACCATGATATTAATTTCATGTACAAATTGTGCAGGAATTTTTCAAAAGACTACTATTTAAAGACTAGGGATACACGAATCCGACTGATATCCTACTTGCCGGATTCGAATAGGAATTCTGCCAGGGAGTTCATCCGGGTAAGCAGCAACTGGCTCGCCGGGGAGCTACATTGCCTGCTTACGCCTCACGACGTTGGTTGGTACCGCGACCTTTTATCATTTTAGATTTATGTTTTGTTTGCACGTTTAGCTAACCGTTGTCTTTTTGGGCTTATTGCAGAATCAAAGAGGTTTTTG
Organism: Castanopsis chinensis; assembly: GCA_032878915.1. Lineage (NCBI taxonomy): Eukaryota > Viridiplantae > Streptophyta > Magnoliopsida > Fagales > Fagaceae > Castanopsis > Castanopsis chinensis. Next base: position 1,642,836 of record JAVQMG010000036.1, on the reverse strand, counting down.
CCGGACATAAGAGTCATCCACACACGGGATTTGAACTTCGTTCTCAGGTCGGAAATTTTCGTGCATAACGACGGGCAACTCAGGGCGTCCCACCTGATCCTCGGAGTAAGCCCCCAATACACCACTTGGAAGGGTTTTGGCCAGGCGCTTTTGGTTGACAACCCCCTTGTGTCGTACATTGACGTCCAGCAGAAGCAATTCCTCCCTCCCTTGCTCATGGTAGGTAAGGCTCGAGATTTGGGCCCCTGCAGATGACATTCCACCTGTCAGGGACAAGTCTACCGAGCGCGTGTCTCAAAATCAGAGGAGGCATGAGGCTATTGAACAGCGGGGAAATGATCCCCTGGTAGTTGAGGAAGGAGCCCCCGAACAAGTTATTGCTGCACCCGTCCAACGAGAGAAGATGGTGAAGAAACGGAAGATGACCTTTTCCTGGTTCATACTCGACGTCGGCTAATCCACCCATCCTCCATCCTCGGTGGGCAAGAGCCTAGTCCCTCAGCCTATTGGCAAGGCCCGAAAAAGAAAAAGGGCCACCGAGAAGAACGTCGCAGTTCCCGGCAATGGGTTGCCAAAAACCCTGATCCGTCCTAGGGGAAGGGTGACGATCCAAGAGCCGCGGGTCATTACCCCTTCTCCTACCCAAGTTGGGGCTGACGCGGCGCCCTCCCCTCCGAACGAGGTCGGCTGGAGGCATACCTTCACGCTCGGTGGGGGATCATTGCCGATGACAGCCTGCGTCTGGAGATGGGACAAAGGTGATGGAGGACGGGTGGCCCAGAGTTTGGCATAGGGCTACCTACTTCCCGAAGACTTGCATATTTTTTCAGATAGAGATGACGAGTCGCTTGCCAGGCGGCTACAATGGCATACCATCGCCTTTTAACCCGGCCAACAGCACCTTGTACTCTACTTCGTTATTAAAGGCCCTAAAGCCCAGTCTGAATGATTGTTCCAACCTTATTCCTTCCAGGGTGATGACCACAATCCCAGCCCCCGCTCCAGCTGTGTTGGATGCATCATCCATGAATACCTTCCACGGCTTAACTTCCACTAGGCAAACAACATCTTGGCTCTTCGGCGAGAATTTGGCAATAAAGTCTGCGAGAACTTGTCCCTTTATCGAGTTCTTCGGCCTGTATTTGATGTCAAAAGAGCATAGACGGGTCCCCCATTTAGCTATCCTCCTGGTGAAGTCTGATCTTTTCGATAGCGATTGAAGTGGGTATTCGATCAGAACATAGACGGTGTGGGCCTGAAAGTAGTGAGGCAGTTTCCGAGTGGAATGCATTAGAGCTAATACCAACTTCTCCAGTGGTAAATACCTCAACTCAGCGTCTACAAATGTTTTGCTTACGTAGTAGATCGACAATTACACACCATTATCCTTCAAAAGGACCGCGCTGGCTGCGTGCTTGGATACCGAGAGGTACATATAGAGGTCTTCCCCGGGTTCTGGGGCCCTTAGTGTTGAGGCCCGCCCAAGATATTCTTTTAGGTCGTGGAAAGCTTTGTCGCACTCCTCGTCCCACTAGAAACCCTTCCACTTCTGTTAGGACATATGTAGTTCAAGTGGTTGTTAACATATGTCGCTATTTTATGTAATTGGCTTATCCTTAGACAAAACGCACTTTACTTGTAATTTGGTAGATTTAAGATGTGTTTAACACTTCAAGAAACAGTGTTTCAAGATTCAGCGTTGAAGTCATCAAAGTCTGTCCAAGAAACAAGCAAGGAAGTGCAAGTTACTAAATCTCGACACTTGGCTCGACATATGCATCTATCGAGCTTTAAGAAACTGTTTTGCCCCGAGCCTTGACAGCTTCTCGACAGATCCTCGACACCTCTATTTGTCAAGAATTAAAGAAAACAGATTTTCAGTTCTGTTTCAAGACCAATCCGTGAATGTGTCATTGGGACTTTTTTTCTCCTAACCCTAGACATATAAAAAGATTGTTTTAAGGGTCATCAAAAAGATGCAAGTTGCACAAGCATTGAGAACTTCTTGTTCATGCAATTTGTGATCTAAAAGACAAAGTTCATGCCCTAGTTCATCTCTGATGATTTGAAGAACTTTGCAGCCAACAACTCTCTCTCTAGTTGGTGTTTGAAGTCGCGTACTAGGATCCGCGCATCTGGTCAGTCACGTACTTGGGAGCCATGCATTGAAAGGAAAAACTGTCACTACAGAACAAGTCCAATTGGGTATTGGGGTAAGGGTTCAACTGTAGATTGGTAAGGTACTTGGGATTCCTTGCTTGTAACCGCTTATTGTGATAATAGTGGAGTTTCGGGAGTGGTGACCTTAAATCACCCGGTGGGATTTTTGCCATCAGATTTTTCCCATTCGTAAATAAATCACCGTGTCTTTTATTTTCCGCTGCATAACTTAGTTTTGGCGATTTTTTTGTGCTGCCACGTGATATTGCATGTTAATTTGATTAATTAATAACTAGGCTAATTAATCAATCTAATTTATTACAAGGAGTCAATGCGTTTATGGCCTGTCAAGTGGTATCAGAGCAAGCACACTCTGATTAGGGTTTAATCCTTGTGTGTGATCCATTGACTCCTGCTATCATGGATAGAGGTCAATCTCTTATTATACCTCCATTATTTGATGGCACTAACTATGCATACTGGAAAGTACGCATGAGAGCTTTCTTACAGTCTTTAGATGAGAAAGTGTGGCAAGCTGTGTATATAGGCTAGACCAAGCCTACAGAAGCGCCGGCTGAATGGGATGATGCCAAGATCAAGGCGGCAAACTTCAATAGCAGAGCATTAAATGCCCTATTCAGTGCAGTCACCAATGAAGAGTTCAAGAAAATTTTCTCAACTGAAACTGCTAAGGAAGCATGGACCATTCTCCAGACAACCTATGAGGGCACTAAGGCTGTCAAAGATTCAAAGCTACAGAGGCTCACCATATGCTTTGAAGAAATTAAGATGGAGGAGGATGAGTCATTTGATGAGTTCTACGCAAAACTCAAAGATATATTGAACTCAGCCTTCAATCTTGGGGAAGCCATTCCTGAACCCAAGATAGTAAGGAAAGTGCTCAGATCGCTGCTCGAGAGATTCCATGCTAAGATCACGGCGATAGAAGAATCGAAGGATATTGACAGAATTCCTCTAACTGAGCTGGTTGGAAACTTGCAAACCTACGAGTTAGGGCTGACTAGGTTAGGCAAGTCAAGCAAGGGTAAAAGCATGGCACTAAAGGCCAAGAGCAGTGATATGGATGATTCTTCAGACGATGAAGATTAAAAAATGAAGTCCTATATTACAAGGCAATTCAAAAAGTTCATGAAGAATACAAATGGAAAGGGCTTCAACAAAGACTGTAGACAATCCAGTTCTTCACAATTTAAGAATTTGGATAAAGGAAAGAAGGATGTCAAGGATAGCGGTCAGTACACTGTTCCCACTAGGCCAAAATGCTTTGGGTGTCAAGGCTTCGGACACATGAAACAAGAGTGTCCTACGTACCTTAAGAGCATAGGGAAGAGCAAGGCACTTGCTGTTACCTTAAGCGACACGGAGCCCGAGGATGATTCCGAAGATGAAGACGACGAAATCTTGAATGCCTTCACTACCACTGTTAATCCTACTGATGGGGTTACTGAAGAAGTGGATGAAGAGAAGGAATTAGTGGATACCAAGTGTAAGATTATGGATGATCAAGATGATATCCATACTGCCTATGAGAAACTATACAAGCTTTTTGAGAAGTATGAGAAGCTTTATAGGCTGGCCACCAAGAAACTCAGTGATGTGGAACTTGACCGTGAAGAGCTTTCCATAAAGGTTGATGAAGCGAATCAGACCATTGGAGCACTGAGGTTCGAAAATAATTTCTTGACTGAGAGGACCAAGAAGCTTGAAGCGGAACTGTTTCAAGTCAGAGCACAATTGGAGAAGACGTCAAGTGCAAAGCTGGACGAGATGCTGAATGCTCAGAAATCTTCTTCGGATCGTACTGGATTGGGGTATGAATTCTCTCTCTCTCTAATACTCTTCCTGCTAGTACTACTGTTTTTGTTCCACCTGCTAATAACATTAAAACTGAGGATAAAAATGTTAAAACTAATTTAGCTAGTGAGAACGTAGACAAGGGCAAGTCCATCCTAGGAGCACCCCCTAAAATTGAGAAAAGGGAAACTAGAAACCTTAGAACTAAGAAGGCTATCTCTCAAAAGCCTAAACAGAAGAAGCCACATCTCTATTATCATTGTGGTGTTACCGGTCATACTCGACCAAATTGCTACATGTGGCTAGCCACTCAACAGAGCAATAGCATGATAGCATCTGGGAGCCAGAATCAGCTTTAGACTTCTTTCGCTCCTCTTAGAGACATTCTTAAAGCCCTCATGTTCCTTTCGAACTTGAACGGCTCATATTCTTCTCCCTCTTCACTGGTTCAAGGGTTGACTAAAAGGAAAGGTTCTTCCAAGGTATGGAAGGCAAAGGGATCTAAGTGATTACAGTCACTTCCTCTTCTCTCCCCTCCTATTTTTTGTGTTGCATTACTTGTGTGTTTCTTTACTGTTTTGAGTCAGTCTAGTTTTATGTATTGATTTGCTTTCTTTAGCTTGTTTTTGTTTGTGTGTTTTCAGTTTTGTGTTTTATTTTTGCTTTTCTGATAAAAATAAAAAAAAAATTGAAAAATACAAAAACAGTGTGTATTTGTGTGCATTGGTTCATGTGAACTTTTAAAATGGCCATTGAAACAAAGTTTTCTAAACTTTGTATCACCTGTAGCTTAGATGAGCATTCTTCTACACAACTAAGTAAGTGAGCTTTGTAGCTCTCTGTTTGTGATGAGTAAGGTTAAGTGATCATTTCTTCTTAACATTCGTATCATTCTTTTTGACGGGTTAAACTAGAAAATCCTAAGAGAAAGGCATAAATAATCATCTCACCACTATTACTCGCCAATCATAATGTGACATCTATATGCTTCAGCATAGCAAAAGTGCAATGTCAATGACATCTGTATGCTTCGGCATAGCAAAAGTGCAATGTCAAAAGCTTAACATAATTGGGTAGTTCTTTTCTTTCTCTTGTATGCCCATGCATGATATGTTTAATAAAAAAAAAATATGCAAAGAAATAAAAAGCAAAAAGATCAAAATGCTTTAAAATATGGTTGCAAGCGTGTTTTCTAGGAGTTGTGGAAGTTATAGGATGTACCTCAAAGGTGATAGTCCCCATCAAACAGTTATGATTGTGTGTGAGTTAAAGTGTATTTCTCATATCTAAAATCGTCATAACATTAAGACACTTATGCAAATCTTGTGATATTTTTCACACACAACACGCAATACTCTTTTCTATTCTTGATACATGTGCAGGTACAATGTGATTTGGCCATCACAATGTTTACATGCATTAATGTATGCTCACTAAACTGTCTTAACTTATTTTTGAGATATAAAATTGGTTAGACTTGTTTAGTGTGTGTGTGCGTGTTTTGGGATTCATGTGCTTAATTTCTCTTGTTGAGAGATGATTTTGAGAGCTTAATGTGTTACTTGGATCTTTGGTTGAGTTGCATGCTTGATTGCATTCATGTTTGTATTTTTCTTCTTTTGAAAAACTGTTTTTAAAGGCTTCTCGATACCTCCTCGACACCTCTCGACACATAGCTGTCTGTCGAGCTTCTTAAACTTTTTCTAAATGCAGTCTTGACACATCCTCGACACCTGGTGAATCGATCGAGAAACTTTCTGTCTGCTCGATAGCTTCTGGATCGACCAAGGTTCATTCATGCTTGATCCTTCTTTCCCGACACATGACCTCGATAGCTGCATCTGTCGAAGTACATTTTCTTGACACCTATCTCAATAGCTATCTCGATACCTCTCGATACCTGCAGCTGTCGAGAATTACTGAAGGTGTATAAAACAGTTCCTCGCAATTTTTCTGTCATTTTGCTCGATCTCTCTCCCAAAACCTCTCTCACTCTCTCCAAACCTCTTCTTAAGGCTTTCTCAAGTGTTTTTCTCGATCCTCATCACTTGGTAAGCATCTTATCACTCATTTTCATGCATTTCATGTTTTTAAAACCCTAGGTTTTGTGTTTTTGAAAATTTTTGGGACTTTTCAAAATTGTTGAGGTTTTCATGAAATTTTTGGGTTGGTTTTATAGATTTGATCTTTAAAACTACATGCATTGCATCACATTAGCATTCTTATTGTATTTTCATGCATTTAGATGTGTACAAACCTGTTGTGTGCTGTTAGGTTTGGATTGGGCTAAGCCTATGATGTTTTTATTGTTGCATGTCACATGTTCATGTATTTTCCATGCATACGTTCTTTTCTTTCAATATTTATCTTCCAATATTGAACTGCTTGGGACTTTTCTGTTTGTCTCTTCTTCTCCCCCCTCTCTATGTTTGCGTTAGTAGTGTCTATGGCACCTAAACGTAAGTCCATTCCATCCCAAAACCCTCTACGTTCTAAGGGATCGTCTTCTTCAGCTTCTACTCCTCTTTCTATCCGGTTCCGTGACGAGAAAGCCCATAAGAACTTTTCGGAGAACTTCTCTAAACGAGGTGTTCATTCGGAACGCCACATTATCCTAGCAGACTTTGCCGACACAGACCTTCCAGATGTCATTCATAGTCGGGCTTGGGAGTCACTGTGTGACGTCCCGGTCACATGTCCACTCGTGTTGATACAGGAGTTTTACTCCAACATCCACGAGATCGATTCTTTAGTGCCTCTTTTCTACTCTAGCGTTCGAGGTACGCACTTTGGTGTCACTCCGGAGTTAGTCTCCGAGGTGCTTCATGTCCCTAGGGTGGATCATCCTGATTACCCTAACTGTGAGTGTCTATAGACTGTGTCCAAAGACGAGATGATCTCGGCGTTCTGTGAGCGTCCTTCTTCTTGGGGAGATCATCAGTATACACCATGTCGACCTTTTGCTAAAGGTCCTCATTTCCTTAACATGGTGATGACTTTTGTTTTGCACCTACTTTCTCACTACAACTCTATCACAGAGTCTCGTGCTCGGTTTTTATTGTCCCTCCTTAAGGATCTCTCTATAGACTTTCCTTCTTACTTTATCTTCTCCATCATAGATGTCTATAGAGATACGGCCACCCGTGATAAGCTTATTTTCCCTTCTGCTATCACGAGGATTCTTCGCCGTGTTTCCATCCCATTCCCTTCGTCTGATCCTTACCATGTCATGTCTGCCATAGACACCGCTACCGTAAAATGTAGCGAAGCACAGTTTAGATCGAAACAGTCAGATGGTGCTACTCCTTCCTCCCGTCCGACTACCTCCAGATCAGCTCGAGCGACATCTGCTTCTTCATCAAGCGACGTCACATTAGGAGACATGATGGCGCAGTTTCAACACATGGATGCTCGCCTCGATACACTCTCCACATAGTTGTATCAGATGAACGTTCGTGTTGGTCGCATCGCCAGGCTATAGGCGACCATGGGCAACTTTGCTCTAGAGGCTTCTCCTCTGCCACCTCATGTTTCAACTGAGACTGAGGCTGATGATGGTGATGATGATGATGATGCTTCTAAGGATGATGATGATGGAGATGCGAGATCTTCTGATGAGATGTCTATATGACACTCTACCCTTTGTCACTCATGACAAAAAGGAGGAGTAGTTTTGGTATGAGAGTAGCCATGCTTAGGGGGAGTGTTAGCATAGGAAATTTTTGTTAGGGGGAGTGTGGATTGAGGGATGTAGTGAGGAGATCATATGTATTCTTTTCTTTTCTATCTTTCTAGTGATACATTGATCATGTACTGACATACTTTGTACTTATTTCTTGATATATATGATGATGTATGTTTCTTTCACCTATCTTTCCATGTGTTGTTTCTTTTCTGTCTTTATACACATGTTTCTTTACTTATACGCAATCTATTATTTTTGCTTCACAAAAAGATGCCTTGATGTGTTTTGTTTATAAGTGTTTCAAAAATACAGGTTGTCAAAGTCTACTTGCCATAAACTCTCTTCTTGCAAAATTTTTCAAGAGTTTGTGTTAGGATAGATTTTACTGTATGTAACATTTGAAATATGAGTTAAAGTGTTTTATGACTTCTCTCATATCTTCATTTATTTGTTGTGGTTTTGTCACGGATTGCCAAGGGGAGAGATTGTTAGGACATATGTAATTCAAGTGGTTGTTAACATATGTCGTTATTTTATGTAATTGGCTTATATTTAGAAAAAACACACTTTACTTATAATTGGGTAGATTTAGAATGTGTTTAACACTTCAAGAAACAGTGTTTCAAGATTCAGTATTGAAGTCATTAAAGTCTGTCCAAGAAACAAGCAAGGAAGTGCAAGTTACTAAATCTCGACACTTGGCTCGACATATGCATCTATCGAGCTTTAAGAAACTGTTTTGCCCCGAGCCTTGACAGCTTCTCGACAGATCCTCGACACCTCTATTTGTCAAGAATTAAAGAAAACAGATTTTCAGTTCTGTTTCAAGACCAATCCGTGAATGTGTCATTGGGACTTCTTTTCTCCTAACCCTAGACATATAAAAGGATTGTTTTAAGGGCTGTAAAAAAGATGCAAGTTGCACAAGCATTGAGAACTTCTTGTTCATGCAATTTGTGATCTAAAAGACAAAGTTCATACCCTAGTTCATCTCTGATGATTTGAAGAACTTTGCAGCCAACAACTCTCTCTCTAGTTAGTGTTTGAAGTCCGTACTGGGATCCGCACATTTGGTTAGTCACGTACTTGAGAGCTGTGCATTGAAAGGAGAAACTGTCATTACAGAACAAGTCCCATTGGGTATTGGGGTAAGGGTTTAACTGTAGGTTGGTAAGGTACTTGGGATTTCTTGCTTGTAACTGCTTGTTGTGCGTTAGGTCGGTCCGGGGTAAGCTCGTTAAACTGATCAGCGTTATAACCATAAGCGGATGATTATTCTTGTAGGCCTATGAGCAAATGGGCCTAAATTGAGACTCTATGCAGTTAATCATTCTTGTGGGCCTGTAAACAAATAGACCTGAAAGGGCGATACCCGTATAATAATAAAAATAATAATAATAATAATAATAATAACTTTTATCATAATTCGTTATGTAATAAATTATGACAAAACTTATTGACTTTTTTTATATCTCTAACGTTTGCCAATATTATAAAATATTTTTTAAAATAAAAATTATTTTTTTATTATATACTCTATAAATTTGCTGACTTTTCGTCACCGATACACGTCATTTATACAGTAAAACATCACCCAGTCACAAATACGATGCCCATCCAGCTAGAGGCGATGAGGCAGACTAGTGGTACTAATTAAAATGCAATACAAAAATTGTACTTCCGGACAGAACTGTACGAGGCTAATAAGTAATAACTAATAAGCAATCAACTTTACAATTAAATACCATTCCCCACTGCTGTTAAACTGCACATGTAGATGTAAGTACAACTCTTCCCTCTCTTTGCGTCGGTTTCAGTAATCTTTACGTCGGTTTCAGTAATCTTAAGTCTCGAACCGGTAAAATGGTTCAGGGTACCGTTTAGATAGAGTATTTTATTAAAAATTAAAAACTAAAAATATTATATTAAAATAATTTTTAAATGTGTGACTAGTATTGTTAGACTTATTTTTAATAAAAAATTAATAAAAAAGTATGTGAACAGTGCACGTACAATGCATACACTACACACTATCCCCCAACAGCAAAAACAAAAATTAAAAAAAAAAAAGAGGAAATAAAACTTAAAACGCTAAAACACTGACGCTATCCAAACATTACCTAGATCCAATAAAAAAAATCAATTAATCTCTTGATATAATGACAAAGAATAATTATGCTAAAGTGGATATAATAAAAAAGAATTAACTAATATCTTAACTTGATAATAAAAAATAATTATTATGGATGGAATGTAACAAAATTAAAATTCTATCAAATCTTTTTTTTTTTTTTTAATAATGTACAGGACACTATATTTTTCATAAAAATTTTACATCATTGACATCATCTTTCAATGATGTTAAGGACATGTGCAATATATTTTTCATAAACTTATATCGTAATTGTTGACATCATTGTAACATTGTTATATCATTCTTATTATACATCAATTACAATAAACAATTTAGATTAACAATGGTGAAAAATACTATCCATAAACTTATTAATACCTTTTTTTTTTCTTTTTCTTTTTTTGAGAAGGGAATTTGAGCACGTATGTACGAGATATGAGTATTGGGGGATGAACAGGTGTCATTCGGATTAATAGTACTTTTTAAGAAGTTTTTTCTTTTTTTGCTCAACAAGTAAGTACGTTGTACACCAAGTTATATAAATATAGACCTACAATTTCTTCCTCCACTAACACAGATTAGGCCCACCGAAGTTATCAACACAGATATTGCGTGTTGTCCCCTCTTATAAAAACAAGAAGGTATGTAAACCTCCACAATCACAAAAAGCTATTGAAAACAACAAAAGCTTTTGTTTTTTGTTTTTTTTTTTTTCCATTTCAATTTATTTGTTTTGTTTGAAAAGTTAAATATTTTAAGGAAACATTATTTATTATGTTGTCTGCCTTATTAAAATTTCTAGTTTACAAAACTACTTTTAAATAAATTTACTAGCTTTTTTTTTTTTTTTTTAATAGTTATTCTTAATAAGGCAACTAAAAAGGTGCCTCAATTAGACTAATTTTTTTAAATAATTTTGAAAATAAATTAACGGTATAATAGGAAAATAAGTAAATTAATTAATTTTATTTTTTAAAAACAGAACAATATTTTGGGACATTCTAAAATAGAATAGAGGACAAATAGACTGAGATGGGGAGTATATATTTAGAATTATTAATTACACTGTGTTTTTTTTTTATCTTATTGTGTAGCAAAAAATAGTTACCAAGGTGCAAATGACTAGCCACAAATGCAAAACCAAGGCCATGAAGATTGACGCAAAAACACGTGGTTAGCATCAAACATTCCATAGTTCTTTTGGCTTCTATGAAACTTTAGTTATGGTTTTGTTTAGATGAACTTATTTTCACTTTAAAAAAGAATGTACAGATTTTTTAAGCAACACAATTTTTTTAAGGTACAATTGTAATGTACTTTAAATAAGAAACAAATAAAATGAAGAAAATAAACTCATCCAAACTAGTACATAAATGCTTATTTATTCTATAGGTGTGATATCGGTGGCATTAGGAGGGTCAGATAAAGATCAGTTGGTGGTGATAGGTGAAGATGTTGACTCGGCCAAGTTGACTTGCTTGTTAGGGAAGAAGCTTTTTCTATGCATCCATATTGAGCGTGGAAGAAATGAAGCCCAATACAGAAGAAGAATTGGATGACGAGAAGCCAGTGATTCCAAATTTTACCATTACACCAAGTTATCCACAATTTCCCAGGCTCTGTGAAGTAGTAGTCTATGATCCGAGTCCAAGTTCCCGCTCCATCATGTGACCAACATTTTATTGATTATTGAAACCTAGATCCAATTTTTTCTCTTTGTTTTTGCTAATTGTGTAGTGTATTATGGTCATTCTATTGTGTTAGAAATTGGGGTGTGTTAGATTACAATTCTTGTTAGGTTGACCTTAATTAATTTTGTCAATTGGCTGAAATAAATTAGTAGTCCATTGGTATATGTTTTTTGAATAAGCATGTCTTTTGAGGATTTTGATGCTTCATGTGGAATGTGGAAAAAGAATAGATAAACCCACATATTTTATATATAATGAACTCAAAGTCCTCAATGTTGCCATCATGATCGTAACCTAGCTTGTTGTATTAAAAGATTCAAAAGGTGTAGCTAATTAATTAATAGTCCATGTGCACCATCTTTAAGCTTATTCTTATGGCCAAGGAGGTTCCTAGTCTCCCATTCAAGCGAGGTAGGTGAAAGCAGATCAGCTTCCACTACAAGATCATTCTCTCAATTACATCCAATATTTTACCCATGATGGATTGCAAGTCAAGACTAATCTCTTAGCCTCCAGTTGACACTATTATTCATGGCTCCAAAGCCATAACCTAAGCTAAAACATAACCTAAGACAAACATGTTTTCTAACTCATCATCTCCTATAACCAATACAGCTTCAAATTAAACAAATTCATTGCATCTAACATTATTGCTCATTCTCGCAAACATATCCAACCTTGTATCAATATAGCTAAAGGCATACTCCTTGCTTGGCTCATCAATAACACCTTTGAAAGTCCTAAAATAAATGAGTGACAAGAGTTGCACAATGGTATAATCAATCCCACCCTAAAAAAGTTAGATGGGATGTAGAGTTTACCAAACAAAATGTCAGACTACTGCCCCCACATTCACCGACGCAGCCAGGGAAGTAAAAGTAAAGGCCAACGCGGCAGACTTCAGGTCAGAACTACTTTACATATAAAGCTTCTTAAAAAAACATTACCTTTTGTCTTTCCTACCAAATGCTGAAACTTCATACGATATTCCTCGGTCTTCCTAAATGTTCCAAACGTTTTAGAACTTTCGTTCCATGAGATTAGGAGACTGATTAGCTTTCACATATGCAAGAGGTCCACTTTCCAATTAATCTTCCAATTCACGAGGTTTAGACTTAAGGGAAAAAAAAATAAAAAAAATCACACCTTCTAAATGATACAAGATATTATCCTGAACCAAACTATGGTTATGCAAGTAATGCTAAGATGCAATATTTTTTTCATGTTGACAAATTGTTATTATTTTTTATTTAGATTTTTTACAAGCATCTTTAATTATTTATTATTAAAAACTTGTCATCTTATCATTTATTAAAAAAATTTAATTTTTTTAAATAAAAAAAAAGAATTTTTTTTTTGACTTCAGAGTTATTGATAGTCAAGAATTATCTTAAAACATATAAAGATTGTGCTTATTATTTTTTTTTAAATTAATTTTTTTACATGGTTTTTATATATATAATTTTTTCTTTTAAAAATTTAGTTTTAGCCAAGAAGCATGTAATTCAAGTTGTACCTCTTGATATTTTCCAACAAAAATGTACAAAATTCAAATACCCCAACCTAGCTATCGAATTATTAAACAAGAAAAAGATTAGCTTTAATTTTTAATAGCTAACCCAGCTTGAAAATTGATAGTGAGTGGTTATGACAAATGAGTCAATCTTATTATTATTTTACATAGGTTTTTGCGTACCTTAATTTTTTGTGAGGTTATAGTCATCTTAGATTTATTAAAAAAATTGGGTGACGGAAGATGATGCTAGAGCAGCCCTTGTGGTTATTTGTGAAATTACATAACGTAATACCATAAGCTCTAGGAAACATCCTATAATTGATTTGACCTTGTTCTAAATTTTTACTTGAAAATTATAACAAGAGAATATTAGTATAAATTGCAAATTTGAACAAATGGAGGTTTAAGCAAAGAAAATTGGATGAAAAAAAAACATAGATCACAACCGTATGCTAAGAGCAGTTATCCTCACACGATTATTAGTTCCTTTTTCTTTCCACATTTCTTGCTATTTAACTTATATAATAGTCCCTTAGTTCTAGAAAAGTTAAAGTATCAAATATTTTGACAAGGGCAATAATTCTCTCAAATTCTTGTTTTTATTTATTTATTATTATTATTATTATTTTTTTTTTTTTTTATATTCATTTTTCTTTCTTCATGTTTTAAATATGGACGTTTTTTTTCATCACTTTAAAAGCGAACATTTCTTAATTAATAATGAATATTTGTATTAGTGGGTATAAACAAGTGTAATATTTTCCCTTTTGACAATATGCATACACTTCTGGACAGCCAAAGAATCCATAATGACAAGTGACAACAATAGGCCTCTACCACTGTCTAAGTTTTCTTCCAATATGTTACTGATGTAATGTAATAGCTCCAAAATAATAATAATAATAATAATAATAATAATAATAATAATAATTAGAGGGATAGAACTGAACGAGTGAAAAATTAGAGTAATACAAGAGCATAGATACATAAATAATTACAAATAAGAAAAGGATAAATGAATATATAGGTTGTGTTTGAATACCGCTTATTTTGCTGAAATTGAAAACTTAGTACTCATTTGGATACAATTATTTCAGCATCTGCATTTTCTTTTTTCTTTTTTTGGCACGAGTTTTTGGAGATAAGGCTACTGTTCATGCACTGTGCATGAATAGTAGCTGCAATATTTGACTTTTCAGCCACTTTTCAGCACATCAGTGCGTATCGTGCACTATTTACAAGACCCACAAATTTCACTTTTTAGTAATTTTATTATTAAAAATAGGTCCCACAATACTATTCACACATTTAAAAATTATTTTGTTACAATTTTTTCTGTTTTCAGCACAAATAAGTTGTATCCAAACAGACCTATTGCTAAAAATACTGTAGATAAAGGTAAAAATTAGTTGAAATAGTATAGTAGAACCCATAAATAGCAGCAAAAATAAACTGAATAGTAAAATAATTTTAATTTTTCATCTTAATCCAAATGCACACATAATATAGTACATTTTATATAATTAAATTGCTTAGAGAGGAAATTACTGGCTTCGAAACTGCAAAGTAATGCATGCATGGGATTGACTTGGTCTTTGGAAAACGCGGGGTTTGTAATTGGTTTACTGTTTCAATTATTTGTTTAAGTAGGAACCGTGTGTACGAGTCCACATATTTTATTATTATTATTATTACTAAGCACTCATATACTATAAATAGATACTGTGATGTCTTTTTCCATAAACACACATTCATATCATATCTAGGGATTCTCTTATTACTTGCAATTTGTTCCAAACTATCAAACATGAAGGTAATCACATTTTCGATTTTTCCTCCTAAAACAAGCTACATGTATCAATGAAATGGAAGTACTTTCTGAGTATTTAACACTAAAGAAAACGGTTTTTCTTTTCTCTTTTTAAATTTATTCCAGTTAAAAGATGCTAATGCATTATGTGTTATATATATCCAATGGTGCAGCAAAAGATAGTAATGAAGGTGCAAATGAATTGTGAGAAATGCAAAACCAAGGCCATGAAGATTGCTGCTGTTGCAGAAGGTGTGTAACTGCGTATCAAACTTTGAATCTCTTTTTCTTTTGAAAACTGCATTCTAGTCTATATCTTAATGGGTTTGAAATGTATATATTTAATTATTTAACCATTATTCTAATATTTTTACTCTGACACGAGCCTAAATTCTCTCTTAGTATATAGGGATCAACAAATTAGTTTTTTAGCTTTTTATAATTATATGGAAGATAGAGCTTAGTAATGGTTTGAACTCAAAACCACATGCTCTAATATAATGATAAATTATCAATTTATCCAAT